>BSBK01008731.1:0-600000 GCA_027943335.1 Chamaecyparis obtusa | reverse complement strand
ACTACTCCATTTTGTTGAGGAGTCATTGGTGCAGATAACTACCTTTTTATTACATGTTCCTCATAGTAGTGAGTGAACTGGTGAGAAGTGTATTCACCTCCTCTATCTAATCTCAGACACTTTAGGCTTTTACTGGTGTCCTTCTCCACTCAAGCCTTGTAGATTTTAAACATGTGAAATGTCTCTAATTTTTCTCTGAGAAAGAGTGTCCACATCATTCTTGAGAAATCATCTACAAAAAGAATGAAGTACATGTCTCTGTAGTAGCTCTTTGTTCTCATAGGTCCACACAAATCTATGTGCACAAGATCTAGAACTTTTTTAGTAGAAAAGGATTTAGTACTGAAACTTGTTCTTGTCAGTTTTCCTAATTGACAATCCTTACAAATACCTCTGATTGATTTTGTGATCTTAGGGAGTCCTCTTACTGATTTCTTCTTGCTCTTCTTGACAATATTGTCAAAGTTTATATGGCAGAGCCTCTTATGCCACAACCAACTATTATCTTCTTTGGTTACAAGATAGATCTTTCTTGTTTCTCCTTTGAATGATGCTATAAGGAAGGCTCCTTCCATTGAATCTAGGTAGAACAAGTTCCCTTTACTCTGTCTATCAGTAGCAACATGAGCTCCTGATTGGTTCTTGACAACACAAGAACCTTTCCCAAATTCTAATAGGAATCCCTTTTTGTTTAGTTGGGAAACACTCATTAAGTTGTACTTGAGTCCTTCTACCCAGTTCACATCTTCACATACAACATTATTGTTGAGTGCAATAGAACCTTTTCCTTTGATAGCACAGGGGGCATTGTTACAAAAGGTTACCAATCCACCATCATTGAGCTTTAAGCTGATGAAATTTTTCTTATCACCAGTCATGTGGTGAGTGCATCTGTTGTCAATGATCCAGTCATCATGCTAATGAGATCTTTATATAAGTGCCATTTCACTTGTCACTGGGCTTTCTTCTATTATTGAAACAAATGCAATTTTTGGATCTTTAGAGTCTTTAGATTCATTGTCTATGACTCCTTCTTCTGCAAGATAGCACTCCTTTACTTTATTCTTGAATTGGTTTCTCTTGTCTTTGTTATCATTGCCTAGACATCTTGTAGCAATATGTCCTATCTTATTACAAGAGAAACATTTTAGAGGAAGCTTTCCTTTATATTTCCCTTTTCCTCTGGGAAATCTCCTAGCAATGAGTGCTTCAAACTCATCTTGCTCCATTTCTTCTAGGAGAAGATTCTCAACAAGACTTCCAATCTTACCAGTAGATAAATTACAAGTTTCTCTTCCTTTCTTGGTGGAAGAGGTATTTACAGAAGACATAAAGTAGCTTCCTACATGGGTAAGCTATTATCAAAATTTCTTAATTCAAATGTAGTCAGCTTACTGATTAGGGAGTCTAGAGTGACTTGTTCTGTGGTCACTGATCTGAGCTCCTGAATTGTTGAGATATTGATGGCATAGTGAGGACTGAGCACTCTCAATATTTTTCTTACCACCTCCTCTTCACTATGTTTTCCTCCAATGCTTTTGATGGAGTTAATCACTTCTTTGATTTTGTTGTTGTATTTCTCAATGTCTTCTCCTTCATTCATCCTCATGTCATCATAATTTCCTCTACTTTCAAACTTAGCTCTTTGTACATATGGGTCACCACCATATACTAATTGCATCTTCGTCCACATCTTGTGAGTAGTGTCTATATTTTCAATCTCTTCATAGACGTAGTCGGGTAGTGTGTTGGATATCATATCCATGGCAGTTGTATGTTTTGTCTTGATCTTTAATTCATCAAGAGTTAGGGTACCATTGGATTCAGTGTAATTAGTGGTTACATGAGTCCAATATTGATCTCCAGTGGTCTTCATGTAAAGCTTCATTGTGCTACACCATAGAGTAATTTTTTCCTTGGAGAACTTTGGTCCTTCCTTTCTCATCATCTTGACTTTTTCTTCATTTTTTTGTGGTTAAGTAGCAAAGAAAAGGAACGTGGCTCTGATACCAATTGGCAGTCCCAACCAGTGCTGAGAGGGGGGGGTGAATCTGTTAGGAATAAGGTGTCTCAACCTTGGATAATTCCTATTCTTATTATTTTTTTTGTAAAATTTATTTCTTGCAAATAATATAATTAAGTGTGAGTGTACATGTCTAGATGGCATGTTGATGTGTCACTCCACTTGATGTGTCGGCATCTTGAATTGTGTGTAAGGAGATCATGGCTGAAATAGTTATGACAAATTCCTATGACATGTAAGAGCTATGTCTGGGAGATTCAATGACGAGTGAAGACATGTGGAAACTAATAAAGTTGATTATTATACACTCTTCCCCAATTGTGGGGTCGAAAAAAAATTTTGGGTTCCTATTTTCTCAGAGAATGGTAAAACCCTAATATGGCTATCTTCGGAAGTTGCCCTAAAAAGGAAGCGCCTGATATAAGCATTTTTTAGGGTTGTGAAGATAGGAGAAGTTAGTGTATTGTTGGAACATTTTTATGCTTCCATGATTTGTCTTCAAGAGTTGGAAATCTTCTAAAAGAACTTGCATTGCAAGTGTATTGTAAACTCTAATAGTTTTGAGTAATACATTGTGCAGGTTTTGGAGTGCTGGGGTTTTTACCGAAAGGTTTCCCCAGGGTAAATCATTGTGTCATTCTCTATTTTCTATATGCATGGTATATGGCTGCAATATCATTGTTAAAGTATTTAACAAATCTAAAATTGTAAGGATTTAAAAGAATTTGCACAATACTTTCCTTTAGAGATTAGTGTAGGAAGTTGTTTCCACACCTGAGTTTCCTTAAAAGTGGTATCAGAGCCTGATTAGCTTTTGATCCTAGTTGTTGGGTAGGGTTTTTTGAGCTAATCTCAAGTTGAGTGGGAGTTTTGTGCAGAGCATTCTGAATCTTATTTGTAGATTGAGATGGTGAGTTCCTCATACAGTAGAATGGAGGTGGAAAAATTTAATGACACTAATTTTGAGTTGTGGAAACTCAAGATGGAAGACATGCTTGAAGATTTTGATCTATGGGAGGCTACTTCACTTGATGTGAAACCTGCAGTGATATCTCAAGTGAATTGGGAGATCAAGGATCAAAACACTAAGGGTCTCATCAAACTCTATCTAGCAGATGTCATTCTTCTAAATGTTCTTGATGAGACTACTGCAAATTCTTTATGGAAATAGCTCGAGTCTATGTGTCAAGCCAAATCTCTGGTGAATAAGTTGTTCCTGAGAAAGAAGTTGTATTCTTTAAGAATGGAGTAAGGTGGATCCATAACTGATCATTTCAATGCATTTAATTTATTGATTGCACAGTTGGCATCATCTGGTGCCAAGATCAAGGAGGAGGATCGTTGTATGACCCTGCTTTGTTCCTTGCCAAATTTGTGGGACCATCTTGTGATGGCTCTCAGAAGTACTATAGTCACATTCTGTATGGATGATGTAGTTTCTTCACTACTATCTGAGGAGATGCCAAGAAACACTTCGAATTTGTCTAAGGAAGCCCTTGTTGTTCGTGAGAGATCCAATGACAGAGGAAAGAAAAATGACAAGTCAAAGAAGGGAAAATCCAAATCCCGTGGGAGTTCTAAGGCTCCTGGAAAGTCCAAGGTTAAATGTTGGAACTGTGATAAAACTGGGCACTTCTAAAGGGACTGCAAAGAACCGAAGAAGAAGAAGAAAGGCTCAGATTCAACTTTCAAAAAATCTCAAGATGGAGATGGTTTTATTGCAGCTTTGGCAGCCCATGCATCTGATGATGTGTACTTGGTAGACTTGGGTGCTTCTTTTCACATGACCTCTCATCAAAACTGGTTCTCAAAATATGAAGAGTTCGATGGTGGAAAGGTCTACTTGGGTGATGATTCTCACCTAAAGTTAGTTGGACGCAGAAGGGTCACTATCAGATTTCTTGATGGACGAGTAAAGGGAATCAATGGAGTTATGCACTTTCTGGGTTTGGCATGAAACCTATTATCTGTAAGTATGTTGAATGATGTAGGTGTGCAGGTTGTTTTTTCAAAAGAAGGATGCAAGATGATGAGAGTATTGATAGTGCTTGTGAGGGGTACTAGGAGAGGTACCTTATTTCAGCTAGATGCATGTATTCCTCTATGTAATAGTTCTTCATCCTCACCATTTGAACAAGTAGTGAAGAAGTCTGTGGTTATTGGTTCCGATGGTAGTGTAAACACTTTGGAAGGTAAGCTTCCTATAGAAAAGACAATGTTGTGGCATATGAGATTTGGCCACATTGGTGAAAAGGGTCTCAGAACCCTAAAAAATAAAAACCTCATTGAGGGGTTAAATGATTGCAATCTTGAGTTTGACTTCTGCGAACATTGTGTCTATGGTAAACAAAATCATGTTCAATTTTATTCTAGTTCTCACAAATCTTCTGATGTTTTGGATCTTATTCATTCTGATGTATTCGGTCCTGTAAAAGTTCCTTCAATCTCCAAGTCTATATTTTTTGTATCTTTCATAAATGATTATAGTAGAAGGACTTGGATTTATTAGCTTAAAAGTAAGACACAAGTCTTTAGTCAGTTCAAAGAATTTAAAGCTCTTGTAGAGAATTAGACTAGTAAGAAGATTAAGTGTGTGAGAACTGACAATGGTGGTGAGTTTTGCTCAGCAGAGTTTGAACAGTTCTGTAAAGAACAAGGTATCAAGAGGCATAAGACAACTCCTTATACCCCACAACAAAATGGATTTGCAGAGAGAATGAACAGGACACTAATGGAGAAGGCTAGGAGTATGCTTAGTGGAGCTAGTTTAGAACAAAGGTTTTGGGCTGAAGCTGTGGCCACTACTTTCTATCTAGTTAACAGATCTCCTACATTAGCTCTTGGCAGTAAGACACCCATGGAGGTGTGGTCTGGTAAGAAGCCTTCAATTAGAAATCTTCGTGTTTTTGGTTGTGAAGCTTATGCACATGTTCCAAAGGAGAAAATATCTAATTTGGAAAATAAAGCTGTCAAATGTATTTTCATCGGATACAGTGTTGGTGTGAAAGGATACAAGCTTTGGGATCCTGTGACTAGTAAGGTGTTGTATAGTAGAAATGTTATTTTCAGAGAGCTAACATCTTCTCCTATTGTGCTACAACTAGATGAAAAAGAAAAGGAAAAATATGTTGTTCAGTTGCCTCCTACCCCTGAGAAGACTGAACAGAGAGACCATGTTGGGCCTAATGATGAGGAGCGCTCTAGTAGCTGTGATAGTTCAAAAGAAGAGGAAGAACAACCTCAACCTCATCCCTTGAGGAGATCCACGAGAGAAAGAAAGCAACCAGAAAGGTTTGGTTATTCTATGTTAGATTCCAGTTGTGCTTTTGCTTTGATTACTAACACTTATGAGCCTAGATCTGTAAAAGAGGCTTTGGGCATGGAAGATGCAGGTTCCTAGATTGAGGCTATGGATGATGAGATGGCTTCATTGGAGAAAAACAAAACTTGGGACCTTGTACCTTTGCCTAAAGGGAGAAAATATGTTGGTTGTAAATGGGTGTTCAAGAAGAAATTCTATGCAGATGGCAGTGTTGAAAGGTACAAAGCTAGATTGGTTGCAAAGGGTTATTCACAGGTAGACGGAATAGATTATGGTGAAATATTCTCTCTTGTTGCAAACTTGACATCCATTAGATTTCTATTATCTCTTGTTGCATCATATGATTTAGAGATAGAACAGATGGATGTGAAGACAACTTTCCTTCATGGTGATTTGGAGGAAGAGATTTATATGTCACAGCCTGAGCACTACATTATTAAAGGTAAATAATCCTTAGTCTACAAATTAAAGAAATCTCTATATGGTTTGAAGCAATCTCCTAGGATGTGGTACCTTAAGTTTGATGCCTTTGTGTTATCAATTGGATTTGTAAGATAGAAATTAGATCATTGTGTTTATTTCAAAGTTGAAAATGATCGCCTTCTTATTATTGCATTATATGTTGATGATATGTTGTTGTTTGGGAAGGGTAAGGGTATGATTTTTTATTTTAAATCTCAATTGTCATCACAGTTTGAGATGAAAGATCTTGGGGCAGCAAGGTACATCTTGGGTATGGAAATCAGTAGAGATAGGTCTAACAGAAAACTTTGGTTGATTCAGAGTAAGTATGTGAAGTCTGTGTTGGACAGGTTCAGCATGCCAGACTGTAGACCACTATATGTTCCTATTTCTGTGGGAACAAAGTTATCTATAGATGATTGTCCAAAATCTCCTAGTGAGGTGGAGGACATGAGTAGAGTACCTTATGCTAGTGTAGTTGGCAGTCTTATGTATGCTATGGTCTGTACTAGACCAGACATTGCCCAAGTAGTGGGAGTCTTGAGTCGATTTATGGCTAACCCTAGACAGGTACATTGGGATGTAGTTAAGTGAGTATTCAGATATTTGAGGGGTACATCAGATTACTCCATATGTTACCATGGTAACTCTTCTAGGTCTCTGCATTCAGTTTGTATTCATGGGTATGTGGATTCAGATTGGGTAGGTGATATTGATAGCAGAAGATCCACCAGTGCTTATGTGTTCACTATCTTTGCTAGTGCTATCAGTTGGATGAGTAAGCGACAACCCGTGGTTGCTTTGTCCACTATAGAAGCTGAGTACATGGCTGCTACGCATGCTTGTAAGGAAGCCATTTGGCTTAGGAGATTGTGTTCTAATATTGGTGTTGATGTAGAACAAATTACTATTTGGTGTGATAGTCAGAGCGCTATTTGCCTTGCGAAGAATCCAAATTTTCATGCCAGAACGAAGCACATTGATGTGCAGTTTCACTTTGTGAGAGATATGGTGGAAGATGGAAAGGTAAATTTGGAGAAGGTAGATATTGTGAAGAATTTTGCAGATGCACTAACGAAACCAGTGGACATTGAGAAGTTCAGATGGTGTTTGAAGTCTATGGGCCTTTTGGCCCATAGTGGTTAGTTCCTGTTATGTTCGTGTGGCTCTTACAAGGTGTTCGACAAGTGAGAGAATGTTAGGAATAAGGTGTCTCAACCTTGGATAATTCCTATTCTTATTATTTGTTTTGTAAAATGTATTTCTTGCAAATAATGTAATTAAGTGTGAGTGTAAATGTCTAGTTGGCATGCTGATGTGTCGGCATCTTGAATTGTGTGTAAGGAGATCATGGCTGAAATGGTTATGACAGATTCCTATGACATGTAAGAGCTATGTCTAGGAGATTCAATGATGGGTGAAGACATGTGGCAACTAATAAAGTTGAGTACTGTACACTCTTCCCCAATCGTGGGGTCAAAAAAAAATTTTGGGTTCCTATTTTCTCAGAGAATGGTAAAACCCTAATATGACTATCTTTAAAAGTTGCCCTAAAAAGGAAGTGCATGATATAAGAATTTTTAAGGGTTGCAAAGATAGGAGAAGTTAGTGTATTGTTGGAACATTTTTAGGCTATCGTGATTTGTCTTCAAGAGTTGGAAATCTTCTAAAAGAACTTGCATTGCAAGTGTATTGTAAATTGTAATAGTTTTGAGTAATACATTGTGCAGGTTTTGGAGTGATGGGGTTTTTACCGAAAGGTTTCCCCAGGGTAAATCATTGTGTCATACTCTATTTTCTGTATGCATGGTATATGGCTGCAATATCATTGTTAAAGTAGTTAACGAATCTAAAATTGTAAGGATTTAAAATAATTTGCACAATACTTTCCTTTAGAGATTAGTGTAGGAAGTTGTTTCCGCACCTAAGTTTCCTTACAAAATCAGCACTTATAAAAATTTTTAAAAAATATGATGTAGTATGCTATAACTATAAGTAAAATGGGTTCTAGTATAAGAATAACATCAAGCAATCAATTAATAACCAACACTAGATTTATCATGTGGAAACCCAAATCGGGTGAAAACCATGGTGTGAGGAAACCTCACAAATTATGCACTCTTTTGAAGTGTGCCCTATTAGAGCCTTCCCTATTAAAGGATTACAATGCAATGTTAGATGTAGCTCAGTTAAGGGATTTGATACAATAAGGCTTGTTAGTGCCTACCTGGTTAGAGGAATTTGAACATCTGAATAGATGTCACCCAGTTAAGGGATTTAGTACAAGGGACCTATTAATGTTCACCCAAAAGACTGGGATTTATCTATTGTAATTGTTAGAGAACAATCAAAGGATTGACCTTTTAGAAATGGCTTTACATAGCCTGATAAGATCTCTGTTATACTCAACTGAGAAACATCATCGGTCATTGCTGGTATGTTCTCCTTTCCTATTGTGCTTCTCTACACACTCTTCTCTCTTCTCTTTTATCTTCACCTTAGCTTCTTCAGCATATAAGTTAACTCTTTACTTTGGCAGAATGAGGGAAAACTATATTCTTGTTAGACAACAAAATATAGACTTCTTGCCCTAATTCCTTTTCTCATACATGACATGTTTAAAGATCAACTTCAGATCCATCACCCAGTGGAGTATTAGTTCACTGAGGAAACATCTGATGCATGCTCTTCTTTACTAATTTATAAAAGAAAGTGACAGATGTGTTTCAAAAGATTTCCTTCACAAGAGATGACTCCATGATTTATTACCACAAACTTTAGCATTAAATCCTTCAATCGCACTTTGTACCAATCGTCTTGATAACTCAAAGTCTACCAAATTTAGTACAGTAAATCTAGGTCAAGGAGTTAGATAATAGATATTTGACTATGACTTTCCTAGTTCATCTTATCATTTCAAAGTCTTTATTTGATTGAAAAAGATCCTTGAGTTGTACACAGGTAAGAGCCTTGACCTATCACCTTTTCTTCCTCGGTCTATACCGGTTGCATCCTTTCCTCGGTCTCTGTTATCGGTTACCAGTTACTTTTCCCTTGGTGACCGATTGCATCTTATGAACATAAATATTCTCTTATTCTTTTCACATTGTCATCAGTTGCCAAAACCTAGTCTCTTGTTCTTTGCACATTGTCACTGGTTGCCAAAACCAGTCTCTCTACACACAGAATGTTTTCAGCTAACTGATAATAATTTTTCTTCATAGATCCAACAATAGTGTCCTTAGATTGAGATGGAAGCACCTCTTTCATCTTTTTCCAATCAATGGAAATACCTAATTACCATGTACCAGTAGCAGGATTATCGGTTACCATCCCTTAATGCCAACACAACTTTACAAAGTTGCAAAAGTTGTCATGACAACTTTTTGACAATTTTGCAATTTGTGCATTTCTTGCTATCCAAGGTACTCCAACCTATCTAGAATGAAGGAAAAAAATGTCTTAGGAAAACTTAGGATTAAGTTTTCCTATTCCGTACATTTTGGATTCTTTTAGCACCTTGGACTTACTTTCACCTTTCTAGGTTCCATAGACAGCTAGGTGCATCCTAAGACCATTTTGGACTCAACCTTCCGAAACTGAATCACCACTAACCTATCAAGAAAAAACATCACAAAGGCTCTGTAGGAGTCTTTAATAACTAACTAACTTGGCTAGAGTCAGTACAAGCCAAAATTGGGTTAGGTACTTGAATGATACCTTAGGTGCTCCTACACAAATATAAATATTTTATTTTCTACTACACTTTCTAAGAGTGATTTATTATATAGAAGACTTTTTGAAGCATTAATATAAATCAATATTTTCTCTAATTTAGAGTTGTGAATTTGATCTTTTTGGATTGATCAGTCCTTTGTGATTTTATCTACAGAAGATAAAGCTACTTTAAAACTTCATGTTTGGAAATTATTCTCATTATTCTACAATTTGATCATTAGGATTATTATGCACTAGTAATTATATCTTATTTGTCTCGTTAGGCTTGGGTTAAATTCAGTAAGAGTGATTGTGGTGTAATAGAGTAATCAATGACATTGAAGAGTAGTTAATAGTAGCATTCAAGTGGTGTTCTCTATCTCACGTAGTCGTACATAGGATTAAAGCAGGAACTATATCTATTTCCCAATAGAAGAAAGGCACTGGTCTATCAACCTCAATTGAAGTCTTTATTTGAAAGATTAAAAGGACACAATAATACATATTTAAAATAAATAAGATATAAAGCATTCAACATATTCTCAATACAACAGTTAAAAGATAAGTTTATTGATTTATAAATTGTAAAGGATACAATTTGATCTCCCTCAAGACCCAATTGCCATCTTGAGAGATCACCAAGTAATTCAAAGTACAACTACAAAACTGCTATAAAAAGCCTTAAACCTAGAGTTTGGGTTAAGGAATAGGTACACCCACTTTGGTCCTACAGAGCCTAAAGAGTAGGGGAAGATGATCATAATCAATCATTCACGTCCTTTGGTCAAGTCAGTTGGAAAGTCCAAACATTGAGTTAGGAAAGCTCATAGGATTTCCAATTTGTTGATTTGGGAACCAACAAATCTGTGACTCTACTGGGGAGTTGTTCATAAAATGTTGTTCAATTTTACCTAGTATCTCTAGTGTAGATTTGTCAAAGATCAGATAGTTTTGTTTTCCTCATCTGAGTCACACAACCAATAGATTGGTGACTCTACTAGGGAGAAGTCTTGTAAAAAGTGTTCAAAATCTATGGTTACAAAATACACTCTATTGGAAGAACCCAAAAGACCAGAAAAATAGCATTTTCCTCGAAGAGTGGTGGAGACTCTATTCAATAAAAAATTTAGTGAGTGACTCTACTGAGGGACAAGATCCATAAGGAAATGAAAATTTTCCTTTTTGAAATAAATAGAAATTCTATTTCAAAATGTATTAGACTAAACAATCATTTCAAAGGAAATAACTTATTCCAGATGGCATCAGATCGTTGGATTTCAAAATATTTTAATGCATCCATAATAAGCTATTCCCAAAGCTTTCACAATTTGTACCAAAATTTCATGGAGAATATGATGAATCATCATTTGAGTATTTGGATGCATTTTACACATTTATAGAGGATTATGAGATTTGTGCAGAAGATTGGGTGATGAAGCTATTTGTCATGACATTGAAGGATTATGAAAGAGAAGCATATGAATCACTACCTACATAGAGCATCTCATCGTGGAAGGAATTTGAACAATGGTTCGTGCATGAATTCCATGCAATAGTTGAGTAAGATGAGTACCCATATACAAAAGAATACAATCAAGATTCTATCACAGAATCACAATCTTATATGTCCCCCTTGGATGCATTTTTCAATTTGGAAATATCTAAATTAAAGGTGAATATGCAGTGAATTTTTTATGAGGATGGTAAATATTTATCAGGAAATACCTTCATATATCAAGCCTCTACACAGGGAGTTACTAAATAAGATTCATTAGTTAGGTTTGAAATGTTTCCTCAAAAACTTGCATATTGTAATGATGGAGGAAGATGATGAAAAAAAGGCGGAACTTATAAAATGGGCACAAAAACCTAATGATGTTTCAGATTTGAGTGAAAAATAAATTTTGGATCAGATTGAAAAAGAATCCACACATGATGGGACTTGGGTAAAAAGGGATATTAGTGAGTATGATGATAAGGATGAAGATCTTCTTAGTATAGAAGAAATTTTAGATTTATTAGATATAGAGTATCAGAAACATGTTTAGAAAAATGGTCTAATTTTTTTCTTAATCCAGGAGAATAAACAGAGTAATGGATAATTGCATATTTAGGAGGCTATCACATCTAATGAATATACACATTATGGAAAATATGCTAAAGAAAGTGCACCTAGAAATGATTTTGGATCTTTCCAAAATCCCTTGTATAATGTAATTTAAGAAAAGTGTGAAAGGCTTCATGAAGTACATGAACACGAGAAAATTCTAGGATATACCCTTGATGAAGATATTTTTTTGGTTGATGAAGACTCTTAGGAGGATGCATTCAGTGAAGATATGTACTGTGATACACTTGGAGATGGTCTCTTATGTGATGGAACACCTAGGAGACCAGAGAAAAACTTTCACGAAGGTATGCATGAATTTTCTATGTTTTCTAATCTATTGTTTGAAGAAGCAGAAGGTGTATTTGAAAATAACCAAAGTTTTTCAAAAACACTATATAATGAAACCATAGAATAAAATAAAACATTAATATATGATGACATAATTAAGGAAAACCAAATATCTCAGCAAAATACTTATGAAGATAACTTACATATATGTCCAAATCCAATATTCAACGAAAATGAAATATTTTCAAAATATAAGGAAATGATTAAAGAGAAAAGAATGAAATATATAAGCCCTAGAATCTTTTACAAAGTGGATCCTACTGTGAGTCATAAAAATAAAATTTATTTATTTTCAAAACCAACAAGAAGTAAATATAATAAGATTTTTGGGTTGAAAGTGATAAATAAATCAAAAGGGAAATGGAATATTAAGAAATATAACATTGGAGATAAATATCACCATGAAATTCCTTTTAAGGTGAAACCTAAAGTTTATTTCAAAAAATTTCCAAAAGCCAAGAGGTGCAATAAAAAACTAGAGTATAACATACATGGGAGAAATAAGAGGTTGATAAAAGGTTCCAAAGCCAAGTTTGAAGGAGAGTGAAAACATAAGTATTCCTTTTTTATTCAGATGTTCAAAAGGAAAAATTAGCTACTCGGGAGATGAAACATAATGAAGAAAGAGATGATGATAATATTTCCAAGAAGTGTGCATTTTGACATGATCAAAATAAAGTCTTTGACAGAGGAAAGGAATGATATTTATTTTTGGGGCTTTGGGGCCACTAAATTAAGTTCAAATAATGGTTTACAAAGAGGATAATAAACTAATGGTCTACTTCTCCAGAGATAACTAGAATATCGCTATGCCCACAGGGGGCATACGTCCCTAGAAAGAACCTGTTGGACCTCTAAATTTGAGGAAAAATTTAGAGTTCTTTATAGTGATTAAACCCTAAAAGTGGCCTCCTAAACTCTATGCCCAATAATTGATGAGATGATAGATCACATGAAATGGGATAAAACATAATATTATTTTCAATTCAAATCTGAAGGATTAAGGAAAGAAGCTTTGTGATGGTAATAATTAGAATTTTGCAAGTGAATGTTTCAAAGATGCTATAATTTTGACCTGCTACAAAAATGGTATCAACAGAGGATGATAACGATCGAAAATTAAAAATATAAAAATGACCCAGTTAATAAAATCAAATTTCTAAGCTCAATTTAAAATCTTATCTTTTCAAAATGTGTTTTGGGTTTCCGACCAAACCCAAATCTGAAAGATAGGTAGTTATTGTTTGATTAGTTGATTAGTTTTTTCAAACAAAATTTAATAGGGTGGCGTCTTTTCACCCTAAAGGGGTGTGAAAAATATTCAAACACACACACACACACACATATATGTGTGTGTGTGTGTGTGGTGTAAAATGTAAACAAAGAAAAGAATTCAGATTTTAATCAATATCAAACCACAATGTAAATATTTTATTTTCTACTGCACTTTTTATAAGTGATTTATTATACAAAAGACTTTTTGAAGCATTAATATAAATGAATATTTTCTCTAATTTGGAGTTGTGGATTTGATCATTTTGGATTTATCATTCCTTTGTGATTTTATCTCGAGAAGATAAAGCTTCTTTAAAACTTCATGTTTGGAAATTATTCCTTTTATTTTGTAATTTGATCATTAGGATTATTAGGCACTAGTGATTCTATCTTATTTGTCTCATTAAGCTTCGGCTAAATTCAATAAGACTGATTGTGGTGTAATAGAATAATCAAAGACATTGAAGAGGAGCAGTTGATAGGACAATTCAGGTGGTGTTCTCTATGTCACTTAGTCGTGCATAGGATTAATGAAGGAATTGTTTCTATTTCCCAAAAGAAGAAAGGCACTGGTCTATCATCCTTAATTGAAGTCTTTGTCTGAAAGATTACAAGAAGGAAACAATAATACATATTACAAAAAAAACAATATATCACTACATAAAATAATTCAACATATTCTCAATACATTTCTTTTTATTATTTTTTCATCCTTTTTAACAAAGATGGGAGAGGATTCGAGCGGGAGAGGAGAGGATTCGAGCAAGAATGGATTTTCAAACTACAGACAGGGCCATGGCAATGTGGCTGCTGGTGCTGGCTCTGGCCCTCGTACTGGCGAAGGGCCTATGGTCCTAGGAATGCCTTCCTCACCAGCACTAGATTTGGCATTTTAGGTGTTAGATAAATCTTTGTTGGGGCAGGGGAATTCTTCCCCCGTGCAGGGGTATCACGGGTACCCCCTCGAAGGTAGTGTCAAATGGGGCTCCTGT
Source organism: Chamaecyparis obtusa (assembly GCA_027943335.1). Classification (NCBI taxonomy): domain Eukaryota; kingdom Viridiplantae; phylum Streptophyta; class Pinopsida; order Cupressales; family Cupressaceae; genus Chamaecyparis; species Chamaecyparis obtusa. Next base: position 585,751 of record BSBK01008731.1, on the reverse strand, counting down.
GTGTGAAGTTGTGTTAGGAGAGGGGCCCTGTCCCACTTCTAAGGTGTTGAGCGCTGAAGCTACTTCTTCAAAGGACCCACAAGTGGGGTCAAAAGGCATCTTTGGCTCTGTCGGTGCTGAAGTCAACTCTCATAGTCCAAAAAAGTGGTCGGATCTAGTGGGAGCGAGAAACGAGGAAAACTCTATGTCCTCTAAAGAACCAGTTAAGGCATTTCTTCAAGAAGGACAAGTTGCTATTTTTGTTCCAGATTCTCTGGTGGATCAATCTATTTTGGCTATGGAGTTCTCATTGGTTGGTAAGTTTCTAGGCCCTTGTCCTAATATTAAGGCGGTTAGATCTTTTGTTAAGAAAAATGGGCATTGAAAGGCCATGCTGATATTGCGGCCCTTCCAAAAGGCTTTCTCTCATTTTCATTCTCAAATAAGGAAGATCAGGACTATGCGTTATGTGGTGGTCCCTAGATGTTTGGTAGAACGGCTGTGGCTTTTTGCAAATGGGTTCCCAACTGGAACTATTCTGGTAATTTCTTTATGGAAACCCCTGTTTGGGTTAGGTTTCCTAGGCTTCCCCTAGAATATTGGAATGAGGTGGTTTTCAAAGGTTTAGCCTCCTCTTTTGGAGGAGAACTCATTTCTGTCGATCCTATGATGGCGGCCAAATCTAGACTTGTTTTTGCTAGGATTTGTGTTAATATCGGTTAGTTTGAAAATCTCCCCTCAGTTATCAACATCAACTCCAAATTGGGTCAGTGGAAACAGGAGGTGACTTTCGAGTTGCTCTTGTTTGCCTATTTTGTGTGTCATAAAATGGGTCATTGGGCCAAACACTGCCCAAAGAAAACTCCTAAGGTTTCTCTGCCAGCAGACTCGGAACCTAAAAAGATGACTAGACAAGTCTGGAAGGAAGTTAAATGTGACAATAGCAGTAAAAAGGAAGAATCGGCGAACAAAGTGGATTCTAATTCTATCCCAGTGTTGGAGGAGGGAGAAATGGTTGAACTGGTTTCCCATGTGTCGGATTCGGTTGCTATCTCCTGTAAGGATGTTGTCCCTAATGAGAGTAACCATGAGGTTCCTGCTTTTTTAGAATCTCCTGAGAATCCCTTGGGTGCTGGTCTTTCTGATGATCACTCGGTTCCAATGGTGGTGTTGGTTCCTATTTTGGAAAATGTTTCTCAAATAGGACCCTCGACTGATAGAGTTCTTTTTGAAGATGTTAAATATGATGTAGAGGACTCTTCTTCTATTCCTGATGCTCTTTCGGGAAGCAGTGATGAAGATCCTATAGCTGGAGATGAGCCCTCTGTTGAGAATGGACCCTGGACTGTTCAAAAAGGGAAGAAACAAAAAAGAAAGAGAAGAAACCTGTCACATCAGGTTCCAAGGGAGTCACCACTCGAAGTAAAATAGATGGGGGATCCAAGCTAAAAGTAGATGTTGGATCTCAGAAAAAAACTCAAGGTAGATATACTAACAAAGAGATTAGAGAAAGAGAAAGCAAGAAGGACATTGCGGATGGTAAGAAACTTACTATCCAGGGAGTCTGCACTCCGGTTAAGAAATGAAGCTCATCTTGTGGAATATAAGAGGGCTGAATGCCCCTCATAAGCAAGACATTCTTAGGAATCTGGTAAGAGACCACAATCCTGACATCATTTTTGTTCAAGAAACTAAGATGGGGAAAGAGAAGGTTGAAAAAATTAGAATTTTTAAAAATAATGGGGTGGTTGGCTTTAGCTCTGAAGGGGCTTTGGGAGGGGTTGTTGTTTTTTGGAATCAGAATCATATTCAAGGGACTATGATCATGGAAAATCTAAACTACCTTAGCATTAACTTTGTTCATGTTAAGATGGATTTTGAATGGGTTTCTACTACTATTTATGCCCCCAACTCTAAAGCTGGTAGATCCCAATTCTGGAAAAAAGTTGAAAATCATAGAAAATCCTTCCAGGAGCTTCCCTGGTTGATTATTGGGGACTTCAATTGTCCATTAGAAGACAATGAGAAGTTTGGTGGGGTAGATAATCAAAGTCATCTTGATGGTAGAATTGAGCTTATGGAATTTATTAATAATCAAGCCCTTTTTGATATGGAGCTTCAGGGGGTCAATTTTACTTGGTCGAATAGAAGGGTTGGTCAAGACCTCATCCAAGTTACGTTGGACTGTGTACTGATCACTAGGTGTTGGTTTAAAAACTTTGGTTGTTCGTTGTCATCCCTTTCAAAGATTAGGTCTGATCACTTCCTGATATGTTTTAGTGTTGATCTGATTACTATGAAGGGTCACATTCCCTTTAGGTTTGAAAAGATGTGGGTCGATCATCTGGATCTGGATCAACATATCAAATATTGGTGGAATGTTAATATTTAGGGCACTGCTATGTTTAGAGTGGTTAAGAAACTTCTCAGTGTTAAACAGAATGTGAAGGCATGGAGTAAAGAAGTTTTTGGTGACATTTTTAAATCTAAAATTTAGCTCAAAAGGGATCTCGATGTTATTCAAAACACCATCCAACTTTCTAGGCTGACGATGGAGCTTAGGGATAAGGAGGAGAGCATCCTTTCCAAAATGCATAATATTATTTCCAAAGAGGAAGAATACTGGAGACAAAGATCCAGGTCTATTTGGCTTAAAGCTGGGGATAAGAAAACTAGATTCTTTCACTTATCTGCCTCAAAACATAGAGCTACTAATAGAATATCCAAACTTAAAGTGGAGGATGGGAAAATCACCAATGATAAAGATATTTCTAAAGCTATGATTAATTTTTTTTCTTCTTTGCTTTCTAAATACTTGAATCTTGATGTGGGGAATCAAAATATCCTTCTTGAAACCATTCCTTCCATTGTTAATGATACTACCAACAAAGCTCTTATTGCTATCCCTTCTCTGGATGAAGTCAAGTCTATTGTCTTCTCTTTTGAAGGTGATAAATCCCCGGGTCCAGATGGGTTCCCAATGTTCTTCTTTCAAAAATTCTGGCATATTATTGGTGTGGATATCAACAATCTTGTTAAAGAATTCTTTGGAGCTAGATCTTTGCTTAAAGAGATTAATGTGACCTTTCTTGCTCTGATTCCTAAGAAGCCTGGAGCTGATTCAATGGATTCCTTTAGACCAATTAGCTTGTGTAATTTTGTGTACAAAATTTTATCCAAAGTTTTAACCTCTCATTTTCTAGTTATTCTTCCTCAAATTATTTCTCCTTAACAAAGTGGTTTTGTTCCTGGCAGGCAGATTCTTGATTCGATTATGAAGGTTCATGAGGTTATCCACTCCACTCAAGTCTCTCTTAACTCTGGTTTTCTTCTGAAATTGGATCTTTCGAAGGCTTATGATCAGGTGGACTGGGACTTGTTGATCAAGGTATTGAGATCCTTTGGTTTTTGTGACAAATTCCTCAAATTGATTTATCAACTCATTAGTACTTCTACTGCTATTATTCTGATCAATGGCTCCCCTTATAGATTTTTCAAACCCTTCAGGGGTCTTAGGTAGGGAGATCCTCTTTCTCCTATCCTTTTCTCTATCTTGGCTGAATGTCTGGGGTGTCTTCTTTAGAAGATTGTCTCCACTGGGTTGTTCAAAAGGCTTTCCCCTTCTTCGGCTTCTATTCCTTGTTCTCATGAATAGTTTGTGGATGACACTATCATCATGGGCTTTTCTTCAATCCAAGAAGTGAAGACTATCAAACAAGATCTTTCTACCTATTCTCTAGGTTCAGGCCAATTCATTAACTGGGATAAGAGCTCTTTATTTTTTATCAACACTCCTGAGGATAGGCAGTATAGAATTGCCAGAATCATAGGATGCAGAATTGATTCTTTTCCTGCTACCTATCTTGGCCTTCCTCTTGGTCTCAAACCTCCAGACTCCTTTTGGGATGGTATTGTTGATAGATTTAACAGGAAATTGGCTGGTTGGAAAGGTGCGCTTCTTAGTCAAGCAGGTAAACTTCAGCTCTTAAAGGCCTCTTTGCAAAGCCTCCCTATTTATGCTCTTAGTCTTTTTAAGATACTTGGTAAACATGCTGATATTATTGAAAAAATCCAAGGAAACTTCTTGTGGTCAGGAGTGGAAGACAAAAAGAGACTTGCTTTAGTTGCCTGGGACAAGGTTTGTACTCCTAAAAAGTGGGGGGGGGGGGGGGGGGGGGGGTTGGGAATTCGCCCTCTAAGAATTACCAATATGGCGTTGTTGGCCAAATAGACTTGGAAAATTTTTGGGGAAAAAAGAGAATGGAATGAAATTATCCATAAAAAAATATCTCTTCTCTTTCTCCCATATTTCTAAATTTTGGGAAATGGATTTGAAAGTGCAAGGCTCTTTTATTTGGAACAGTATTCAGAATGCTAAGGAGGTGGCTTTTAAAGGGGCTAAGTGGTTTCTTGGCAATGGTAGAAGGATCCGATTTTGGGAGGATTGTTGGCTCAAAGGCTGTCCCCTTAGATCTGTCTCTACTTTTCAACCTTTCATTAATCAGTGCATTCAGAGATTTGGAGCCAGGGTTAGGGACTACTAGAGGAAGGGCTCATGGATTGACCTCTTCTAGTGGATGAAGCACTTAAGCCTTTGATGTTGGATCTTATGATCTAGAAGGTTAAGGAGTCTAGAGAAGATGAGTTGCTTTGGGGTATTCTTCTTTCTGGTATCTTCACGATGGCTGCTTGTTCTGAGCTTTTACTGAAACAACTAAATCCTCTCCCTTTTTGGGCTCAAGTGTGGGATAAAAGTTTAATTCCTAAAATTAACATTTTCTTCTAGCTGGTCTTGCAAAATAAAATTCTTACTATAGAAAACCTCTAGAAACGGGGCATGATTTTGAGCAATAGATGCTTCTTGTGTAAAAAAGTTGAGGAATCAGTCTTCCATCTTGTCATTGATTATTGCTTTGCTTGGGAAGTATGGAATCTTTTATTACAATACTGGAAGATTAACTGGTTCTTTCCCAACAACATGGAGAGTTTCTGCATGCAGTGGAGGAAATCAGAGGTCCCTATGGATCAGCATTTGTGGAAAATCATAGCCCCCCATGTGATATGGCGGTTATGGAGAGAACACAACGATAGAGTCTTCAGGAATATTGAACTTCCACCTAAGGTGATTGCTGAGAAGATTAAGAGAAGTATTAAGGAAAACTATAGACTATCGACTGGTAGGATGCTGGACTTCAATGCTGGTGATTTGAGCATTGGGACTACTAATAAAAACTCAAATCAAAGGGAGAATGCCATCTGGCTTTCTCCTCCACCAGGATGGATAAAAATAAACTTTGATGGTGCTACGAAGGGAAACTCGAGCCCAACGGGTTATGGTGGTCTCATTCGCGATGACATGGCTAATTTCCTTGTTGTGGTTGCAATGCCTATTGGGGTGCAAAGAAACCACGTGGTGGAGGCCATGGCCCTTCTACAGACTCTTAAAATTGTCAAGAAGAATATGGCTTAGAATATTTGGATTAAGGGAGATTCAATGAACATATTAAGATGCATCAGTGACATGACTAAACCATCATGGTCCATTAAGGAGATAATCGAGGAAGCTAGGGTAATCATTAGATCCTTTAAGAAAGTCATTATATCTCATGTTTACCAGGAATTGAATTGTACTGTTGATGAGTTGGCTAACTTTGCGGTTAAATCCAAGGATATCATGTTTTGGCATGGTTGCAGCAATCTCACCATTGATATGAAAGCCAAGTAGGCCTTTGACAGGTCTCAAATCAAAAGGGTGGATTGGGTGTATCTCAAGAAGTTATGATGATTAGACACATTTTAGAGAAATAGGGTAATATGATTACGGTAAGTGGTGCCTTTCCCAAGAGAACTAATTACAGACACGAGTTAACTTTTGTTAACTTCAAAGTTGCATGTTACCTCAACATTTGGTTTTTCTCTGCTATTACGACTATCATTGTTAGCTTTGAGATCATGGGCAGAGGGCTTAATCATAGAGAGCCTAAGGACTGTGTGAAATGGAAAAATATTTTGGAGGTCTAGGATATTCTCACTAGGGGGATTCTTACCACCTACATGGAATGGTTGCATGGGACTAAAGATAGTGCCACGAAGTTGTTCGCTAATTCCTGGAAAGATGGGGTGGTCACTATTGCTGGTATCACTGTGAACATTACGGAGGAACTCATTGCTGAGGTGTTTGGGCTTAGTACTAAGGGCATCAAATTTTACCATGACAAGAAAGTTTCACAAAAGGCCATTCGGCGCTTCCCCAAAAGCAAGGATGAAAAGAAAAGTATGGTGAAAGAGTCTAGTGGGTGCTATGATGTTGATGCATTCAAAGAAAACTAGGCGTCGGTTATGATGGTGATTATGGAATATGTTACCCTGGATGGTAGATTCAAATGCACCCATTCCTACCATTTTATGTTGCTCTGTCATTTCTGTCATAAAATTAGGGTGTCCCTGCCTTACTATATTCTATAGTCCCTCTATCTTAGTATTTCCCAGCATAGGAAGAAGGAGAAGAAACCCATTCTTCATGAAGGGTTGATTCTTCTAATTGTTGAACATATTAAGAAGACTACCAGTGCTAGCCCTATCATTTCTTCACCCAAAACCTCTGGCTTGGGTAAGAAAATAATTAGTGAGATGGTTGCTAAAGAGGAAAGTCCTTCAGGTAAAAATTCTAGAAAGGACAAGGAGGATGGTATGGAAACGGATACCTCTGCTAATAGTGAGGAAGGTTATGATGACATGGTTGATTCGACTGAGGAAGATAGTGATTCTTTGACCTCGGTTTTGAATACGGCTTTGGGGGATAATGATAACACTGAAGAGGAGGCTACAGGTGCTATGGAGATGGGTAATACCTTTGGTATCAAGAGTAACAATGAGGATGATAAGAATGAGGAGGATGTTGGCGGTCAACAGGTGCCCATTTTAGTGGACTACGATATTTCTGAAGATCATGACGTGCCCATCTCCCCTAAACTGGAAGTGATTATGGAGGTTGGGTCAGAGATTCAGAAGGATGCCATGGATGTGGAGAAAACTTCCCCTAATGCAGAGATGGCTTCACCTAGTGCGGAGAATGTGAATGCTCCTAACAATTCTCGGAACATTCCTTTCACTAAAATTATGGATATGCAGGAACGGAATGTTCAACTGCTTAAGGAAGATATGGGTGATAAAATTGATCCCCCCTTTGGGGTTCTCCAAATTGCTAAGGTTTCTTCCATGTATTCTTTTTGTTTACTGAAATGGGTTTTTAAGGAAATCAAGAATTTAAATTTAAAGTATCGCTCCATTTCTGCTAAGGTGGATTCCCTGCAAGATAAGTTGGAGTCTAGTTCAAAAATAGTGGATGGAAACATGAACATTTACGGAGATAAAAAAGTACAGGAAATGCAAGCTAGAATGGAAATGATGGAGAACACCATGAAAAAACACATGCATGACAACAATAAGTTTATGGGTTCGGCCATGGACTGCTTTATGACCATTAAAGCAGAGCTAGATGTTGGCTCCCCCAGCAAGAAACCTGATAAGAGTACTGAGGACTTGGAAGAGGAAGGCCCAGGAAAATGTACAAGGTCTGTGAAAAGGAGAAAGATTCAAGAAAGAATCTAGGAGCTCTCTGACTTCAATGCCGCAATAAAGAAGATATATGAGGCGAAGCATGAAGCTGACAAAACTTGCAAAGAGTTTGTCTAGTGCCTTAGGTCCCTGGTGTTGGCCTTTTGTCAGTTTTTTGCTGGTGTTTGGTTTTTTGGTTTTTATGTTGGTTTTGGTTATGGCGGACTGGTCCCCAGTCCTGTTTCTTTTTAGTTTCCTTTAATGCTAAAATTTTTATCTAGCTTGTACGGGGTTTCGGGTCCCCTTTAAAACCTATTTTTTCCTGCAATCAAAAACATATTCTCAATACATCAATCAAAAGATAAGTTTAGTGATTTATAAATTGTAAAGGATACAATTCAATCTCCCTCAAGACCCAATTGCCAACTTGAGAGATCACCCTAATTCAAAGTACAACTACAACTCTTCTATAAAAATCCTTAAGCTCAAAGTTTGGGTTAAGGAATAGGTACACCCGCCTTGGTCCTATAGAGCCTAAATTTTAAGGGAAGAGGATCATAATTGATCATTCCCATTCATTGGCCAACTCAGTTGGAAAGTCCAAGCATCAAGTTATGCAAGCTCATAGGATTTCCAATCAATTTTTTGGTTCCCAAATCAATAAGTTCTCCATCAGGAATGCATATTTTACATCCATGTGATATACTTTGAATTCCTTATGTGCTAAAAAATCCAAATTCATTCTAATAGCTTCCATTCTTTCCAAAGGATCATAAGTCTCCTCAAAATAAATACCTTTAACATGTGTGTATCCCTTCCATACTAGTCTTGTTTTATTCCTTACTATGTTGTCATCATCATCTAGTTTGTTTTGGAATACCCATTTTATTTCAATTACATTCTTGCATTATGGTCTTGGGACTAAGTCCCAAGTCTAATTCTTATCAATTTTATTTAATTCTTCCTTCATATCTTTCATCAAGTTTTGATCACTGCAAGCCTCGTTTACAGTCTTCGGTCCAATTTCTGAAATCAAACATAAGTTCACTTGTTTAAAAACTTTACTTCTTGTCATTAATCCCTTGTTCTTGTCTCGAATTATTTGATTTTTTGAATGATTTCTTTGTACACATCTGGGAGTCTTAGGAGCAATTTCCAAACCAACTTTCTCAACATTATGTTCATCATTTTCTATAATCTTTTCTTCTTGTTTCTTTCTGGTAGAGTCATTTGATTCATACCCAAACTCAGTTTTTGTTTTCTTTAGAATGTCTTCATCAACCTTTACATTTTCACTTTAAACTATTCTTGTTGGCCTTTTTTTATAACATATGTAAGATTTTCTCTTTGTATAATATCCAAGGAATATTCCTTCATCTTCTCTACTATCAAACTTTCCTAGATTCTCTTGATCTCTTCTAATGTAACATTTTCTTCTAAAAATTATAAAATACTTAATAGAAGGATTTCTTTGATATCATACCTCATATGATGTCTTCCCAAGATTCTTCTTGATTTCAAATATGTTCATTATGTATATTTTAGTCAAAATTACTTCTTTCTAGTATAATTTTTGTACATTTGCTTCCTTGATCATGGTTCTTGATGCTTTCCATATTTTTATGTTCATCCCCTCAACTACATCATTGTGTTGTGGTTTTCAAGGGGTAGACAAATATATCCTAATTTCATGGTTCTTATAGAAAGTTTTAAGCTCATCTAAATTAAATTCTCCTCCTCTATCAAATCTCAAACATTTGATTCTTCTAGTTGCTCCATTCTCAACTATAGATTTAAATATCTTGAACTTCTTTAGTGCTTCATACTTTTATCTTAAGAAAGTAACCCAAGTCATCCTAGAATAATCATCAATTAAAATCATGAAATACCTTAATCCTTGCATACTTCTAATTCTAGTATGTGTGCATAGGTCAATGTGCACTAAATCTAATGGTCTGGTAGTGAATTTTTATTTTGCCTTGAAAGTTATCCTTGTCTATTTTTTGATTTGACAGTCTTTGCAAACACTATTAGCAGGTCTTGTGAGCTTCAAAAAATATCTCATCACATGCAACAAAATAATCCTTATCATATTGTCAAAGTTGATATGACGCATCCTTCGATGCAACAACCAGCTCTCATTGATCTGAGACATCAAATAGTATCCAAACCCAATCTTCAACTAATACATGTTTCCTCTAGTCTTCTTTCCAACAACAATTTTGGTTTCAGATTTCTTTCTTATCTCATAGCCATCTTCCTAAAATATAAGATTATATCCATTCTCACACATCTATTCAACACTGAAGAGATTATGATTTAAGCCTTTCACATAGTAAAAATTGTCAGGATTATGTTTCCCATCAAAACTAATAGAGAAAATTCCAAGTATTCTTCATCCTTTCTCACCTCTAAATGTAATACATCCTCCATCATACTTTTCAATTTTTACAAACTTAATTTTATCAATGGTCATATGATTTTAGCTTCCACTATCAATGAGCCATTCATCTATGTTCCTTCTTACATATAAATTAGAGTTCTTAGAATTCATACCTTTTGTTTTTACTTCTGGAGCACTAACAGGCTTAGTAGTAGAAGTATCTTATTTTATTGATAGTAATAAGCATTGATCATCTTCCTCATAATCTGATTCATCATCGAAAATACTTTCATCTTTTCTAACATATTAAGGTTTTTTATTGAACTTTCCTTTACTCTCCTTATTCTTTTGTTCAACAATTCTGTTAGGACATCTAGAAGTATAATGACCATGGTAAAAGCACAAAGTTGTGTCATGTTTCAAGCTAACTTATTAGCAAAGCTAAATTTGAGTAATCCTAACTAAAAATTAATTTTCGTCAAACATATGGTCTAGCTAGATTCATTCTAGCTAAGTTAGATAAGTGCTTCAACTTTTCCAATTGGAAATGTCTACTAAATGCATGTTTTATACCAATTACCAAAGAAATAAAATTATTTCATAAAAAATGATGTTTCAATAACTCGTACTCTTTTTAATGACATTATATATATATATATATATATATATATATATATATATATATATATATATATATATATATATATATATATACCCTTTTGTAGAACTCGGAGTTAAGATTATTATCATATAAGTGTTATATTATTTTGATTGGATCTAATATATAATAATTTCAAAATAATGCAAGTAGGTATTTTAACATTCAAGAAGATGTTGCTTCAAAAATAGAAAAAAAAATAGTAAAACATATCAGAAAAAATTAAAATCTATATTTAATACTATAGGAGAGAGCCATCTTCAAGAATGTGTAATTTTTTTTTCAATCGTGTAGATTTGATAGGGGCAATTTGACGGTAGAGGAAAATTATTGATTTCAAATAAGTTCAACTTCGAGTAGTTATAATGGAGAAAATATACATTAGAAACCAATTTTTCTTCTTTTTTGTACTAGCTATACATGTCATCTATAACATAATTTGAAATCAAAGGAAAAAAAGATTATTTGCAGATACTTTTTTTGGTGGGAACTAGACCGTAGTTTTTCAGCATTTTTTAGTAATTAAAAAATTGACTTCAAAAATTAAAAAACTATTTCGATTCTTGTTTAAGAAAAAAATTAAAAAATTATAGGCATAAACTTCATCCACTTTTACACATTTCATTAGTTTACATCTTCTTCAAATTCTAAACATAAATGCCACTTTTATGTCGTTAAAGTTGAACAGTTTGCGTCATGTTGACCTTTTCCTTTATAAAAGTGTGACACAGGTTTGTACTTTTACCCACCAATCTTTCCACAGTGAAAGCATTTAAAGATTAACTTACCTCTATATTTTCCAATACCTTTCTTCATTCTTCTTACGAAGTTCGCTTCTATCTCATCCAAGATATCTTCATCTAATTCTTCCTCCTTTATTGGTTTCATAGCTTTAAAAGAAATTTGTGTCTTTACGATCTTAGTACCAAACTCTCTCATCTCAAAAGAAAGAAATGCACCTTACATCTATTCTCTAGAATACTGATTCATAATATGAGTTACTTTAATAATAGAGACCTTGGAACTATACTCTTTGGTCAGGGTTCTGAGTATCTTTTGCACACATCATTTTCTTCTAGTGTTTCATCAAGACTTCTAATCTCATTTACCGCATCATCGATCTTGTGCATGTATTTTGTTATAGTGTCTTCTTCTTCTATCTGCATAACTTCATATTTAGCCTTTGCATTCTACATCTTAGATTGTTTGACCATGTCATTTCATTCATATGTACCTTTTAGTTTTTCCCACACATCATGAGAAGTATGCAGAGATAAAACCTTAGTCAATTCATATCTATTTAAAGAGTTGAAAATTGCATACTTTTCTCTTTCATTGTCTTCATATGCCTCAATCTCATTTGGAGTATTCAATCCACCTGTCGGTTTCACATATTGAGTTTCCATAGCTTTCTAGGTCTTGTAACTTAGAGAGATCAAATATACTGGCATTTGTTCTTCCCAAAATCCATAGTCTATTCCATCAAAAGTAGGTAGTGTCAGTTTATGCACCATTATGATCTCCTTAAGAGATTACGCTCTTCTCCAAGGAACCACAACTCTAATACCAATTATTGGATATGCAAGACAAATGGGGGGGTTGAATCCATTTTCCACAAATTTCTAAACTTGATAACCACTATTACTAAGTTCCACCAAAGTTACTTTAATCATTAATTATTGAAAGATAAAAATATGAAAGCATGACAACCATAAAACACATGAAACACAAGTTTTACGTGGAAAACCCTATTAAGGGAAAAATAAAAGAGAAGATTATTTTCAAATATAAGAACATCAAATAAGGTGACACCAGCTAAGTTTATTTTTATAGAGAAAGACTCACTGTCAGGTGCTCACTACCAAAGGAATCACTATCTAAAGAGATACGACTCACTATTAGAGAAGAAAGGTAAAAGAGAATAAATCCACCATTGACAAGGAGCACTAACTCAATCCAATGATCTTTACTCTATTGATAGATATTGCATGAATGCCCATATTGTTCGCAAATACTCATCACATAAACTCAACCAATTTGGGAGATAGACCTTCTTCCATATGTCTTCTTCGCATAAGTACACACTAGTACAAGAAACCACACAAGTATACAAATGCCACTCTCTAGTTTCATAACCAAACACAATCCATGATGTTTTTTCCTTTAGTTATATCAATCTATAACTTGTGAAGTCTCCCACAGCCGGTTAGGCAAATAGTCAGATATAATTTGAAAAAGATCTACACTAAACATTCCCATGGTGGGGAGGAATTAGAAGAGGACCACAATAGGTTATGTTTGGGACCGTATATATCTTTATACATGTTATATTTCCTCTTGCAATAATTGAGACAAAATAATGAAGTGTAAACATCAGAGGTCGTCCAAACCTAGAGTAGAAACACCATCGAACTTTGAAGCCAAGTCTCTGAAATCAAAAACCTCATGCCAAATAAAATGAATGAAGCTAAGGACATTAATATATCATTTCTAGAAGTGCACCATTAGAAACATTCATACATAGAAGTGCAAAGCATGCATTTCACACAAAAACCATAGGTAGTCACATATAAACATGGACAGTTGCCAAATCCATCATACCACTTTTTTAAGAACAAAAACTTGAAATGGATATCTCCAAAGAGTCTTCAACACCATGCCCAAATATCATCGATAGATTCTCAACATACAGAGTATGCAAAGAAATATACTCAACATTGATTATAGAAAATAGTCACAAGTGACAACAACAATTAGTTGACATTAATGACAACCATACTAATACATGCATATTGATTCCTCAATCACTCATTATGCTCAATTATTCAACAAACTTCTCACAAAAATGTGCCTCCAATGAGTGGGTGTGAACCTCCTTAGCCTCAACAACCATTGTTTGGTAAGCCAAAACTCTTTTTGGGTTCTATATAGGAGCATGTTGGAAGAAAATGCCAATATGCCTTTGCTTCTCTTCTTCAATCGCTTCCATCTCATCCTAAGATTCCCATAGGATTTCTAAGAGACTAGGGATATTATATCTTTCAATGGGATAAGGCTAAGGAGTATCCCAAATAGGGGAACCTTGACCATTCAAGTTCATGCTTAACTTAGTGTAGAGTCGTATATAAATGTAGCTTCACCAAGTGCATTGATTGCTTCTTTTAAGCCTATGAGCCAAAGGGTGCAATGCCTTTGGTAATGATGTTCAAATGGTCCCACTAGGCATCCTAGCAAATAATGTTGATCCCTAAGAGGCTCACACCTAAATAAGGGCACTTGGGAAGTTATATAGGAGTTGGATTTAGTGCATCTTGTGAAATAACCTCTGAGATTTTAGAAGTTGACTCTTCATATTTAGAGGGGGTGGAAAGGGGAAAAGAACCTTTCACAAAGAACTAAGCTAAAGGAGGCAATTCGCTAATGTAAAGCTCTTACAACACTTTAAGAATTCATCAAATAGTACTCACAACACCCTAAACTCTTCTAGTTCAAATATTTACCACCTTTATGATGAAGACATGATGTACCAAAGACCCTATGTTGTTGACCATGAGAACAAAATGTATGAAGTTGCTAGGACATAAAATATAATATTCTAATCCCAATTGTGGGAAGCATCTACAGGGGTCTGAATAAAGGCAAGAACCTCCTAAGAGATACACAACTCTCCATGAGGAAGGACACAATACAGGTAAATCATTTATGAGTGAAATCCATGCATGAGACACCCAGAAGTGTTCTTCTTTCCTAGACAGAAATGATTCCTATAGGGGCCTAATGAGAATACAACTACCCTTGGGGATTATCCTCCTAAGAAGTAGGCTATAAACTATTCAATTTATCTTCTACTTTAGAGAAAAATGAAAGAGTAAAAGGGTTACATGATCCATTATTCCCCGGGATAAGAAGAAATTGAAGAGATCAAAAAAGTAAATTGGACTAGACATGACAAAATTGATGCAAAACGATTTCACAAATAAAAAGAGAAAGACAATCATGGCACAATCTCCATACTTTATTAAGAGGAAACATGATGAGGATGGAAATCAAGTTGTAGGTTACAAATGTTATAGAATACATCTCAAGCTGAAAAGTTGGCTTTTGGCTTAGAAATTAAAAAAAATCAAATGCTATGAAACTATCATCTGAATTCTCAAATTTTTAAAAAAAATTCATTCTAAAAGTCTCCAAGAATTTTCCCTTCGTTATATTGGAGGCTTGGGGTTTTATAGATCCAACCCCTTTTTATTTACAAACTAGTCCTTGATTTTTCATCATTGCGTCCATTACAACCATCTTCATGCTAAAGATTTAGAAATGTTTAGTTTGTTATGTGTTCAGCGTTGCTGCCAACTGTGCCTTTTCTAACCTAATTGTCATCATTCTTGCAAAGTTGCCCACAATTCTCTTTTAGTAGCAAGCATTCCATCCTTGCCACCTATTAGAATGTCATTTTTTGAATGTTCCCATGATGTGCATTGGGAATATTCCTATTTGTACCCTATGTGGCCATTTCCCTCGAGGTTACAATCTATCCTACCACGTGCCACATGGGCGGACATTCTTGAGAGAGATTTTGAGCCATTTCATTTAGGCTTCGTCGGTTTGACACATGTCCAAGGCATAGGGTGTGGAAGAGGACTTGATGGAATATGCCTAATTGTAAAAGTGAGGTTTCCACACATTTTCATCAGAAGGAGAATCTTAGAGAATCGAAGATGTGATTATGGATCTGAACATTGTAAAGAATATCTACAATCTATATAAATTGTAAGAGCAATGCATATTAACTAAACTCTTAATATCCAGAAATATGACTGAAGCTTGCAAGCATGGAAATCTATCAATCATTTCACTATTTGTCAATTTTGTCCACTAAAAAAATGAAACATATTAGCATTCTATTGCACTAAAAATTTTACAACTATCAGTGTTAATAGTTTTTGTAAGCACATTTGAATTATTACATCTCACGCTTGCTTTACTACCACTGTAATTATACCTTGACACAATTATCAAAACAATCAATAGATAATAATAACATACAAATTATTAATTCACTAAGGGTCCATTTGAGCGTTGGAATACCAAATGCCAGATATAGTCAATTTTGGAAGATGCTACAATTTTGGAAGATACGTATCCTCAAAATGATTTCCAGAATATGTGTTGGACCCATTTGGTTCACCCGGAAGATGACTGAGAAGATGTAGTTTCTGCATTTGGGTGCCAAAATTGGAATATGCATTTAACTGGAGAGAAATACTCACAGAAACTTCAAACATCAAAGAAATCCATTTCATTTGATGTTCTTACGCGATTTAGTTCTCGTGAATTTCGTCCTCGATTTCAAGGTTTCACATTACTCATTTTACGATACAACACGTCTAAAGCTTCAATATATACCAGAAATTTTGTCCTGTATTTCCATCTTTATTTTCTAAAGGCCTGCAATTTTGTCAATGGCTTGCAGTTTAGGGTGGATCAAAGAGCGGAAACCCTTTATAAAAAAAACACAGACCCAGATGATAAGAAATGGCATATGCTGGTGAAATAAAAACTACACCCAGTCATGAAAAATTGCCATTTTTGGATGCTCCCTATGCAGAGAGACCATCAATCAAGTGGGATAAGAAGATCGGGCCAAGAAGACGCTAAAAGCCTGCAGGTGCAGCCAAAAAGTCACTGATGTGGCCCTCCAAATTGCAAGAAATGTTGACTGTTGCCGATGCAAGGAAATAGCACGTGCACAGAGGAAAAAGACCTGTATCTGGGTGCACAAGGTACGTTGGTTTGTATGCCTCTGACGTTGGTTTTTCATTCAAAAGTTTATTAGATTTCGATTGGTTTTCTTTAAGTGGAGGAGTTGCAAAATGTAGCCACAGTGCGAATAGTGAAGATGAAACTACAAACGGTGAAAATGCGAACAGTCAAAATGCCCTAGCGGACTTCAAAAATAATTATCCTTTGCACGTGGACCCGACGGATTTTTAAAAATTGGCATTTGAAAAGTGGAATTTGGTGGTCAAATTCTAATTCCACCTTTTCAAGTGGAAGATGAAATGCCCATTTTGTGGGCAAAATTAGAATTTCGAAATTCCAATTTTAATTTTTTGGATGGACACAAACATAGAATTGACATTATTCGGAAATCTAATTCCGGAATATGGGCTCTAATTCCAGCACCCAAAGAGGCCCTAAGCACATTTCTCCTTTTCATTTACTTTTTCTAAAATACTAGCGTCCATCAAGCTCAAGGAATAGTATTTTTTGCTTTACAATTTAATTTGGAATTTATTGTCATGAGAAAAAGCATGAAGGCCATATGTGGTTGTTGATAGGTAATTGTCAATTTGGTGGCCTACAATGTTATACCTAATTTGCTTGTCGAAATTTCTATCTATGTACGTCTAATAACTAATGCAAAATAAAGTAAAAGAATAATTAAACAAAGATGACGTGATTTGCGATCTCTTTTTTAATGATTGAAATTAGGAAGATTATTTAGAAATGAGATATAGGTTTGAAACTTTTCAATTAGGGTCCACGTAGGATTGACGTACTTTCAATTGGGAAGGGTTGTAATTCCAATATCTAAGTACAAATGATTATTAGACGACCCCACTTATTAAAGTATAATTAACATTAGAAATTTTAATAGAAGATGATAGTAACTCGGATAGAGTTCTGAAATTTATTTTATTAGTAGTTTATAAAAATAAATAAGGTGCATCATAAGCATGTAGTATGATTAATTAATTAAGGATGTGGTATGATTAATTAATTAAGCATATATGTTATCATGGTATGAAGTGGATATAATGTTGATAAATAAGAATGTTTGTTTTAAACATCTATGATAGAGTGGCAATATGGTTTTTAATAGTTAAAAAAAATTTGTGTAAGTATAATGAATATTATGATAGGTCTATTTATGGCTTTAATGTGACTCCTAAAATCACAAGCACATAAAGTATAGGTAAGACAATTAGTTCCTAGTGCTATATATAATACGTGCTAAGGATCTAAAATAAGACATAAATCTACAATAGTTGTCTTAGAGTCAAGGGGCAAAAGACCGCAATTAGAATGTAGATTGCTCAAGTGACAACAATAACGTAAGTTATTATGTTGAAGATATGTTCATAACAACACAAATGTAGTGGGGAAGAGAAGATCACACCTACCTATAAATATTTAGTAGTGATACTCCAAATCCACTCTAGAATTTTAGTGTGTAGACATGTCTAAATTAGAACAAAAAAATGACACTTAATAAATTTAGTGTGAAATTATGTCTAAGAGATCACAAGCATAAAAAATAATTACTTCAAAAAACTTGGCAGTCAATTTTGAGTTGCCAATCAAAATTTACATCAATTTTAAAATGTTAGACTTTCTTAAATTTACAAATATATTTTTTTATAAAAATGTCTTTGAAATTTTTTTCATGAATTGAAAAGAAAATATTAACAATATGACTACAAGATTTAAAAATGTAAAGAACAAGTGAAAATTAAAAATATCCCTACGAGAAAAATGAAGATATGGAATGAGATAAAAGTAAATGTCTGTAAATATCAATGGAAATTATACATGTCTCTCAAGTAGGAAAAATAAAGGATGCTTCCAAATATACACTTGGTGAACAAATAAGACATAATACTAATAAAGCCAATGCAAAAATTAAAATAGAAAAATTAAAATCTAGAATCTAAAAACCAAGCTATATGCATATATGTTATATATATGCTCATATCTCATGTGAAACTTATTCTTCTTTCTTTTTGGATAAAGATAGTAAACTACTTAATTTTTTTAATAAAGCACATTACAAAGTGATAGAAATAGAAATAAACAACTTGGAAAAGGCCTAAGAAGCTAAAGAAATCTGATTATTTAGATTCCCCCTAAAAATGAGGAGGTGCATTAGAATAGAGAAAAATTTGTGGAGGGCATAAGATAATATGTTTGGAATTTGTCTTCCATTTTTTAACAAGTCTCTAGAGTTATTAGCATTTCCTATCATATCTACTTTGTAAAGCTATAGAGGGGAAGGAGGGAGAGAGAGGTGGGGAATATATAATATTTAATATAATATTTTTATATTAAAAATAAAATATATAACATACATCTATTTATATTGGATTCCTTTTAGAGTGTAAGGTTTTTCTCCCTAAAGAATTTTCCCTACTTAAATCACTATATTTTTCTTTTCATGTTATTTATGTTTGTTTTTGCTAAGTGTGTAACTATTGTAGAAATCTAAGAAATTTTTTGCATAACCATAATCTCAAGATTAGTGTAGTAATTTGTTTTTCTACTTTAGCTTCCTTGCACAAAGTGATGCAAGTGAATCTCTTCAGTATCCTATTTATTAAGTATAATTAAATTTGTATTGTTACTTCAGCATACTTGATTTATTGTAGCTCATAGTAATACTAAATTAGGAGCAAAAAATAAAGATGACAAAAGTGTTGAGAATACTAGTGTAATAAAAGTTTTGATGTATGAAGTATGCAAGGTTGATGCTTTGTGAATATTTCTTCCTCAAAAGGGTCAAAAGTCCATATCATGCTTATTAAATGTAGGTGCTCAAATAAGTGCACAACTAAAAGGAAAAAATGTTAACTACCCACAACAAACCACATATTTAACCTTTGGAAAAGACCATTTACACTCATAACTTCTAGATAAATCTACTCAAGCACATATTCTTTTAACAAGAGCACACATTCAAACTAAAATTTTTCTATTCAAATATATTCACCAAATTTAACCCTAATTCACCTCTCGTGTCCTCTAGAGAAGACCACTCATGCTCTAATCCTTCAAACAAGAGCACACCTTCATACCACATGAATTCAAACTCGCATTTCCTTATATAAACCTATGATTTTTCACAAAATTTAAGCCCTAACTCACTTCTAACAGTCAAATTAGTTCCACAATATTTATTTAATTGGTTAGATTAAAATAGAACCTAATTTAACACTTATCTAACACCTTCTACATACACACTCTTGCTAGAGATGTAGAACTCATTTTTACCTATGTAGAACTCATTTTTACCACTAAAACTCCATAACATAGTCATCTACACCTGCACTTAGGACAATAGTTAAAATATTCTAGTCCATAATACTTTTGTTATATCAACCTAAGGATTTGACTGATGTAGGATTTTGCCATTTTCACACTTGAAGTGTTGAAACAGGGGAAGAGAGTGCAGATACCAATGCAAGACACTAGCACACAGAAGCCAACATCTGTCTTGTTCTGTTTTTTTTAGTTACCATTTGCAAAATTTGATTACCATGAGCACTTGAAATTTATTTATTTTTTTGCTGGTCCGTACATATCATCTTTAGATTCGGTAATGTGAGCATGTATTTAAAATTCAGGCAATTCTGAGTGAAGCCCGTCCATGCGTGTTCCAATGCACCTGCAATCTGCCTTTACAAAAATAGGCCAAACTCTCCAATATACACAAGTGATGTCTGTCTAAAGCAGGACAAAAGGCACGCACTCTTACATTTCCCGTTATTCAAGACATAATGGTACTGGATCTAAAATAATATATATAATCTCTATTATTACAGCTCTACAGAGAAGGAATAGCCCAAACAAAATCAATCACCATAAACCATAGGCTCTCCTATCCATGCCAATGCCTTCCCCTGCCATTCTCTGAGAAGGAGGTATTGGAAACTTCGTTCTGCTATACTTTGAAAACCGTGTCATTGTGGGAGGCTCTTCTTGCTCAAATGTACCAAGATCATTATCATAATCATGGTTCTGAATAAACCCTGTTTCTGATTTTCTCTGTCCTAGACATTCAGGTGGAGTAATGGGATACCTTGAGAAATCTTGACAGTATGAATATGTCATAAATCTTTTCCTTGCCCAATCCATTGCTGCTAGCTCCCTGGCATCCAGAGACTTGAACTCTGGGCCATCGATGGGATTTGTGGAGTGTGGGCTGTATGAACACAATGGAGTGGGCTGTGTAGGATTCCAAACACACCCATCAAGTTCAAGGTTGGTGTAAGAAGCTACAAATGGTGCAAACCTGTAATCAACTGGATACTTCCCTCCTTCAGTGGCCCAGTCTGATCCATCCCAGATAGTTGAGTACACAGACATTGGCTTTGAAGGATATTGCACTCCCAATTCTCTGGTATGATATATTTCCCTGATTGGGATATTGTCCACAAAAAACCTGTTACAAAACAAGAACTTGATTGAGTCCAGGTGATCAGTACTGGATCTAGGAGTAAAGCTCATTTTTAAGGGGAAAGAAACTTCAGCATATTGCAGGCCAAAAATTATAGGTGATGGCATGAAAAGTTTAATATGTTCATATATTTACAGTCCTCATAATTTGAAAGAAGGGCTCCTGATTTTACAGTGGTGGTTTCAAATTTGTCACTAGGAGTTTTCAAAACATTGGGCGGTTCTAAAACTTCCTCCTGTTCCTGTTGAAAGTGATGATTTTGTTCTAGTTTAAAAAAGCAAAATTTGTATCATTTCAGTGACCATGTCTCTTCAGTTTCCATGCATAAGACTTTGTATAGACAAAGGCAGTTTTCCAGCACTCTATGTGAATTAATTGAGTCTCCAAAGCAAAGAGGAGAAGAATTGAATGTTGGGTCTCAGAGAAATAGAAAGCTGAAGTAATGATAAGCTTGATAGAGGTTGTATAACACTTTGTTCTTTAGTCTGTGCAATACACTATGACAGAGCTATTGCCTATACCAACTGAACATTTCACCCCTCATAGGGGTTTTTCCAAGATAATTCTTGTGTTATCTTGCATTTTAACATTTTCGTATTGCATTTCTTGGTGCAACATCATTCCAATTCCTCCCATTGTTGACTATCAATTAGATTACAAATAAAACAGTAATGCAAAGTCTGATCCCTAATTTCTTGCTTGTTAATGGTGGAAATTATGGATTACGGGGAGTCAGTTTGTAGACTTGTTAAAAATGATAAAGAACAAATAGGAAATTAGTTAAAAAAATAAAGAACTCTCTCAAGAGTCTCCGATTTGAAGTGCTCCAAGATATGGTAGCTCTCTTCTTGGCCTACTCTCTTCTTGTTCTGTTTTTATTTCCTGCATTTCCATAGTTATTCTTTATCATTTTTAACAAGACTCAAACTTTACTTTTTTTTGGGTTATGTAGGCAATGAGATAAAGTCTGTCTTTGGGAGCCAAGCTATGACTCTACTATGTGCCAGTGACGGTAGAGTTCATAGTTGGACAACAGGAACCTGCAAAGGTTCTCTTATATGCCTAGGCATATGACATTATGATGTACATTGGATTATAAAATTGGTTTTTGAGTCAAATCCATAAGTCATTAACTGTTCGAATCGCCTGTTTGATCCAATCTGACAGAAAAAAAGTTATGTTTCTTGGATGTCCTGCTCCATGACCTCATACACATCATAATACTAGAAACAATATGGAAAGAATGTATATACTTGATACATACACAGTATGGTTGTAGTTCCAAAGAATGCTATACTCATGGAATTCAGCTGCAGGATCGAACCAGAGATGGAATCTCTCTTCTCGGCCCATGTGAACACTTCCATTCCCATATACATTGGTCTGCAGAACCCACTGTTTGCGCCTGGCATGACCCAGGAACTCAAAGTCTAATTCATCATGGGTACGGGGGAAGACATCTGCATTTGAAGTCTGCAAAAGTGCCAGGCGAGAGAAATCATGAGATTAATTCATATTGTTGGGATCATGTAATGTCGAAAACAAGTAAGCTACTTCTTTGAAATAATTGAAGAGAGAAAACATGGGATTGATGGTCATGAAGAGCTTACATAAAATGCCACAACAATTCCTGCAGAGTAATTCGCAGGAAGCTTGATGGCTGCACTGAAGAATCCATAGTAGAAGTCATCTTGTGAAATGAATCCTGAACCTTTACAGGGCAAGGAAGAGGATGATGCATTGGTATATTTTAGTGAATTCAAGTCATATTTATAGACAGGACAACTCAAACAAATTCACTAGGTGTATGTTATCATGAAGATCAGATTATATCTATTTCTTCAGGGGTTTCCGAAAGATTAGGATAAATACATACTAGTGGATAAGTATTAGGGATTATGTCTACTCAAGTTCTCTTCGTATAATTATGGAATTCAAAATAGGCGAATTCCTTTTCAACCCTCAAAGAGTACTTCATGAAACCTTGTAAAACTGCCACTAGACCAGTAAAAGACTGCAAATACCATTCCAGGTTCAGACATCATCACTTGTATTTCAGTTGGTTTTGCTATAACAACATATTTGAAGTATTTATGTGGCTCATCTTAAGTCACACTAACTTCTCTAGTAGGTTCCCTTTATTAGTGTGATTTTCTAAGAAAGTAATAGATTGGTTCTACTGGACAAGACAAGTCAAAACTTGGCGAATGCTGTTTAAAACATGGCCAAACAGCAGTTAACTTTTACTCTTTATATCTTAATGTAATATTAAATGAGCCATCAAGACAAGTCAAAACTTAGGGTATGCTGTTTAAGCATGACTACTTCAGTCATTCCACTAAAACATGGCCAAACAGCAATTAACTTTTACTCTTCATATCTTTGACTGTAGTCACATGTTTATGCTTACAGGAGAGGACTAACTATAACAGTTTAAAGGACCCACTTTCAAATTGGTTATGATTTGTATCTCTTGAAGAGTTATATTCTCCAACTGAATATTGTGCAGTGATATATGCCAAGGAGGAAGAATATTTACCCTGCAGACTTCTTCCAACATTGTCTTACCAAGTTTAAAGAACGTTTAGTAGTTCATATTCATTAGTTGATGGGAATGTGCACGGTGGGTAGTTCTTTCTCAAGCAGGATTCAGGAATATGGGCCATCTTCACTTTCATTCAACATGTACAAATGAAGTTAGTGCTGAACATTAACTTACAGAATGCAGTCTTCAAATGAACACATTTTATATCCTATTTGCCAATCATGCACTGGTATATGCCAAGGAGGAAGAATATTGACCCTGCAAGTTTCTTAAAGCATTATGTCTAACAAAGTTTGAAGAATGCGTAGTAGTTCAAATTCATTAGTTGATGAGGAATGTGCACGGTGCATTCTCCTTTCTCTAGCAGGAATGTGAACCATCTTTTACTTTCAGACAGTTTCAGACAGGGTGCAAGATTAAGGCAACTAAGAAGGAGAGCAAACAAGTATAGAATAAGCAAAGAGAGTGTACCTGAGGATTTGTCCAGAATAATATTCACAAGGTTCCCACCATCTAGCTGCTGGACATTTGTTGGACCTCCCCATACAACAGAGTATCCCTCTTTGAAAGACAGATGAGAAAACTGATCCGTCAAATGGGGTGTAACTGGAGGACGCAAGTGTTCCTCTTGGCGACCACACTTTACAGTAATTGACAGCAAAATGAGCTGAAAAAGTAAGGAATAGAAATGTAGAAACAGACAAGCCATATCTGATTGTTTCTACTTCCACTTTGTCTGCAACAGGGCAGATACTGCTCTGTAATCTGTTGAAAAGATTATCCAAGAATACCCAAGTTGGAGAAGTAGAGTATGAACAACATACTCTTATGGAGTAGACTCAAACCTTGGGATCCTCAAAACATACTGAACATTTCATATTAGTAAAGCATCACCACAGGTGATTAAGATTCAAGTCTCACTCCTAAACAAAAAGAATCAGAAAGCTGAAGGAAACTACCCCACCGTGCAGACTTGGGTTATCTAGTGTCAGAGGTGCAAATCCTCAATGAAATAAAAAAATCCCTACAAATAAAGATATGCAATTCAACTGTGACATATTTTATTTCAACTATGGCAGACACATAAGAAGACAAGAAACTCGTTAAAATTAACAGAAGTATAAAGGCTCACACTTTTCACAGATATGTTGAAAGCTGCAAGTGTAAACTATCATATACTATAGTCCCCACATAATGCTTTGAAACAAGCATGACCCTAAAAACAATACTATTATTTTGTCCCATCTTAGTTTCACAATTCCAAGTAAGAAAGAAAGATATCCATTAATTGAAGGTGGGCTTAAAATGAAGATTCCTAGCTGTTTTCAGCAGACAACTCATAAAATGAATAGACTGGTGGGTCTTAAAGAATATAGGAGGAGATTAGCTATACAACTGAATCAGAACTGATTAAATCAAAGTCAGAACCTTGACAGCCTGAACACAGCCATGACAGGTGAGTTGGAGTAAACAAAAAAGTACCAAAGCCAACGAGAGGATATAAATATGTTTAGAATCATTGCATGGTGATGGGGCTGCCATTACAGTAATATAGATGGGACTTCCCTGTACATCTTTTTGTGGCACTACACTCGGTTTTCTTCATGGGGTAACGTGCTTTCTAGCTTTTACAACTTTGTACGTGACGACTTTTTCATCTTTTTACTGAAACAACAGACGTAGGTAGCCTCTTGACTCTTTCTGCCACCAAGAGTAACATTTCATATGCCTACATTGGTCAAGCTATTAAAGTCCTCATCTGCTTTTGTTCTTCCCTTTGAAGATATGTTGTCAGCAGCTATTAATTCTACAAAACTAATTAAGGGGAGGGTTTTTAGTTCTCGTTATTCTTTATATAAAATAGTACGATTGTTAAAACACAAATTGGCACAATTCAATTTAATAGATTTGACAATTCAATTTGTTTTTGTTGATTTATTTCATTTTTATAGTATTGGGGAGGTGGATTATGATGACCAAACCAGTAGAATTTGCATGAAAATCTGTAGTAGTACACAAAATTGAATTTTATACTAATGGTGCTAGTTTCTATGGAGAGTAGTGTTATACATTAAATTTGCACCTTTGTTTCAAGCTTTGGTAGTCTTGATAACCTAGTATAACATGGGAATCATTTTCAAGTGTGGGACCTATGCTAACTGAGATAAGACCTCCAGGTTCTAGGCTGGTTTCTCTTGGATAATCACTTTAATTTGCTTCTTGACAGAAAAGTAAAATTTTTGAGGGAAAAGGATAGAAGGAATGCTTGGAAAGGGAAAAGATTTGAAAATAAACTACCTACTAGGTGATACACCGAAATTAGGGTTTGGATCTCAGTATAAAGGATGAAATTAGTGAATAAACTTAGGTCTAGGAGATCACAACTCACTAAATAGGCTTGCATAAATATTGCATAGAAGGGTCTGCAATAGAAAGAGGCTATTCAGGGAAAAAAATAGTTTCACAAACAATAGCATTCCTAAGAATTTAGACACAATCTACAATCTGTAGACAGACATTCACCTCTGCAACTCGGCATAAGAATGAGACAGATTGTCAGGGGGTTGAGGTATACCCACAAGAGCATTCAAATCAAATCACCCACAGTAATACACAAAATTGCAGAAAGAGAGAGGGATCAGGAACCCTAAGATATCACTGAAACATCATATACTTCAATCCAATAAGAGATAATTCAAACAAGGAAGCATAGGGACATTAAGGATTGTCACAAAATACCTCTGCAATGTTTTTGTTATCAATGGGAACTTTATAACTATATAAGCTAGAGGGTAGAAATGATACCACAGATGACCTTTAAGAAAAGGTGAATTTCTTCTACAATTGTCCAACTCTGAGCTCAAAAGCTCTAAAAATACAATATATGCATCCCCTCTTGCACGCAGGCAAGAGTCAAAACCTAACTAGGGTTACAAAATTAAACAATGATATCAAACCCTAGGGTACTGATCACTTATTATGAAAATCTCTGAAAACGTCGATGATCAAATCATATCTTTCTTCGTGGGCATCCATTCGATACTAAGCTCACCTGCAAACACAACAACCTTGACCTACCAACCCACCTGCAACTCCACTAAGCCATGAAGGCTCCAAATCTGATCTGGAAGATATCTGTATTTTCAATAATAACACTGGCAAAAGGTGGCGCCAATCCATTTAGCACCTTCGACATGACATGGTATCTTGCAACGCTGGCCAACAGTCATCTCCATCGCCCCCTCAACCATAACCGTCCTGAGAAATCAATTCCCGAGCTACCTGACGTCGTGCATGGCTGAAAGAACGCAAAACCCTCGCAGAGACATTTGAATTTTAAAATATAACGGCTAGCGACAAATTTTAAAACGTGACCGTCGATATCTTTTTATTTCCCAACAAATGAACGGCCACGATACGCTGAGAAAATAACTTTAAAATCCCCCCTGACAAGTCAAAACCACCGTGGAAGTCAGCGGCCAATGAGAAACGAGCAAAATGACATGTCAGCATATTTGGATCCACCTCGAGCCCTTCTTCCTTTAAGTCATTCGGTGACCACGCGACCGAAAACTTGTCTCATTCACGAAATCCTTTCAAGCTTGGGCCCATTTATGCCACTTGGCATTCTTTTATTTGCTCTGGTCGCTCCGTCAGCAAACACCTCGGCAAGCTCTGACAACGAACCCACTCAAACTGAGATTTCAATCTAACGGCGGGCGCATGATCTCATGACCACCAAATATTCTTTCAGATCATACGCCCGTCGTAGATCTTCATTAAGCCATGACCCCACTGACACATCGATCCACCTGGAAGTCTTCATCAACACGCGGCAACCAATCACCTTTGAGCAAGTCAGCATACCTGGCAACACGGTCCCACAGATTTTCTCTTTACTTCGACCAATCAAAAGATGGCATGTCACCCTGACCTGGCATTGGACCCACTAACAAGACTTGAACACTTGGCAGATCGAACAGCGGGCGCAAGATTGCATGTGTCAGAAAACCTCTACGCGAAGATACACCAGCCATCGATCTTCATCCTTTTGACATCCTTGCAGAGACTCTAACAAGGCCCCATTGACAAATCTTAGTCATCGCTATGTGGACCAATAGAAAACAAGCACATCAATAAACGAGGACCCACCCACAAGGCTCTGACAACAAAGTGAAATCGACGGTCGGTGCATGATCTCATGGGTTGTGTCATGGCTCTGACACAACCCATGAGATCATGCGCCGGTCGTAGGATTAAAAGGGACACAATCTGCTAGGCCCATTCTAACATTCTTTACAAATCATCGTCTCTCGACCAATCAGGAGCTTCCACATAGGACGACATGGCATCGGACCCACTGACACACTATAGCGCTTCATACTTGGAAGATCAACGGCCATCGCAAGATCGCATGTGTCAGAAGAACCCCTTGTGAATTCACAACAACTGTCGAATCTTCCTGACTGGGACCCCACTAAAGTGACCGCCATAAGACTTAGCGAATATGCGACTGAGGAAAGGCTAGTTGTTTCACTGGGTCGCGGGATGTTAAGACTTAACCACCAAACATTTGGCGACTAAGAGAACCAATGTAGTCATTGAATCACCGAATAAAAGGGGTAACCGTCGGAGAACTTAGAGAACCTATGACCGACCATTGAGAATAAAGCGCACATGGGTTTTTTGAGGACTTAAGTGGTCCAGATAAAGTAACATGAAAATAGAAACTGGCTTAGGGTTACTTAGGGTTTTTGGCACAACGGCTATATTTTCAAATATTTTGACCTGCAGACCAGGGAATGAAACAAATTGCAGAGACCAGAAGGAAGGACATAAACCCATGAAATTTTCAGGGATGCTTGGCAAGGTGAAAACAAAGATTTTGGAATAGGTTTTAGCCAATTTTGAATGTACATAAAAATTGGGGTAACATTTTGACGATTTCTGCTAGATGTCAACCTGCTAGACATGGAAAACCAGTAGCCTTGATATATTCATTGGGCATGGGGTCATCTCAGGAACACAAAACTTTTGACAAAGAGGCAAAACTGGAACCAGAAGGACAAACTTGTGCACGAGCACTTCTTGGAAAGCAGGAAACTAACCTAGAAAATTGGGAAAGAAAGCAAGGGAAATATTTACAGAGATTTACAAGGAAGGACTAACCTCAAAATAGGGCTTCAAGTGGAAACCATTTACTGATATTGGCAAGGCATCTCCTTTAAGGGTTGATAGTTAAAAAGCATTAGACCCCTTGCACTCTGTTATAATAAATGGTCCACCCCAAAATGAATCAAATTTTGTATGTCTGCCAGGCTTGGATATGAACTCATCCCACTTGAGGACTACATCTCCAACCTTGAAACTTCTGACTCTGGCTCTTTTATCAAAACTCTTCTTTGTTTGAATTTGATGGAACTCCATATCTTTTATGGATTTGTCTCTGATTTCCTCTAACTCCATGAGCTGAACATACCTGATTGGTAAGGGGTCTCCTTCTTCAAACAGGGCATATTAAGTGGCTAAGTCCAGGGCTAGTAACTCAATTGAAATGGAAAACTTAGCCTCCCTGCCATACACTAACACATAAGGAGAGTTCCCAATGATCTTCTTTGGGGTAATTCTGTCTAACCACAAGGCAGACTTCAGTTTTGTATGCCAATCTCTCTGATTGTCTTGCAGAGTCTTCTTGATTATCCTAATCAAGTTCTTGTTTGTTAATTCTACCAAGCCATTGCCTTGAGGGTAATAATTTGAACTGGTATTCAAATAAATGCCATTCCTGGCTGCCCACTCTGAGACTTTGAGGCCTGTGAATGCCAATTCATTATCTGATGTTATGGAATCTGGAATGTCAAATCTGTGAATTATGTCATCATAAAAACTCAATACAACATTCTCATTTGCTTCTTTTAAGGCAATTGCCTCTGTCCATTTGGTGAAGTAATTTGTTGCAATGATTATCCATTTATGGCCTGCACTAGATGGAGGATTGATCATGCCAATGAAGTCTATACCCCACTTCATGAAAGGCTACTTTGTTCTGATTGGTTGTAGGGGCAAGGCTGCAAGCCTCTCTTTTCCTGCAAACATGGCACACTTGATGCATTTTCTCACATACTCATGACTATCCTTAAAGATAGATGGCCAATAGTATCCAGCCCTCATGATTTTAAAAGCAGTAGTCCTAGGAGAAAAGTGACCTCCAGAAGGTCCATCATGAAACTCAAATAGGACATCAGCTATCTTTTCTGAATCTATGCATCTTAAAAGGACACCACTGTGATCCTTTCTGAAAAGAACTTCATTTGTCAACACAAGGAACAGATTGTAATCTATAATATCTTCTCTTTGTTGAATCCAAACCTGCAGGACATTGTCTTGTCCTCAAGTAATTGACCATGTTAGGCAACCAACTAGTTGCCTTGGCTAATTCTTCTGTAGAATGCACCACCAGAGATGCATCCGTTTGTACTGATTTTTTTGAACTTTCATCCTCTGCCAAATGCTCACAAAGACCTCTTCCTCTAACCAGCTTGGTAGTTTGAATATCTATGTCATATTCCATCACCTTGGTGATCCAACTAGCTCTTTTCTCATTTAAGTCCTTGGAAAGCAAAAATTCTTTGACACTTGGATGATTAACTTTCAAGTGTACCTTGCTATGGGTCAACAAATATCTGAACTTTTTAAGGCTCTTTACAGTAAGGAAACTCAGGTGCGGAAACAACTTCCTACGCTAATCTCTATAGGAGAGTATTGTGCAAATTCTTATAAATCCTTACAATTTCAGATTCGTTAACTACTTTAACAAACATATTGCAACCACATACAATGCATACAAAAAAATAGAGAATGACACAATGATATACCCTGGGGAAAACCTTTCGGTAAAAAACTCCAACACTCCAAAACTTGCACAATGTATTATCTTCAACACAAAGATTACAATACACTTGCAATGCAAGTTCTTTCAGGAAATGAGAGACAAAGCCAACAAGACTTAAATTTTGTTATATCTCTCCCATAGGAGCAACATCATATATATAGACTCCTCTGGACCCAAAGATAGGCACAACCACCAAGACCCATGCACAAAGCCACATGTACATAGTTGTTACATGCAATCCCAAGAATAAGCGTCCATCCCTAAATTAGACTATGACAGCTTGTCATAGAATCTACCAAAAATAACGGTCACAAGAGAAGTGTAAGAGAATCTTTCATACCAACCTATTTTTGGTATATTCTCTTACACGCACCAACCACTTCTTCTTGGGCGCTCAAATAGGCCCAAGTCATAAGATGCTCTTACACCTGTCATAGCACATTCCTTAAATAGTTCTTATATGTCATAGGAATCCATCATGACCATTTCAGTCATGATCTCCTTACGCACAAGATGCCGACACATCAAGTGGAGTGACACATCAACATGCCAACTAGACATGTACACTCACACTTAATTACATTATTTGAAAAAAATATATTTACAAAACAAATAATAAGAATAGGAATTATCCAAGGTTGAGACACCTTATTCCTAACATTTACCACAGCAAGTACGTATTTTTCTACAAAAGAGTATCTCTGTTCATACTTTTTTAAACCTTTGCTAAAGAAAGCAATCAGCTGCTCCAATCCATTTGAATTTTCTTGAGTCAACATTGCAGATATAGCATCATGACCCCCATAAGCATAAAGGATAAAATCCTTACTGAAATTTGGGTTTAGGAGAGCAGGGGTTCTGTTAAGGCCTCTTTGATAGCTTGAAAATTAACTCTCCCTTCTTTGGTCCAACTAAAAGCTAAACACTTCTTTAACATGGTTGTCAAAGGCTTGAGTAGATCTACAATGTTAGGCAAGAACCTCCTAACAAAATTAATCTTTCCTATGAAAGATTGGAGACTTTTCTTATGATGTGGCAAAGGTAGCTCTAAGATGGCTGCAATTCTCTCAGGATCTATTATGATCCCTTCTTTGGATACTACATATCCCAACAATTTTCCTTCATGGACTGCAAACACACATTTCTTGGGATTAAGAGATATCCCAAATTCTCTACATCTTTCTCAAATGTTTGATGTGATCTACTGCATGCTTTGAATAGACAATTATGTCATCCAAGTAGACCAGTACAAACTTGTACATGAGGCTTTTAAAGGCCATATCCATTGCCTTTTGAAATGTAGCACCTGTATTTGACAAACCAAAGGGCATCTTTTAATAAGCCATGGTTCCCCACTTAGTTGTAAATGTAGTCTTATATTGATCCTCTTCATTCACTAAGATCTGATTGTATCCTGAATAGCCATCCAACAATGAAAATCTCTCGGATCTAGAGACGCATTGTAAGATTTGTTCCATGGAGGGCAGTGGATGGTGGTCTTTTAGAGAGGCCCTGTTAAGATCCCTAAAGTCAACACATAACCTCAATTCCCCATTCTTCTTCCTAACAGGAACAAGGTTGGAAACCCAACTAGTATGCTTGATGGGGTAGATGATACCACTTTCTATCAATTTGAGTACTTCTTTATGCACGAGTGGCTCAAGTTTGGGATTAACAGGCCTTTGCTTCTACCTTACTGGTTTGGCATTCGATTCTAATTCAATGGTGTGCTGAGCAAGAGTAGGATCAAAACCTTTGAGGTCTTCATACTACCATGAAAATACATCACTGAATTCTTTGAATAATTGGGTATAAGCTTACTTTTCCAATTCAGTGTTCACATTTCCAAATTGTAAGCTCTTACCTAGTTCAAACTCTAAGTCAACACAATGTTCTTGTTGAACTACCAAGCCAGCTTTGTTTTTCTTAACTTCATCATCCTTGTTGAAGACAGTCTCTAAGGTGACAAGACCTCTAGGCATCTTATTAGACTTAAGTTGTATCACTTGATCACCATAGTTTTGTGATTATTGTTGAGGGACTAACCCACTCGATGAAGCCTCTGATTGAGCATGTGAGGCATTTTGAACCATTAGAGCTTGGTTCATCCATCCATTTGAACATGTAGCTTGATTGTGAGGCTAATTACAAGGAAAACACCATTCATTATCCATAGCTACATTATTTTGACTAGGAACCATATCCCTCACCGGATTTGCAGAATTGAGGGGTGCAGGGTTATATGGTTGGAATGGTCTTTGGTTAAAACTTTGTCTTTGTCCTTGATAACCTCCTTGGTATGGTGGCCTATTTTGTTGATAAGGTTGTCCTTGATTCTGGTATTTTTGATTAGGACCTTGGCCTTGTGGCTAAAATGGTGGTCTAATTCCTTAACCTTGTTTCTTTAGATTTGTAACTCTTTGGTTAGAGTTTGTAGTAGATTTATCGTTTCTTGCTGACTACTTTGTTGGCTATTCTTTATCTCCTACAGCTTTTGAGAGAAACTTGTTCTCATCTCTTGACCACTGGTACTAGCCTGAGGTGCTAATATGGTGGGAATAGGGGTAAATGGGGGTACTTGTGCAGATGCAGTGGGTTGAAGGCTAGGAAAGATGGGCATTGGAGGCCTTCTAGCAATCATGCCTGCTTGAATCAAACAATTTTCAGCCTTGACAACTATGTCAAAGGCTTGGGGTAAAAAAGTACCACCCATGGACTGGATCATGACAGAAATTTAACCATTCAAGCTTTACAAATAATAAAGGAAAGCATGGTCAGCTGATGGTCTTACTGAAACTGGAATTCTATTCCATGTTTTGAGGAATCTACCATTGTAATTTGTCATTTGCTCTTGAGGGTCTCTCTTAATGGTTGTGAACTGCTCTACCAGAGACAAATTGTTTGATTTATCCTCAAAATGCTTACTTAATGCATCCCCTAACTCATCCCATGAAATAATAGAATTAACAGTTAGAGTTCTAAACCATTCAAGAGCCTTACCTTTTAGAGAGGCTGCTAATAATTTTGTGGCCACATCCTCTTGAGTAATATTGTGTATGCTACAGATGGTGGTCACATCTCTTATGTGTTCAAAAGTAGTTGTTTGCCCTTCACCTGTGAAATCAGGTATACTCTTTAGTGCCACCAAGGGCACATCATGATGTTGAGCAAAGGCTAATGGACTCCCTTGGTTGAAAGGTGCAAAGGAAAACTACCTAGCCATTGTAGGAGTTGGAATCTGAAGGTTAACAACTATATGAGTTGTATTTGCTGTTGGATTTGAATTTTCTTCTAGATCTCGGGTTCGAGATCTACCTCTTCTTTTGAAATGAAAGGGCAAAGGTCTCCTTTCTGAGGTATCAAGAGGTGTAGACTAAACTCTCCTTGCAGGGGATGTTCTTTGGGTTGACCTTCTTTTATGACTTCCTTTTGAGGGTAACTCTAAAAATTTAGTGGGCTTTGAGCTCCTAATCTCAATCTTTCTCATAAACCTTAAACAAGGTTGGCCTGGATCTTTGAAATTAGTGAAATCACTAGATATACTTGACATAACAACTTCTAAAAGCCTATATCATGCAATCTGTATATCAAAGATAACATAATCTTCAAACAATGAACTTCTTGTGTAGTCCCACTGGGCGTGCCAGAATTGTTATACACTAAGTTTGCACCCTTGTTTCAAGCTCTCGTAATCTTGATAACCTAGTATAACATGGGAATCATCTCCAGGTGTGGGACCTATGCTAACTGAGATGAGACCTCCAGGTTCTAGGCTGGTTCCTCTTGGATAATCACCTTAATTTGCTTCTTGACAGAAAAGTAAAACTTTTGAGGGAAAGGGATAGAAGAAATGCTTGGAAAGGGAAAAGACTTGAAAGCAAACTACCTACTAGGTGATACACTGAAATTAGGGTTTGGATCTCAGTATAGAGGATGAAATTAGTGAATAAACTTAGGTCTAGGAAATCACAACTCACGAAATAGGCCTGCATAAATATTTCATAGAAGGGTCTACAATAGAAAGAGGCTATTCAGAGAAAGAAATAGTTTCACAAACAATAGCATTCCTAAGAATTTCGACACAATCTACAACCTGCAAACAGACATTCACCTCTGCAACTTGGCATAGGAATGAGACAAATTGTTAGGGGGTTGAGGTATACCCACAAGAGCATTCAAATCAAATCACCCGCAGCAATACACAAAATTGCAGAAAGAGAGAGGGATCAGGAACCCTAAGATATCACTGAAACATCATATACTTCAATCCAATAAGAGATAATTCAAACAAGGAAGCATAGGGACATGAAAGACTGTCACAAAATACCTCTACAATGATTTTTTTATCAATGAAAACTTTACAACTGTATAAGCCAGAGGGTAGAAATGATACCACAGATGACCTTTAAGAAAAAGTAAATTTCTTCTACAATTGTCCAACTCTGAGCTCAAAAGCTCTAAAAATACAATATATACATCCCCTCTTGCACGCAGGCAAGAGTCAAAACCTAACTAGGGTTACAAAATTAAACAATGATATCAAACCCTAGGGTACTAATCACTTATTATGAAAATCTCTGAGAACGTCGATGATCAAATCATATCTTTCTTCGTCGGCATCCATCCGGTACTGAGCTCACCTGCAAACACAACAACCTCAACCTACCAACCCACCTGCAACTCCACTAAGCCATGAAGGCTCCAAATCTGATCTGGAAGATATCTGTATTTTCAATAATAACACTGGCAAAAGGTGGCGCCAATCCATTTAGCACCTTTGACATGACATGGTACCCTTCAATGCCGGCCAACAGTCATCTCCATCACCCCCTCAACCATAATCATCCTGAGAAATCAATTCTTGAGCTACCTGATGTCGTGCATGGCCGAAAGAATCCAAAACCCTTACAGAGACATTTGAATTTTGAAATATAACGGCTAGCAGCAAATTTTAAAATGCGACTGTCGATATCCTTTTATTTTCCAGCAAATGAACGGCCACGATACGCTGAGAAAACAACTTTAAAACCCCCCCTGACAAGTCAAAACCACCGTGGAAGTTAGCGGCCAATGAGAAACAAGCAAAATGACATGTTAGCATATTTGGACCCACCTCAAGCCCTTCTTCCTTTAAATCATTCGGCGACCATGCGACCAAAAACTTGTCTCATTCGTGAAATCCTTTCAAGCTTGGGCCCATTTATGCCACTTGGCATTCTTTTATTTGCTCCGACCGCTCCGTCAACAAACACCTCGGCAAGCTCTGACAATGGACCCACTCAAACTAAGATTCCAATCTAACGATGGGTGCATGATCTCATGACCACCGAATATTCCTTCAGATCATACGCCCGCTGTAGATCTTCATTAAGCCATGACCCCACTGGGACATCAGTCCACCTAGAAGTCTTCATCAACACGTGACAACCAATCACCTTTGAGCAAGTCAGCATACCTAGCAACATGGTCCCATAGATTTTCTCTTTACTTCGACCAATCAAAAGATGACATGTCACCCTGACCTGGCATTGGACCCACTGACAGGACCTGAACACTTGGCAGATCGAACGGCGGGCGCAGGATCGCATGTGTCAGAAAATCTCTATGTGAAGATATGCCAGCCATCGATCTTCATCCTTCTGACATCCCTGTAGAGACTCTGACACTGCCCCACTGACAAATCTTAGTCATCGCTATGTGGACCAATAGAAAATGAGCACATTAGCAAACGAGGACCCACCCACAAGGCTCTGACAACAAAGCAAAATCGACGGTCGGCGTATAATCTCATGGCTTTGACACAACCCATGAGATCATGCGCCAGCCATAGGATTAAAAGGGACACAATCTGTCAGGCCCACTCTGACATTCTTTACAAATCATCATCTCTCGACCAATCATGAGCTTCCACATAGGACGATGTGGCATTGGACCCACTGACACACTGCAGCGCTTCATACTTGGAAGATTGACGGCCATTGCAACATCGCATGTGTCAGAAGAACCCCTTGCCAATTCATGACAACTGTCAGATCATCCTGATTGGGACCCCACTAAAGTGACCGCCAAAAGACTTAGCGAATACACGACTGAGGAAAGGCTATCTATTTCACTGGGTCGTGGGATGTTAAGACTTAACCGCCAAACATTTGGCGACTAAGAGAACCAATGTAGTTGCTAAATCACTGAATAAAAGGGGTAACCGTTGGAGAACTTAGAGAACCTGTGACCGACCAATGAGAATAAAGTGCACATGGGTTTTTTGAGGACTTAAGTGGCCGAGATAAAGTAACATGAAAATAGAAACTGGCTTAGGGTTACTTAGGGTTTTTGGCGCAACGGCTACATTTTCAAATATTTTGACCTGCAGACCAGGGAATGAAACAAATTGCAGAGACCAGAAGGAAGGACATAAACCCATGAAATTTTCAAGGATGCTTGGCAAGGTGAAAACAAAGATTTTGGAATAGGTTTTAGCCAATTTTGAATGTACATGGAAATTGGGGGTAACAAGTAGTAGCATCAAAGAGCTTAGAACTACACTTATTGTTTGATATTTCCTTTATTCCTATCCAAGATTGCCCTCTTTTGACCTCATTCTATATCTATGAAGTTAAATTAAGTAATTTTGAATCTGTTATATATAAGCTCTAGTGTTGATTTTTAGAATTGATTGTATATGACTTAACGAGTTGACATTCTATTTTTATTTATTTTTAACTAACTGCATATGACTTTAAGGAGCTGAGTATGAAGTCTCTGAATTTACTATCATTTATTCACAATGCCTAAATTACTTTTTAAGTGTTAAAAACAATCTTTGAAGAGTGGTTTGATAAAAATATGTATGAGTTCCTAACAAGCATATAATGTATACATAGTACTAAGAATAGATGTAACATTTGGAATTTCAAGAATCTTTGAAGCTGATGTAATTTAGCTTTCAATAAAAATAAATATTTATGAATTATTGTTCAAATCTATGAAAATAATAAAAAAGAGGACTTAGCACTAATTACTTTATATTAGTGAATAAATTTTTGGTACTTCCAAAACCTCTTGACTTTGGTTATATATATATATATATATATATATATATATATATATATATATATATATATATATATATATATATATATA
The DNA here is from genome assembly GCA_027943335.1 of Chamaecyparis obtusa. Classification (NCBI taxonomy): domain Eukaryota; kingdom Viridiplantae; phylum Streptophyta; class Pinopsida; order Cupressales; family Cupressaceae; genus Chamaecyparis; species Chamaecyparis obtusa. Next base: position 548,360 of record BSBK01008731.1, on the reverse strand, counting down.
TATATATATATATATATATATATATATATATATATATATATATATATATATATATATATATATATATATATATATATATATATTCAAAGCTAACCTTCTAAAGCATTTTGGAGTTGACTATATATGTTGGTAATGCTTAATTTGAGAGAAATAAATTTCTAATATGTCCTTACTTCTTTCCAAGGACTCTTGGCTTTTGTCTTTGGTGTTGATTATATATTTGTAAAGTTAAATTATGTATTTTTGGAGCTGCTATATATAAGCTCCATAGTTGACATTTTTAGAATTAATTGTGTATGACTTATGGAGCTCACCCTAAAGACTTTGAAGTTCTATCTTTTTTTTTTTTAATGTCCAAGTTACTCTTCGGTGTTTAGAATTAACTTTTGAGAGTGGCTTGGTGAGAATATGTACAAGTTATTGATCAAATCTATAAAAATAACCAAGAAGAGGACTTAGGACTAATCACTTAATATTGGTGTGGGTATTATGTTGGAAATACCTAACATCGAGTCAAAGAAATAATTTTTTGGCAATATCCTTTATTAAATTTGGTTTCTTTCATGTTCGTTACATATTTCCAAATTCAAATTGTGCATTTTTAGAGCTATTGTAGATGAACTCCAAAGCTAGCATTCTAAAGCATTTCAAAGTTGACTCTATATGAATTTTGGAGTTGACTATAAAGGCTCCAAAGTTATTGCAACTATATCCATAATGCCCAAATAATTTCTTAGGTGTTCAAACTATCTTTTGAGAGTGACCTAGTGGAAATTCTATGAGCTACTACTTAAATTGGCAAAAGTGAACTTTGATTTCTTCATGTTCTTATAGCTCCATTATGAAATGACAATGGATCTCAATATGCTTTTTGCATCCATGAAAAATAGGGTTCCTGCCAAGGGTTATTAAGGATATAATGTTATGACATGAGTTTGTATTATCTTTTTGTTCTTTCTTCAAGTCTATTAGGATCATCCTAAGCCAAATAGTCTAAAATGTTGTTACATTTGTTACAATATACCTAGCTCTACTTTGGAAAGGAAAACTTTGGTTTGTTTCTTGGATGCACATAAAATGACTCTTAAGCCCAAATGAAACACGTCGTAATGTTCTCTTCCTATCATATACACAATTTTCCCAATTGTTGTTAGTTTATATGATCAACTCAAACTCACTTGATGTAGTATACAAAATATCATATCCCTTGGTATCATTGACATATCTCAAGTTTCACTTGCTTGCTACTGAGTAATCTTTGGTGTCTCTAGAAATTTAGAAGTTAGGCTTACTAGATGCATTATATCAACCGTGGTTGTTATTAAATAGATTGAGCTTCCAACCATGCTCTTGTACAATGTTGGGTTTACATAATCTTCTTAGTTAGTTTCAAACCTATGGTGGTTGGTGTTGTTGGCGGTTACTTGTTCAATATTCTAATCTATTCAAAATCATTTGTTTGAGAAATAAAAATATCACAATCCATTTTTTTTACCTCAACACTAAGGAAATATTTTAGAAAACTCAATTTTGTCATTTCAACCTCTCTTTTCAAAAATTATTTGAACCCAACAATGAGGAAATCATTATTTCTCATACAAATTGAATCATCTGCATACAAGATAAATTTTAAACCCTCACCATGACTTTCATTGATATAGAATGTGTTCTCATCAGTACTTCTATTGAATTTATTACTCAACAAATACAATTCAATCCTATTGTAGCATGTTTGAGTTATTTTCTTGAGTTCATAGAGTGTTTTCTTTACCCTATACACATTATGTTCTTACCTTGGGATTTCATAACTAGGTGGTTTCTCAACATATACTTATTCCTTTAAAATTGTGTTTAGGAGAGAAAATTTCATATTTATTTAAGTACAACTTCCACTAGTGTTGGGTTATTATTGATAAAACTATCTATGTGGTTTTCTTGCTAGTACCCTTTGATGGCTAAACTTGCTTTATGCCTTTCAATTCTTCTTTTAGCATTGGTCTTGGTCTTATAGACCCACTTACTCCAATCACTTATTTATTCATGGTTAAATAAATTAGTTGTTCTATTTATTTTCATTGCATCTATCTCCTCACTCATGGACACACACCATTTCTCTTTTTTTACAAGCTTCTTTGAATTGTACTAGATCAATTTCAAAAAATAATACAAAATCTAGGCTTTCATCTTATTCATCATGCCTTGCATTTTAATAGATCTCCCTTAAGATTTTTATTTTTTTGCATTAGGTGTAATTCTCTTCCCTTAAAGACATAAGAGAATAAAACATAAGTAAACATGGAATATTTTTTTGAAAATAATTAAGATAAATATTAACTTGTAGATGACCAGTCACACAAATTATGCACTTATGAAACCCTATCACAACTTCACAACACACAAGAGGAATACTTTTATTAAAAAATAGCAACCATCCATGGAGGAAGACTCAAAACACCCTAGGGATGATCAACAAGGGGTTTTAACCCTTACAAAAACTATTAAACACATTAGAGGGTAAGTGCATCAAGTTGGTGTGTAAAACACTAGCCACCCTAGGAGGAAAAAAAAGACCAAATCACTAATAACCCAATCGGGTTTTTTTAATTTGAAATAACTTGATTGGATTATGGCTTGGTAATTGCCTAGCCTAAATTTAAAAACTTGATTAGGTTTTTATTACAACAAAAACCCAATTGGGTTTTTATTATAATAAAAACCCAATCGAGTTTTATAAAACATAAAAGAGTTTTTTTGTTGTGACCAAAAGGGCATTAGAAACTCTTAGTCATAGATTGAGAATAGCAAGGAGAGCACAAAATTGATAGAACATGATCATTTTTTATTCAATATAGAAAATTTATAGTGTTTCCAATAAATCTCCACCATGTCATGTCATCGCATAGGTAAGTATTGTATTTTTTTGTTTTTGTTTGAAATTGAATTGTAATAGCAAGATTTTTGATTGATTTGCTTTTAATAAATTTATGGCAGATTCTCAAAATATAGGTTATATCTTGCATCACCCCTTGTTATCATGCATTGTCTTTATATTCAAACACATCTACTTTGTATTTATCAATTGGGCATTATTCATTGCATTTCATTATTTGATCATATCATTTTTCCTATCTCTCTTTTACTATCAATTGAGCTTCTAGATCTTGGCATTTTTATTCTTTTCCTTAGGAAAATTCTTACATGGTGTCAGAGCCATAGGAGTGTTCATTGCACAACCATTGGAGAGATTTTTGCTTCAAATTTTGGAGGGCCATGATTTAGATCCAAAGGTACAGTAGCCTGTGGAGGCATCTAAAGAAAGATCTAACCTCACCATTATGTTCGAATGGCTGTTCTGGTGAATTTTGACTATAAATTTGCCTACTTTGGGTAAAATTCAAATCTGAGACAAAAAAATTTTGCAAATCAGACTTGGGTAGCCCGATTTGCAATTTGACGATATGGATCCAAATTTTTTTAAAAAAAAATTAAAAATTTTGCTTTTTAGATCTGGATTTTCCCTTATTCTGTCAATTTTATTTTCATGAAAAATTTGGGGTTGTTTTCATTGTCTCCACCCTTGTATTATGTCAGTGCTTTCTCTTTTGCAAAGGGCAGATCAATTTATCAGAGAATCAAAGGATTTATTAGAGAGTATTCTTTGTAATATTCGGTAAAGATCTAGGCACCTATCTCCCAATCTCGTCCCTACTTCCTACTTCCTACTTCCGACAACAATTTTTGACCTTAGCAACAAATCACACCTACCAGGAAAGAAATCAAACACTACAGAGACATCACATTCAATCTTGGCAAACATCGCGATGAGCGCATTCTATTTGGTTATTAGTTGTAGATAGGTCATTTTGAGCTACAAACAACTCAACAACCCCTTGTTTGTGGGACTAAATTGAGGAGTGAAACCCCTCTTTTCAACTCGATGAGCTGCTCACCAAGCTCAGCCTACAAGAAGCTCGCCTCGCATTGCCTGCTCCCAAACATTCATCGACTTCCAAGTGACCCATCCAGTCAATAAACTTATGACACGTGGTGCTCCCAGATTGCAGTCCTCCCCAAGCTCGTGCGACACAACTCGAAGACATGTGGCAGGAATAGTGACCAGCAAACCAATAAATCCCTACCACATGGCACAATCAGCCCTACGTGAGCTGAACAGTCAACAGAGTAAGTCCAATCCTCTATTGCCATGTGGTAGCCTTCCATAGAAAGACGTCATCATTCCATCTTGCCATGTGGACATTCAAGCCTTCAGACATGCAGGTGGGTAATTTTTGTTTTTTGTTGATGTCATGTTTCCTGCCATTTAATTTGATGTCTATATGGACATCCCTAGGTGTTTTTTCTTTTTCATTTGATGGTCATTTAACCTTCAATTTTAAGCCAAGGTCAATATCATCAATTTGCTATGTTAAATTTGACACCCATTTGATCATCATTTCTGAGCTTTTTGTATTTTTGTGATGATCTTTTGACTATCAAATTTAGGCTCATGATTTGTTGATGTCATTAGTTTTTAAAAAAATTGGCTCCCTCGTCATATGCAATTTTGATTTGGTAGTCCGACTTTGAGAGACCATAACTTGGTCATCCAGGCTCCAATTTGAGTGTCATTTTTTATTTATTTTGGGTACAATCTCCTAAATTTTTTCAGTGGTCCAGCTATTTTTTGGTTTTGGTGGATAGATTTTACAAAAATTATAGATTTTGGTGAGTGTACCTATTTGATCCCTATTTTTGCAACTTTAGAGGATTCGTTCAGGCTCATATGGATACATTTCCAGGTGTCATTTTTTAAAGTGCATGATTTTTAATCTACATTTTAGATCTGGTATCAGTTTGGAGAGATTTTGAGTAGATATAGTACTTTCAATAGTTGGTCTATTTTGGCCTATATTTGGCACTTGTAATTTGTTGGATCCTTGAGTGGTCTTGTGTCTTATTTGTTTGATTCTGCTATAGCCTTATTTATTTAGTTGTAATCATTGAAATCAGAAGTCCTCTTTGGTCCATTTTGGCAAGTGGCAATTGTACACTCACTAAATATAAACTACCAAAATCATCTATTTTGGGGGGGTTATTCGTTTCATTGCATTTTGGGGGGTGCATTGATTTTCTGATCTCATTGTTTCATGTGAGAAGTGCATCATGGATGGTTTAATTACTTTTACAAAAGGTAACTATAAGTAATGGAGTGATTTAGTTCTTGCTCATCTTAGTGAGCATAATCTATTGTCCTATTTGTATGAGCACAAACCTACTAGTCCTCCTTATGATCTGAACTGTTGGACAAAATTTATTAATGTTATCTATTGAAATATGGATATGGATGTTATGGATTCCACTGATGACAATGAAGATAAAACAAAGACTATTCCTGATCTATGGACCTTTCTTTGGGAAATTTATGGAGATCCACATGTTCCTCCACTCCCAACAAATATAGAACCTCCACTTGTAGCTCCTACTTCTCCTATTGAGATTGCTTCTACTATTGTTCCTGATGATTTTTTCCTTCATAAAACCATTGGTTCTTGTGATTCAGTGCAATGAGATATTCCTTGTCTCCCAGTTTCAGGTCCTTAGGATGACTACTTGACAAACATTGTAGGCTTGTTTATGGATTCCTACATTGAGGATTTGGGAGATATCATTTATGACATTCATCTTCTCTTTGATGAGTTTGATCCTTCTTCAGCTATTGTGAGGGAACACTCTGACCCTCATCTTCATTCTCCACTTGATCATTCTTTCGAGGTTGACATGATTGTGAATCCTTTGATACAACATTTGGGGGATGCATCTTTATCTTCAGAGAAGACATTTGAGTGTTTGGAGATTGGCAATCATGAGTCTCAAACTTCACTTGAGATGTCACATTGCATGGTTCAAATTGATCATACTCATGTTTTGGAGATTCCTATTCATTTTCCTGAGACATCATATATTTTGAGGACTCTTCCTAGAGATTTGGGAGGATTTATTGATACACCTATGCCATTATTTCTTCCTAAATGGAGGAACATCATTTAGTTTTCTTGGTGCAGTTTCTACATTGATCCAAGATCATCTACCATGGGTGTGCATTCTACATTGAGGGGGGCTTCTTTTCGTTTACTCTTACTTCATATTTTGAGGAGACATCATGATCTTTGGATTTTGATCCAAATTCTTACATGGATCAGTTAACATTGGTTCCTTGTGTTGAGTGCCATTTTTACATAAGACAATGGCTAGGAATTTGAGATGCAAATTCCCCTCTTGAAATAATGATTAAAATCACTCCAAAAGATCTTTTGGGTTGTGTCTCAACCATGTGGATAGCTCAATTGAAGAGAAATGTGAAACTGTTCATGAGGAAGCCTTTGTTGGTTTGATTCTTAAAGAGGCTGCAAAACAAATTTCAACAAATAATCTTTTTTGTATTTTTTAGGTTTAGATACGTATGCAATTCCTATTGTGTAAATTTAACATGAATCAATGATTAATCATATTATCAAATAAATAATAAAAGGAACTAGGGTAATGAGAAATTGAAATCAAATAAGTTGTAAGCAAATTCGTAAAGGACATAAACCACTGACATATCAAACTTGTGAATTAAACCACCAGGGAATTTTAAAGAAAACCCCCACAATATGAATAAGAATTGCTCACAAATCATCAGATGCAGATGCGATCATCAATGGAATGTAAATAACAAATGTAATGTTTCTCAAAATTCATCAAATTGGGAAGCTACCACGAATGCACTCATACACGATACAAATTTATCCTTACGCATGAAAGAAGTAATTCCCCAATAGTTCGTCACAACAAGATGATGTGCAGAAATAATAAACTCCAAGTTAATGAATACCTCAGACATAATACACAATAAAACAAATGGCTCTTTGAAATAGATGAATTAGCAAGCACAAACTCATGAATTTCTCAAAGATGACAAAATTAGCATACCACGATTGAAGCACCAAATTCATTAAACTTTATTTCTGAAAAATATCGACCTTAACTACATTGTTTTGATGTGTATATATAGTGCTTCACCTTTGAAAACAAGAAACTCGTACTTAGGGTTTTAGCTACATATAAAACTAAAAATAATATTTGATCTAAAGCTTACTGAAGAAAAACTACTCCTAAACTAGCCCTAAACAATCTTACATGGAATCTAATCCATTTTCATTATAATTAAATACGAAAAAAAGGCCAAGCTTGCCCAACAAACAAGAGATCAATGCTAGAGTTCCACCATTTTTTGAACTGGAGTCTTCGTCAAAACTTGGAGTTCTTCCTTAGAATCTTCATAATTCCGCTTCATGGATTCAACTGATTGATATCCCCAAGGCTAGAAAAAACAACCCTAGACATGCAATCTGAACCAAAACAAGTTCTTTGTGCAAATTATTTCCATGTCGAAATGACCCAAAAATTTCAGACCCCGACCCTAACTTTGAAAAATGACAGACTAAAAAATGACTATGTCCACAAAAAAATGTTGTACTTTGAACCTTTGAACTCTAAACCTCCGATAATATAAACTTTGCACTTGTGAACTTTGAACCTTTGAACCGTTGAACTTTGAACTTTTGAACTTTGAACCTCCAAACATCTGAACTTCAAACCTTCGAACTTCAAACCTCTAAAAAATCTGAGCTTTGAACTTGTGAACTTTGAACCTCCAAACCTCTAAACTTTGAACCTCCAAAAATATAAACTTTGAACTTTCGAACTCCAAACCTCTGAACCTCAAACCTTCAAACTACAAACCTCTGAACCTCTGAACTTTGAACCTTCAAACTCCAAACCTTTGAACTTCAAACCTTCAAACTTTAAACCTTCTAAAATCTAAACTTTGAACTTTCAAACTCTGAACCTCAAAAAATTTTAACTTCGAACTTGTGAACTCCGAACCTCCAAACATATGAACTTCATACTTTCAAACTTTGAACCTCTAAACTTTGAACCTTTGAACTTTGAATCTTTGAATTTCAAACCTTCGAACTCTACACCTTTGAACTTCAAAACTTTAACAATATGAACTTTGAACTTTCAAAAATGTGAACTTTAAACCTTCAAACTCCAAACCTTTGAACTTTGAACCTTTCAAAATTGGGCAACTTCATAGTTCATAGCATCCAACTATTTTTGTTTCCATTTTCGAAATTAACAAACCTTAGAGCCAAACTCTTGAATCTTGGATATGATCCACGATCTTCCTAAAACATATGTTTTAAATCATCTTGGGTGTTCATTGTGGTCAGAATTCCCATGAATTGTTGAACAATATTCTTGGTAAAATATAAATTCTACTTGTTCTCATCTTCATACAGCTACAAGTCAATCCCATCAAAGAGTTTCTCTTAACTCGTCGATTCATAACATGCCACATTGAGATTCTCAGTTTTGCAACCATAAAGGATGCCTCATCAAAAATCTTTATTGAAAATGATAAATTAAAGTAGAGAAATTAAGTCTACATGTAAGGGAAGAAAAAGAAGAGAAAAATTAACTCTAACAACTACACAAATAGAAAAGAGGCCACAAAAGGGAAAAGAAAATAGGGGGAAAAACACCAAAAGTTGACTCAACTAACATCCAACTATCAAGAGCACATGAGCCCATAATATGACTCACCAGATGCCTAATCAAATTGACCATAAGGGTCCCTCAAAAAAACTAAAAGGGAAAAAAGGGGGGTCCCCATTTCGGGCAAGTGCTTGAAATGGTGTGTGTGTTGTGGAACCACAATACTTTGCTTGTCACCTTCTATTGGATATGTTCCTGATTGGTTTGTGGCATCTTCATCAACCAAGGACATGGAAAAACATTATCATACTTCAAAGACATGATACTTCATTTGGATTCCCTTTCCTTCTTCCTATCCATAATGGGAAGCCTTGTTGCATCTATACTTGGTGTATCTTCTTCGTAAGGGGAGAAATATTGTTTGTAGGCATGGTTCTATGTTTTTCATTCAAGCACTCACTCTCCTTGGAGGAGGTTATTCATTATGGGGGGATATCATGTCTCCTTGTTTCCTTCCTATGGAGGGATACTTGATTGTATATGCATGATGTATGTCATAATGGGGGGTCTTGATTACTCCATCCATCCATGCATCTTGTTTTCATCTCTCTTTTTGGGGGAGGGTTTTTCCCATGAGGTTTTTCCTCTTTCTCCTCCTTATGAGAGATCTCATTGCACTTTCGTATTGTACATGGGTACCTAACATGGCCCAGTAGTTGGAACCCATCATGAATTTTCATATAACATTGTGAGCTTAAGTTCATTCCCCTAAGTTGCATTTAAGGGGGGTGTTGGTGTAATTAAATATTCATAATTACACTTTACTTAAATTTAATTAGTATAATGCATTACATAGTAGTTTTTCATTGAGACACTTAGGAGTTTGAATTTTATTTTGGCACATGGTGTAGGAGAGTTTCCACTTTATGTGTGAGACCCAACTCTAGTGATCTTATCACATCATCATCCTCTCATTGCAGCACATAATTTCTTGTACAATGGAGGATGAGCCATCTTTGGTGGACATGTGATTAAACCTTATCTACTTGATAGGTTATTTCTTGCATCACTCCTTGTTATCATGAATTACCTTTATATTCAGGCACATCTACTTTGTATTTATCAATTGGGAATTATTTATTATATTTCATTATTTGATCATTATTGAATCAATCATTTGATCATATCATTTTTCCTATCTCTCTTGTGCTATCAATTGAGTTTTTAGATCTTGACATTTTCATTCTTTGCCTTAGGAAAATTCTTAAAATTTTAATGGTATCAAGTTGTAGGGCTTTCAAGATTGCATCTTGGAGAGTGATGTGAACAAGGGAACTTGCTAGGCCATGAATAAATTTTGATAGTTCTTCTATAAACAGGTAAGAAAGTATTTTTAAAATAGTTTTAGGGACCATGACTGCAATCCTTTAGATTTTCCCCACATAATCTTCAATAGTCCTTCTTGTCTTAATAGACCTAATTCTTAGAATATATTTGTAGATGTTTTTTATCAAATCTTTCAATGAGTTAGACGATCAAGTCATCATAAATTGTTATGTTTTGGTGGCCTTGAATAATCAAGACATGGTGTCACCAGTCATGTACAACCCCTTCTAAATGTAAAATGGAAAATTTGATGGCATCTTCTTCTTCATGAAGTTAGAGATAGATATGTATCCATTTTTTGAATCCTAGAATGGGTGGTGACCTTCCCCAAACCATCAATGTTAGGGAGAGTCAATTTTCCTACTTTATCATGTCATTTTTTATTAGGTCAACTACTTTCCCTTCTAGGGTTACTTTTTGTTCCAACCTCACAATATTGAATATTCCCTAAATGGCATGTTTCACCTAAGTTCAGGGTCAAGTCTTGAATATGCTTCAACAAGTTCATCTAAGTTATGATTTGGCATGTTAATTTTGTATTATTATTGAATTGGTCCTTCTTTAGATATAAAGTCTATTTATTCTTGGTGTAGACCCTAATAGAGCTTTATTGTCATTTTCTCAATTATTAGAGGTAACATCCTTCACATTAGATTGTTGGGTTTAAGATTGTTGATTATTTTGATCATATTTTGAAGGGTTTGTAGGAGTAGTTACATTGTCTTATCATTTTTCTCCATGAGAGCTTGATTTATTTGTTCATTGCACTTGATAAAAGCCATTAATTCATTTCCCATTTCTTCATTCATTGTATTATTTCGAGTCATGTAGTTTCTTATTGCAAGTTTCTTCTTTTGTCTATGTATTTCCCTTTGTGTCCTTTGATTTTATCGCTTATACTTTTCCTCTTAATCCTCAAGTTGGGAGGATCAAAGCTTTGATACCAATTGTAATGTCCCCAAATCAGAGTATACTTGATTTTTTCCTAAACTAACAATTACATTAACCCTAACCTATGCAAAGGCATATGGTCTAGAGAAAATTATCATATCAAACCATCATTTCATCATTATTAGAGCTAAAATAATAAAATATTTAATATCAAGATTAAAACATACTTTATATATTAAAAAAAATCTATCGTATTCTCTAGTTTCTCCTGAAACAGGGGATGATGAAAGACTACAAGCCATATCTTAACAGTATCTGCCCCCAAATCTCTTCTTTTATACTTTTTAATTGGTGTTCCCTTTCAAGGTGTATGCTTAACTCTTGGAGGTTTATCATAATACCAACATCTCCAACACAATCATGCAATGTTCTGATATTTCTATTACTACAAGGACTCGCAGTACTTTCATATTCATTAAAATCTCTGAGGGAATCTTAAATATGTGATTGTTATACAACTAGAAATCTCACCTTAGGGTGCAATGGGTACACCGAAGAGACATTGAAGTTGAATTATAGATATAAAATTGGTCTATTATTTTGCATCTATTTGTGCAACTAATAAGGTTAGTTGGAAGACTATTTAATCATGCATTCATCAGGGAAATTATCTTGCATGGATGGTTGTATAACAAGAATGCTATTTTAGATTAAAAAATTATATACTTATAGCTAAATTCACATTATAAAAATTCTAATAATAAAAACATTATAAAAGCTTAATCTTAAATCCAATTCTTAATCTTAAACTCATCATTTAAATTATTATTTTAATTAAATAAAACATAAGAATAAGAATAACTTAATTTATTTAAAATATTTATTAATGATACCCATGTTTATGGATCACGTAGTGTGATTCAAAAAGTTGATGTAAAAACTTGCACACAATCAAGTTTAGAAACATTTGTATCATATCTATAGATTTAGGAAATTTGATAGATCTTATATTTATTAATATTTAATTAATTATAACTTTAATCATATAATTAAATCAGAATTTTAAATTATACTTATATTCTAATATAAAACATAGAATAAAAGTGTGCATGTGTAGCCCTTAAATTATTTATTGTTATATTGACAATAATTTATTATATATGTATGAATTATTATCATTAATCATATATTGATTATTACATTAATATTATATTTATATTATAATATTATTACTATTGTTTTAAATAATATAATAATATATGATTATTTATATTAAATTAAAATGATACTATATTAAAAATTATTTATATTAACCTTTGATCACCACAAAATAATGATCTCCACCAATGGAAAAGATCTCAACATGATGAGAACATTGGGAAGAGGGGATAGGACCTAACATCAATATCTATGAATTGTACAAATTAATTTTGTAATGGAGCATAAGGAGTGAAAAGTGTGAAATGAGCGAAAGGAGAAAACTTTTTTATCAAGCGGAAGAGGATGGTTGCAGGCTAGGGTTGTTAATTCATATCAGGGTTGGTCTTCACATACTGGTAAGTAGGGATTTAATGGGAGATCACAAGGATTTAATAGAAGATCGGGTTCATCAAAGCAATCTCATGGCATGCATGGGAATTATTTTACTGGTTCTACACACTACTCTCAGAAGGGCACCCACACTTGGCAAAATGGTGGAAAGAAACCCTCAGTAGCCAGTTACCATCCTCCTCGGGTGTGACTTGTCTTTGATATATGTTCAAGGCCCTTATTTCCAACCCCTATTCATGCTTTGAATGGATCATTGATTGGGAGTTTTGACCCTAATATACTTGTGTACTAGAAAAAGTACCTTCATAGGGTTAGTATCATCAATAACTCAAAATAACTCCTAAATTACCATAAATAGAAATCTATTTAAGCAAATAATTGACAATTAAGCACTCTATGGATCTCTATTTAGGGATGCTAATGCAAAGCTCTTAGCAAGCTTCCATTAGTGACAGCCCTAAAATGAGAATTATATGATAAACAAAGCTAAAATAATTAATTCCAAATTGAAATGCTAATTAGTTTCTATATTTTCCTTTCTAGCTCTAATTTGCAAGAGGTTTGATGCTATTCTCAGATTTTGTGGATGATTAATGAGTGAATTATGCCTTGCTTTTATAGATTTTGGCAAGGGTAGGGGGTGTAGTTAAGTTGATCATGATTAAGTTTTAGTTAAGTCCATGGTTCCACCTTTGGAGACAATCTAAATATTTTTTCCTCAAAGCTTGGGACAAGAGGACAAAATGAGTGGACAAGATGCACTTTCCTAATGAGTGATTGAGATTCAATTTAGGCTTGATCCATGTGAGCTTGGTCCTCAATTCCTATTGGTTGATTCATTTTCCTCCCATTTGGTGGTTGAGATAAACTAGGAATTAATTAATTGAATTTATTTAATTTGTTTAGCCATGTGTACCCCTTAAATGGGTTGATTTGATTTAATTTGAACTATAAAATTAATTAGGTTAATTGTACAATTTATTGATTAATCATGATTTATTAGGTTTAACTTGATTTGATAGCTTTTGATTTTCAAATGATTTTGGATTAAGGTTTAATTGCAATTTATCTTTGATTTGATCTGATTTGATTTTAATTGCATTTAATTGTATTGATTCTTGTCTTGATTTCTCACTTAAATGATCTTGTCCAATTTTCGGTGATTACAAATGCCCCTCTTTGAGTCAACATGCGCAACATCTCTATTCAAAGAATGTCTTGATTCAACTGATATAAGGTCCTGATTCTGTCGATGGTCAATTTCATTATTTGATATAAGATGCAGATTCTGATGATAAGATTGATGTAGTTCTGATTGATTTAAGGTCCTTGATGGTTGATTTGATGATAGTTTATTCATATGGTACCTGGTTTGATTTGATTTGATATTTGATGCCCCTTTCAATTGATAAGAGAATTTTTTTTTGATAAAATATTACGCTTTGATTTGATGGTCGTGCCCCTGATTTGATGATATCAATGCCTTTCCGGATTATCCGAGTGTATGCCCCCTTATAAATGAAATGAAATTTGATCTTTGTTTGAAAAATTTGATGGTTTAGGTCATTTCGCGTTGATTAGGTCAATTTAGAAATGAATTTTGATTTCATTTTTGATAATGAATTTGCATTCGTGTGATGACAAATACCCCTGATTTGGCTAATTTGGTGAAACATTTGGGTCCCTGGTCATTTTCCAGTCAAAGATGCCCTTTTTAGGTCAAAATGGTCTATATAAAGGGGTAAAAAGTCAATTTGTACTATTCATTTTCACTTTCCTCTTTTGACTTTTCTCTCTAACTCCTGTGAGCTGATTACGATGGTTATCCCGATTTGAGAGCATCGATTCAAGTGTGGGTGACAATCTTATCGGTCGCTAACTGATGCACCTGCGGTAAGTGACTAATCCACTTGGTTTTCAATTTAATGCATTTAATTTCAAGAAAATTGATTTTTTCCTACAAGAACCCTCTTTTTTTGCATTTTTCACTCCAAATAGCGCTTTTAATCATTTCTTTAGCACGTTTGCAATTCTTTTTACACTTCTGCACTTTGAAATAGCGCTTTCGCAAGTTTAAATAGCGCTTTTACATGTTGAAACTAGGGCATCATTTGCTTTCAATTTTATCTTTAGTGTGTATAAAAGTTTGTGCACTTTGATGTGTTTATTAGTGCGTACAATATTTCCTTTAGCACTTTCACCTTAGAACAACGCTTTTGAATTTTTAGATAGCGCTTTTAATCTTTTTAGTTGTGCTTTTGCATTTTAGCATTTTTAAGCATTAAAATAGCGCTTTTACCCTGATAGCAAAAATTTGCAAATGACTTAGTCAATTTTCTGAATCGTTCATTGTCATCGATCAATTGATTGGTTTAGTTAAGAAACCTGATTTGGTAGCGAGTCATAGGATGTCAGTTTGAGTCAATTGTAGTTTGAATGTTTGATTGTCAATCTAGATTTAGATGATGGGTGATGATAAATTTTCTGTCCTCTCTGAATAGAATCAAGGAAATTGATTTTGGTTTCATATTTTTAAATATTTGATTGACTTAAGATAATTCAAAGGATAACTGATTTTAGAATTGATGTGATTTAACTTTCTTTTTGCAGGCCATGCTTAAGTCACTGGTCGTTCAAGGTTTGTATCCCTTACCATTCAACATGATCAACGATTTGAGCACCCCAAATCATCGACACATAGGCAGATGTGGGGTTTCCTTCTTGCTTGTCCTACCTTGATTCCAAGTGAATCAAGGGTTGATCAAAGCTATAGCAGAGAGGTGGCACTGTGACCATAATACTTTCCACTTGCCGATGGGGGAGATGACCATCACTCTCGAGGATGTGTACCACATCCTCTACATCCCTACCTATGGGGAGCTTTTTTTCTATGATTAGGTTTATGATGGCACAATGTGTTGGTGAGTGTTTCAGGATCCCACGATCAGTGATGACCATATTCAGTGGTCCTAGTTCCATTCATTCCCAGTTTTGTCAACTATTTTGGGTGTGCTAATTGGAGGCTTCCTCGTGCTTGATCATCGAGGTCATGGATTTGTGGTCAGTTGGGGTCCTATTTTAGAGGATCTAATGGCTCAGCCTCGATGATTTGATTAGGGATCTTGCATTCTAGTGCAACTTTATCATGACCTGCACACAGTGGTGTGTCGACATTCCTCCACTCTCTTTGCGGGAGTGATTTTATTATAGTTGTGGACATAGGAGCATCTCCAAGTGATGAGACCAGTTGCAATGAGTCACCATGATCCTAGGTGGCCATTTTCTTGGATATACGAGGGCATGGTGGTACAGGCCCACATGGGCAAGTTAGATTATTAGTGCCAGATTATCGATGATATGGATCAGGTTGTCTGGCGACCATACCTTGGATGCAAGGCATGGCCCAAGGATACCACAAAGCATCCATTTATGTGCTATCCATGATGGATGATAGGCCGCCCTCCTCATATTATTGAGAGATTTTGCTTCTACCGAGTATTACGATAGTATGGTCGTACTCAGGGCATGCCATAAGGTGTAGCCATGTATGCCCGTATTTAGGCTGAGAGATCATTATGAGGGCCTATGGTCAATTTTAGGATAGCTTTTTAGGAGGTACGAGACCTGGTTCACTTACCATGGAACATGATAGATCATGTTATTGATGCTGGCATGACCGATGAGTACACAAATTGGTTTTCTCAGAACCCTTTTCTGAGGTTTACAGATCTAGCTGAGAGGATACCGAGCATTGATGAGGATTCTGATGATGATGGAGGGGATGGAGGTGATGGTGGGGATGGTGGTAGGGGTGGTAGGATACAACTCATCGAGGATGACCAAGTCTTCAAGAAGATAGAGAAGGCTGAGTCTTGATTCCAGTTATTGTTTTTTCTCCCATTCCTCCTAGGGGTGGTGGTCAGGTGAGGAGTGTGGATAGAGTGTTGCACCAAGTTGTTGTGGATCCTATAGCTAGACAGGATCATCGTAGGGTCAGATGTCAGAGGTAGGTGCATGCCTAGCTAGCACAGGCTCTATTATATCAAGCATAGGGCATACCAGCACATGCTCCTCCACAAGCTCCTCCACAGGTTATCCCACCAGTTTTTCCATAGGCTCCTTCAGTTCAGGCACCTCTTCTTCTTCTATGCCATCTTCTTCTTCTTTCATTCCATCTTTATATGTTCCATCTTCTTCCATGCCATCTTCTTCCATGCCATCTTCTTCCATTCCATCTTCTTCCATTTCATCTTCTTCCATGCCTCCACCATAGGCTCCTACACAGGCTACTAGTTCAGAGGCTCTGACTACTACATCAGATGTTTGAGCCTTACAATCAGATGTGTTTGAGATTGGACAACAGGTTAGCCAGCTTAGCAATATGATGTAGGATTTTATGGCTTCTATGAGTCAGCATGGGCTATAGGCTAGTTTGAGATGTCCTCCTGATACTGGTCCTGGCCCTGATTGATGCAAGTGTAGGGACCTTAGGGGCCAAAAGATGGCACACCTTATAGATACAACCTACTCAACAACTCATGGAAGGAACAACAACATAGTGAGAGAGAGAAAGCAAGATCATTGATCTATTAACTTCATTCAAATTGATTCATAGATGCCAGCCTGTAAGGCCTTCCCAGTTATGGCCAGATATTACAAAGAATTACAAAAGTCCTCCAAGAGTCTTGTTTCTACTATCTCCTATCTCATATCAAAAACTCCCTCCTAAACTCCAACCAAAAAACTATACTTATACAAGAGGCTACCAAACTGAGTCAGCCTTTAGATCCATAATCAATGAAAGGAATAGTCAGATCTAGGACCACACACTTCCTAATGATGGATACCAACATTAAATCTATGACCCATAATCAATGCACAAGTTGGCCTCAATAGAAACTCAAAATAAACTACTCAGTAATCAAAGATGACCGATCAACATACAAGCATCACCAAGCACCATTGAAACAATTGACCACCTAGGAGATAGCTGACCATACTCAGTAACCAAAGGAAACTGACCAACTACCGACCAACTCAGTCAAAGCAGGAACCGAGCAACACAGATAAACTTCAAAATCTTTTTGGTGACATAGGATTGCCAAGGCCTCGAGATGCTCTTGCATCATACACCTGGGGTTATTTATAAATGATTCTCTGAATCATTTAGTAGGTCTAGTTCGAGCTGTACCCAACTCAGACTATGAAATACATGAATTGTCTTCAATCAATCTATTATTCCACTTTACCATATATTCCATATACTGTTTACCTCTTGTACTCTTGCCAATTCTTTGTTCCAAAATTTATTCAACTTCTTCATTTTTCTTCTTAGGATATTCCATTGGTACTGTCATGTCTTCATCAGGTTCATGATACTCATACAAATCAAAAATGTTGAAAATTAGTGATATGTCCATGTCATCAGGTAACTCAATCTCATATGCATTTCCACTATAAAATTTCTTCAAGATCTTGCAAGGTTCAAACTTCATCTTCAACTTCCCATATGTTCCAACAGGAAGTCAACCTTTCTTCAAATGAAGCATCACTTCATCACCAACATCAAAAGTTTTATGTCTCCTTGATCTATCAGCTTTGTCTTTGTATTTTTGATTACTCTCTTCCAGCTTGATTTTCACATCTTCATGCAATGTCTTCATGTACTCAGCAAATTTCACTCCTTCAACACTTCTCTTACTTTCATCAACAATGTCTCTCAAATCAGATATACCTCTCAGTTGTATGTCATTTACAATCTCAAAGGGTGTTTTCCCAGTACTCCTATTCACTAAATTATTGTATGCAAACTCTGCTTGTGCCAACACATAATCCCAATTACTAGGTGTGTCTCCAACTAAACATCTCAAAAGATTTCCCAAACTTCTATTTACAACTTCTATCTATCCATCAGTTTGTGGGTGAAATGAAGAACTATATTTCAACTTAGTGCCAAAATTTCTCCAAAGAGTCTTCCAAAAGTATCCAACAAATTTGTTGTCTCGGTCAGAGATAATACTCCTCTGTAATCCATGCAATCTGACAATTTTCTTAAAGAAAAGATCTGCTACATGTACTGCATTTGATGTTTTTCTACAAGGTATAGAATGTGCCATCTTTGAAAACCTATCTACCACAACAAACATAGAATCATTACCTCTTACTATCTTCGGTAAGCCAATAACAAAATCCATACTGATGCCAGCCAAGGTTTCTCAAGTACAACAATCAGTGTATACAATCTAGTATTCTGACTTACTCCTTTTTCTACTTGACAAATTCCACAACTTTTTACAAATTTCTAAATATCTTTATACAATTGTGGCCAAAAGTATTTCTCCTTAAGCAAGCTCAAAGTTTTATCAATACAAAAATGTCTAGCTAAACCACTACTATTCTTCTCCTTCATCAAATTAGTTCTCATTTGTCCTCTCAATATACACAACTGAATACCTTTGAACAACATACCTTCTTGAATGAAATATTCTTCCCATTTTGTACTCGGTTGATATTGAATAGGTGCTCTACACTTTCTCCATGACTCAGACAAATCAGGATCCATTTCATACAAATCTCTCATCTCATCAAAACCAAGAACTTCAAGTTTCATCTCAGTCATCAAAGATCTTCTTCTACTCAATGCATCACCAACTCAGTTAGTGACTCCACTTTTATGTTTTATCACAAATGTATAACTTTGCAAGTACTCAACCCATTTCATATGTCTCTGATTCAACTTATTCTGACTACCCAAGTATTGTAAAGCCTTATGATCAGTATACAACACAAATTCACTCAGTATCAAATAATGTCTCCATTTCTTCAATGCTTGAACAATAGCATATAATTCTTGATCATACATAGAATATTTCCTTCTAGCATCATTCAACTTTTCACTAAAGAAAGCAAAAGGTTTACCTTCTTGACTCAACACAGCTCCAATTGCACTTCCACTTACATCACATTCCACTTGAAATACCTTATTGAAATCAGGCAATGCCAAAATAGGTAATTCAACAACCTTCTGCTTCAGAGTCTCAAAACTTTTATCAGCTCCATGTTTCCACTTGAATTCTATTTTATCTCCTCTCATAGTCTCAGTCATAGCATTACAAATTGAACTGAAATTCCTTATGAACTTTCAATAAAAACTTTCCAAACCATGAAATGATCTTACCTCACTAGCATTCACAGGTGTAGGCCAATTCAGAATAGCTTCAACCTTTTTAGGATCCATCTTCAAACCATCAGCTGAAATTACAAATCTCAAATACACAATCTCCTCTTTCATGAATGAATACTTTTTTAGATTTATCAGCAACTTTTCTTCTTTCAATCTCTGCAAAACTTGTCTAACATGCAACAAATGTTCTTCTTTGGTCTTACTGAATATCAGAATATCATCAGGATATACAATCACAAACTTACCCTAGAATTTCTTCAAAACTTCATTCATCAACCTCATAAAAGTACTCGGTGCATTAGTTAAACCAAAAGGCATAACCAACCACTCATAAAAACCTTCTTTTGTTTTGAAAGTAGTCTTCCATTCATCACCTTCTCTGATTTTGATCTGATGATACCCACTTTTTAAATCAATCTTTTTGAAATACCTTGCTACAGTCAAACTGTCCATTATGTCATCCATTCTTGGTATAGGAAACCTATACTCGATTGTTATCTTATTGATTGCTCTGGAATCAATACACATTCACCATTCTCCATTCTTTTTAGGTGCCAATAGCGTAGGTACTACACAAGGGCTCAAACTTTCTCTAATCAAACCTTTATCCAGCAACTCTTGAATCTGTCAGTTCAATTCCTGATTCTCAGTAGGTGTCAACCGATGAGGTGCCTTATTTGGTAAACTAGCTCTAGGGATTAGATCCCTACAATGATCAATACTTCTCTTCGGTGGAAAACCATCAGGAACATTATCAGAAATGATATCACTATACTCGGTGAGTAACTTATCAATCTCCTCAGGGACATTATCCTTTGTTTTCTTACTCTGTTTGTTAGGAATCACAACAAAACATACATCATTCTTCTTTAAATCCTTAACAAATTTTCTTCCTTCCATCAAAAAAACTTTCACAGATGTGCAAACATTACTAACAGGTTCTTCCATCAAAGATAACAAGATTTGTTTTCTTCCATTAGCCACAATAGTATACTTATGCAATCTTCCATCATATATAGCATGTCTATCATATTGCCAAGGTCTACCCAACAAAATATGACAACAATCCATAGGCATGATATCACACAACACTTTATCACAGTACTTTCCAATTTTCAAATTCACATAACATTGTTCACTTACTGAGAGTGTATGCTCATCCTTGATCCATGAAATTTGATAGGTCTTGAGATGTTCCAACCTTTCCAACTGCAACTTTGTGAACATGTCCTCGGATGCCAGATTCTTTGAGCTACCACTGTCAATGATTACCTTCCAAACTTTGTCAGAAACTCTACATCTGGTCTTGAACAAACTTTTCCTTACTAGATCTTCCTTTTTACTTTCATTCCACAGTGCTCTTCTTACCATCAAGTTATTTTCCTTCTTAGGTTCATTCGGTGACTCTTCTTGTACCAAAGTATTTCTACTGCTACCAGCCTTCTTACTAGCATGTGTACATTCAAAATATCTATTTCCTTTTTCTCCACAATTACAACAAGTTCCTCAAAAATTACCTCTCCTATAACCACCTTGGTAGTTACTGCCTCCACCTCTAGATGAACTTTCACCTTTCCACTCGATCTTGCCTTTGTCCAGATTTGTCTTTTTAGGTTCAGATCTACCTCTTCCTCTATGGAATCTACCACCTTGACCTCTTTGTCTTTGTTCATGTCTCTTGTTCAATTTCTCCTCGGCTTTCAATGAAAATTGATAAGCCTTCTCAATGTTCTCCAACTTGACCAAATTGATTTCTTCTTGGATGGAAACTCTCAAACCATTCAGGTATCTAGCAATTCTTTCGACATCATCCTCATCATGTCCAGATCTAATATCTAATCTATAGAATTCCTTAGTATACTCTTTTATTGAGATATCTTTTTGCTTTAGACTTTGCACTTTGTTGGTACCCTTAAAATTTTTGAGTAATGGGACACATTAGCATGCATTTGTACTATTTTGCTTTCAGGATGCATGAGCCCACCTTTATGAATGCAATTCAAAGTTTGGTTGCAGATTCTGATGCTGATTTTGTAATATGAATATAAGAGGAATACCTAGGCATGTTCATTTCAAAGGACTTGCGTATATTATTTTTGAAGCCAACGCCATGAGTGAAAGGAAGCCAACGCATTTAAAAAGGAAGGCACAATGTAAACAGAGGCAGTGTTAAAATGGAAGAGACCAGCGCCATGAAAAAAGGCAGTGTGAATTTTGAAGGAGATCCACGTGAAACACATAAGGGGAAGTCCCTTGAGTGAGGTGAAAATTAGGGAATGCCTCACGCATTGCAAAGGAGGCTACCGATTTAGTCAAAAATCTACGCAAAGGAGGAAAAACTAGTGAATATGCCAAGTTTTGATGATTTCCTGTTCAAAATGATTATCCCACATTGGCAAAGAGTGGGCATGTTTTAACATTTATATGGAATAAGCATCCATAGGAATGTAAAGAAAGAAAGCCATAGGCTCTTGGCGGGCCCTCTTGGCCAGAGGAATGCAACACATAGGGCGCCCACAAATTTTGAACTAAAATGCTCAGGAGGTCTTTAAAACACTAAAAGCCATTGTCCCACATTGTTCACACAGGGTGACTTTGAGGTAAATATATTGAAATCCACAAATAATAGAGGTAAATAGAAAGCCCAGAGGCTCTCTCCATGTGTGCATGTGTGATGCCCACCTCAGTTTCTATGCCGACAGGCCCAGGAAATAAATTTTGCAGATGGAGTGCGGTCAGTAGACGACACGTGTCAAGAGGTCACATGATCGCAAGGGCCAACTTCAACCCTTGCGATCATGTGACAAGAGCATATTCCCTGAGGTGGTAGGTAAGGTAGATGAGAGGATGGAGAGGTGACTGGCGCAGCAAGTACAAGTTGCATGATCGCATAAACCAAATATGAGTTATGCGATCATGCGAAAAGTGAAAAGAGAAGGGGCCCACTCAAAACAATTATCGCAGGTGCGCATAAGGGAAAAACCTGGCCTAAACAAAAGACAAGCCGCATGATATTTGAGGTTGTCGCATGATCGTAAGAGAGGAGAGAGAAGCCTTGCGATCATGTGCCAAGGCATTGAGAAGGCATGCGGAAGGTGGGGAAGGTCAACACCAGGGCAGAGAAGGCTAGTCACATGATCGCAAGACCAGCAATACTATCTTGTGATCATGCGACAAGGAAAATGTGAGATTTGCATGAACGGAGGAAGGTCGGTGTTGAGCACTAAGGAAGAATTGCCGCTTGCAGACCATTGATTCACGCATTGATCAACATTTTTGGGGGGTTTTTGCTATTTTAGCATTATCCCACATTGTGCCTGGGCACAAAGTTTGGGGTGTTTAAATATACCAATGTACAAATGAAACATAAAGAAGAGAGAAGAGGAGGTAGTGGTCACCTCAGCCATGTGGGTCCACCTAGAGGTGCGCACCAGCTGGAGGTGGACCCGACAAACCAAATTTTGCAGAGTGGTCACATGATCGCATGGGCCATTTTTGTCCCATGCGATCATGTGACAAGCTGACACGTGGTAGCTGGCTAGTGAGATGGCACCCAAGTCAGTGATGCGGGAGAATTAGGTGCTGACACATGGCATGTGGGTCCCAGTAGGGGCATTAAAAAAATAGTATGGAAGATTGAAATTAATGGCTGGGGGCTTTGTTTTTCGCCCAAATACCAAGTATCATATACTGCCGGAAAGGTCTCGACATGAGGATTCTGATTCTGGAGTCAGATTTTGCATAGGTGGCCATTTGCTCATGATATTTGCAGTTGAACAAAATAGGGGGGCCGAGAAGATATTTTGAAAATATCTATTTTGTTCAATCCGGTGATTCACAGTTTGTTTGAAGAGATGACAGGTGCTTTCCAGAGTTGATAGCAGGTTCCATTTCTAGTTTGAAGGTAGATGATTCATCCTATGAGCAGATGAGAGAAAGACAAGTGTCACTTGGTAATGATTTCAGAGTTTCTTCCTTCTCCTTCTTATTCTGCAATTCTTTGAGGGTAGAGGGTTCGAATTTTGAGAGAACTCTGGTCTAGGTTCCAGATTCTAGGTAAACATCCATGGAATGGTTCCAGGTCTATGGTGATTCTAGCAGGGGGTTCTCCGAGAAGGTTCTAGAATAGAAGTTCAATTTTGGTTCATGATTGTCTAGTGCAATGTTCTGTGTTTTTCATTTTTTGTCATAGATTTAATGCAAGTATTTGTAAACTTGATAGCAAATCGAAATATATGCAAGGCATGTATGGTTTTCAGGGAGTTGTCTTCATTGTATTGAGTTTCAATTTCAGTATGAGTTCAGTATTCAAGGGATATTGAGTTTGTCTTCTCCAAGGGAGAATATATCTGTTTGTACTTGGGTATCCTTCAAGGAAGGATTATAAAATCCATAAATGCAGATTGGGAATTAGACCAGTATTATGAATTTGTATGATTCTTCATATTGAGTAATAGAATGTGTTAATGTAAGGCATTAATGCAGGGATATCAATCAATGAAACATGGTTTGTAGTTTAGGTTTATATCTATTGGCTTTGACTCCATGTCCAAATTGAAGGCACTGATCCTTACTGTTAGAGGTCATTTGCCAGTCAAACACCAATTTAATCAATCACCTATTTCTTTTTTGTTTAGTGTGGAATGATAAATCAAGTATGATGGGCTAGAAACCATCCCCTGATTCACTCAGAGTAGTGAATCTCTTTATAGGACGTTAGTGTTTTGTCTAATCCATGTTTATACCTGCCTATGGTTTGTAGAGAAACTATCATTTGAGGTAGATATTGTAAGGTACACCTGCCTGGGTTCGTGGAGCCCGAAGTAGAAGAAGGACTTGGTCCTTATCAATTAGCCTTTTCCCTATAAGAATCTAGAATTGGGAACCTGAGAGTCAAGCTTAATAGCTAAATTGGTGATTCTACATGGAAAAGAGCTAACACATTCACCTAACTTGGTTAATCTGATAATCACAAGGTAAGAACTTTCCTTTCAATTTATTCACCATTTTATTCCATACCTTGATTTTGTCTTTGCCTTTCTTCTTCTGATCCAATTGTAAATGTTCCCACCACAAGGATGCATGACCTTTCAACTTTGTGCCTGCAATATTCACCTTTTTATCCTCACAAACATTTTCATACTCAAAATACTTTTCCATTTCAGTGATCCAGTCTATCAATTCATCAGAATCCAGTTTCCCACTATATTCAAGAGGATTGGAATGTGGTGTTGACTTCAAGCTTTTCAATGACTTCAAGAATCTTTCCTCACCCTGATCCATCATAGGTGTAGGTTATGCTTCACCTTGTTCCACTTCAACTTCATCATCACTAACATCTTCAAGATGTCTACCTCTTCTCTAAGTTGTTTCAACAACTTCTAACCTATTAGCAAGTTGTCTCAACATGCCTTCCAATCCTGGATCTACTTCTCACCTCCCATGAACCATCTTGAGAACCCTCTACAATTGCAGGTCAGATCACAATCTGCCACCCCACAAAAATTCAACTAGGGCTTCGCAAGAAGGAACCTACAAAACTAGATCTGCAGACCTAGATCCAGATCTCACCTCACTCTGATACCACCTAATGCAAGGGTAGGGACCTTAGGGGCCAAAAGATGGCACACCCTATAGATCTAGCCTACTCAACAACTCGTGGAAGCAACAACAACATAGTGAGAGAGAGAAAGTAGGATCATTGATCTATTAACTTCATTCAAATTGATTCATACATGTTAGGTTGTAAGGCCTTCCCAGTTACAGCCAGATATTAAAATGAATTACAAAAGTCCTCCAACATGTGAGGATCTACTAACATTCTTGTTTCTACTATCTCCTATCTCCTATCAAAAACTCCCTCCTAAACTCCAACCAAAAAACTATACTTATACAAGAGGCTACTGAATTGAGTCGGCCTTCAGATCCACAATCAACAGAAGGAACAGTCAGATTTGGGACCGCATGCTTCCTAATGATGGATACCAACATTAAATCCATGACCCATAATCAATGCACAAGTCGGCCTCAATAGAAACTCAAAACAAACTACTTGGTAAACAAGTATGACCAAGAAATAGACAATCATCATCAAGCACCAATGAAACAACCGACCACCCAGGAGATAACTGACCATACTCGATAACCAAAGGAAACTGACCAACTCGGTCAAAGCAGGAACCGAGCAACATAGACAAAATTCAAAATCTTTTTGGTGACACAGGATTGCCAAGGCCCCGAGATGATCATGCATCACTGATGGTGTTGATGGTGCTAGCGGCTCAACTAGTTGATTTGAGAATATACATATTCTTTCTTCATTGATGTACATGATGATCATCATTTTTGTTATCGAGACATTGGACTCTGTTCTATTCTTTTGATCAGTTGATGTTCCCTATATGTTGATACTTTGATGGAATTTTATTTCCTATTGTTTCATGATGATATCATACACTTTGATACTCCGTTGATTTATGATGATGCCATAGACTTTGATTCTTAGTTTTGATAGATTTACTTTATGTGATGTCATTGTTGGAGATTTTCCAACAAGCCAGTACTGACTATATGTTTGTCATTGATGAAAATATATGGTAAGTAGCATGCGTGGAAGACTTATGTAGTAAGCTTTGAGTATATGTAGCATGGACATGTTATCACCATGGTATCATGAACGCAGAGGATAATTGCGAGAATAGACAATTATGCAGCAGATTGTGTCAGCCGTGTTCTTGACAGAGTTACAAGTAGTGTTCTGTGAGTGATTGTTTGTACAGTCATCATGGAGCCTTGCATCTTTGGATATGTGATGAATACATGTTAGTGGTGTTACATTCATGGACACAAAGTCTGATAATTAGTAGAAGTGAAGTTATGCAGTTGCTATTCACCAGTAGCAGCTTCCTATATTTATTCAGAAGAGTCGACAGAGATTGTATTAGTTCCGGAGTTGCGCCTATCATTTTGGTATGCACCCTTGGATTACAGATTGGAGAAGCACTAAGAATGTTTGGTTAAGAGCACATGATGTAATTCATCTTGAGGAGGAAGTTTTAGTTACTTTGGTAGAGCCAACAATGTGTAGTGTGTGTCTACATTTATTAATATTGGATAGGTCCTAGATTGTGTTGCGTGCTTAGTAGAGTGGACAGAATTATTATTGGAGTATGTTATGGTTTCTCTAATATGATTTCAAGGTGGTTCTAATAGGCTGAATTGATTATATAATTTGGAAGAAAGATATTTATAGGCAATCATTTTTGATTGCTAAAGCATGGTTCTGAGTTGATTATGAAGTGCAAAACACAGTGTGTGAAGTGTTAAGCCATCAGCAGAAGGTCTATGTGACCAAGTAAAGAGTTTTTTCTATACATTGGAACTGATCCAGACATCAAGTATAAGCGCAGTTCACCAAGATCTAGATATAGTGTGTATCTATTATTTAGAAGGTTGTAGCCTTCGCCCCTTTTAGCAATGGACTCTTGGACAGTGTGTCCTCACCCCTAACAGGGTTAATTGTAAAAGAATCCTAATAGGGTTTGACCCTTGACCAGATCACTGTACTAAATATATTGTAAAGAAACTCCTAACATGGTTAAGGATCTTCTAACAAGGATCATAAAACACTAGTGTAGATTATTAGTGGGTGTCAATTCCCACTGGGGTTTTTACCTATTTGGGTTTCCCCATAACCAAAATATTGGTGTTGTGTTCAAGTGTTCTTTCATTGTGTTTATGTTTTATGTTTAAGTTTACTTAATTGGATAAAGAATTGAAACTTGTAGATAATTGATTCACCCCACCCCCCCCCCTCTCAGTTATCTCCTGGGACTATTCCTAACAATTAGTATCAGAGCCAAGTGCCTCAGAGAGAAATTTTAATAGCTTGAGGTTGATCAGATGACATTCTTTAGAAAAGACAGTCCTAAGTTTGATGGAGAGAATTATCTTGATTGGAAGAACAAGATGATGACACATTTGTAGTGCACTACTTTTGAAGTTTTTGAAGTGGATATCAAGGAAGTTGAGATCCCCTCTCTAGCAGATCTTGCAAAGGATGATGCTACTAGCAAGTAGAAGGATTTGTTCCATCAGAATGCAATAGAAAAAGAAGCCCTTATCAGTGCCCTATCTGATAGTGAGTTTTTAGAGATAAAGAAATTAGACACAACCTACAAGATATGGAAGCACCTAGAAGACATGTTTGAAGGAGATAAACAAGAAAAGAATGCACGCAAAAAGACATGGAAGAAAAAGTACAATACATTGGAGATGCTACCTAAAGAGAACATAAGAGCCTACAACCAAAGGTTCAATGAAGTAGTTGCTGGAATCAAAAAAAATGGTGGAGAAATCTCAGAAGACTGCCTTAATTGTATTCTATTGATTGTATAGACTGTTGTATTGACCACATCTCTCCAATAGGTGTGTGCAACTTTTCCTTCAATCATGATGGTGCGTGCTATATCAAGGATGATCCTATTCCTTATCTCTACAATCCCATTTTGTTGAGGGGTTCTAGGTGCACTCAACTGTCTCTTTATGCCATGTTATTCATAGTACTCATAGAATCTGTCAAAGGTAAATTCTCCTCCTCTATCCGACCTTAGACATTTTATCTTTAGTCCAGATTCATTCTCAACCTTAGCTTTGAATATTTTGAACTTGTCAAATGCTTATGACTTATTTGTCAAGAATGCAACCCACATCATTCTAGAATAATCATCTACAAATAAAATAAAATACCTTTCACCATAGTATGATCTTGTTTGAGTTGGTCCACATAGGTCTGTATGAATCAGATCCAGCTTGTTCTCTATTGAATTATGCTTTCTCCTGAATGAATTCCTCACATGCTTTTCCATTACACATTACCTGCATATAATATCAATTGGCTTTGCTCTGCAAGGTAGGTCTCTAACTGCCTTAACATTACTGATATTAACTATGTTATCAAAATTGATATGACATAGTCTTGTGTGCCATAGCCAACTGTCATCTACTTTAGCAACAAAAAAACTTGCTTCTAGATTAAGCTAAAAAACATTACCTTTAGTCTTTGATCCTGATACAATTATTTCTCCTTCCTTGTTGTTAATGATACACTTGTTTCCATTGAACTCCAACCTGTAACATTTATGAAGTAACTTCCCAACACTCAATAGGTTATGCTTCAAACCATCAAAAAAAAGAATATCATCAGTGCTATTCTTTCCATCCAAGGTGATGGCTCCTCTACCAATGATGGCTTTAGGAGTGTTATCTCTGAATCTAACCATGCCTCCTTTGTATCTATTCAAATGAACAAATCTATCTTTGTCACGTGTCATGTGATGTGAGCAACCACTGTCAATGATCCAATCTATCCTGATGTCAGCTTGTGAAATCAGTGCTAAATCTTGTGAATTATTTTCATCTTCAAGAGCAATGAATCAAATCTCCTCTTCTATTGATTCTTCATCTGATACTCCATCTCCAGTATAGTATCATTCCTTTGTATAGTTAGGCTTGTAGTCATTCTTGAACTTTTAAACTCTTATACGACACTTAGATGCAAAGTGACCAATCTTATTACATGAAAAGCATTTGAATGGTAATTGTCCTTCATATTTTCCTTTTCCTTTCTTTTCTCTTTTAGCAATCATAGAAATGAAATTAGCTAGGGATTCTTCTTTATCATCATCATCATCAAAATTACTAGAGGTGTTCAAGGATTTGTTACCATGGACTGAAGCTTTGAAGGCTGTCTCACTTTTAGGCTCTGTCTTCAAACTTGATATCTCAAATGCAGCAATCTTGCTGATTAAGGTCTCTCTTTTGAAATTTTTTGAGAATTGCATAGTCTCATCAAGGATGTTTATCTTGTTCTGATATTCTAGAGTCAAGGTAGTCATCACTTTATCCATGATGTCTTCTTCTGAGATTTCAACACCATTGTTTCTGATTCCAGCAACTGTTTCATTGATCCTTTGGTTGTAAGCTCTTATGTTCTCTTTAGGTAGCATCTCTAATGCATTGTACTTTTTCTTCCATGTCTTTTTGCACAAACTATTTGCTTGTTTATCTCCTTCAAACATGTCTTCTAGGTGCTTCCATATCTTGTAGGCTATGTCTACTTTTTTATCTTTGAAAACTCACTATCAGATAGGGCATTGATAAGGGCTTCTTTTGCTATTGCATTCTGCTGGAACAAATCCTTCTTCTTTCTAAAGCATCATCCTTTGCAAGATCTGCTAGAGAGGGGATCTCAACTTCCTTGATAGCCGCTTCAAAAAACTCAAAAGCAATGCACTGAAAATGTGTCATCATCTTGTTCTTCCAATCAAGATAATTCTCTCCATCAAACTTAGGAATGTCTTTTCTAAAGAATGCCATCCGATCAACCTCAAGTTGTTAAAATTTCTCTCTAAGGAACTTGGCTCTGATACCAATTGTTAGGAATAGTCCCAAGAGATAACTGAGAGGGGGGGGGGGTGAATCAATTTTCTACAAGTTTCAATTCTTTATCCAATTAGTTATACTTAAACATAAAGCATAAACACAATGAAAGAACACTTGAACACAACACCAATATGTTGGTTATAGGGAAACCCAAATAGGTAAAAACCCCAGTGGGAATTGACACCCACTAATATTCTACACTAGTATTTTATGATCCTTGTTAAAAGATCGTTAACCCTATTAGGAGTTACTTTACAATATATTTAGTACAGTGACCTAGTCAAGGGTCAGAACCTGTTAGGAGTCTTTTACAATTAACCTTGTTAGGGGTGAGGATGCACTATCTGAGAGCACACTGCTCAAAGGGGTGAAGGTTACAACCTTCTGAATAACATACACACACTATATCTAGATCTTGGTGAACTACACTTTGACCTACTATCTATATCAGTTCCAATGTATAGCACAAACACTTTACTTGGTCACATAGACATTTTTTTGATGGCTCAACACTTTGCACACTCTGCTCTGCTCTGCACAACCAACTCTGAACCATGATTTAGCAATCACAAATGACTACCTATAAATATATTTCCACTAAATTATATAATCAATTTGGCCTATTAGAACCACCTTGAAATCATATTAGAGAAACTATAACAAACTCCAATAATAATTCTGTCAGCTCTACAAAGCACGCAACACATTCTGGGACTTGTCTAATATTAATAAATGTAGACTCATGCTACACACTGTCAGCTCTACCAAAGTAACTGAAACTTTCTCCACAAGCTGAATTATATCATGCACTCTTAACTGAACATTACTAACTCTTCTCCAAGCACTAATCCAAGGGTGCATACTGAAATGATAGGTGCAACTACAAAACCAATATGATCTCTGTTGGCTCTTCTGAATAAACACAGGAAACTGGTACTGGTGAATGGCGATTGCATAACTTCATTTCTACTAATCATCAGACTCTATGTCCATGAATGTAACATCACTAACATGACTTCATCACATATCCAAAAGTGAAAGGCTCCATGATGACTATATGGACAATCACTCAGAGAACACTGCTTGTAACTCTATCAAGAACACTGCTGACACAAGCTGCTATATAACTATATGTACTAACAGTTAACCTCTACGTCCATGATATCATGCTGATAACATGTCCATGCAACATATACTCAAAGCTTACTACATAATTCTTCAATTCATGCTACTTACCATATGTTGTCATCAATGACAAACATATAGTCAACACTGGCTTGCTGGCAAATCTCCAACAAGCCTACCTTATAAATCTTTAATGAAAGTTTTAAATGTAGGAAGACTAGTGTTGGTCAACTTCACAAAAGTATAAGTGAGAGCAAAACCAAGGCTCATCAACACAATGAAGTGAATGATACTCTCATAAGCATCATAGGTATGGTAAAGAGATGCTAAAAGAAGGGTAATAAGGAACACGACCACACACCAAAGCATCTTAAAAATCTCCATAGTAAATGAAAATGCAATAAATGTTTTTGTATTTTATTGAATATATAGGATTTTTTGTATTTTTAAATTTAAAGAGCATAAACTAGATCTAATCTAAATACAAGAAAAGACCTAAAGAAAAGGGGTAAGTATGTCGGGTTCACCAAAATGAATAAGGTGAAATTTGTATCACCTAATTGAATGGGGGAAATATGAGATCTACTTCTAAATCCAAATTTCCAAAGGAGACATCCAAATTGATCAACCAAAAGGTTAATGCACAATTGAATCCATCTACGGAGAATATGAAGGAGGAAGAAAACCTTATATTTCCCTATAAAGAAAACGTGCTTGAAATCTGAAATAATTGAAAGGCAAATACTAACCTCAAAATAGTGTAGATTTGGAAAATGTCAATTTTTGATGTTTGTGTGTAGTTTCATTTAATTCTGCAACATGTTTCAAACTGGAAACGTCAA
Source organism: Chamaecyparis obtusa (assembly GCA_027943335.1). NCBI lineage: Eukaryota > Viridiplantae > Streptophyta > Pinopsida > Cupressales > Cupressaceae > Chamaecyparis > Chamaecyparis obtusa. The sequence goes on along the minus strand of BSBK01008731.1, from coordinate 516,395 downwards.
GACGAAGAAAACCCAGAAAAATTTTATCTTTCTAATAGCAGGTAGTCTTTGACCCCGATAAAAGGTCAAAGACTACTTTGAGATTTTGAAGGTCATCCTTGACTTTGTTCATGGATCTTGGAAGTTCACCAAAAAGGGTATCCAAATCCAAGCTTAGATCCATAGTTCCACACCTGTACCTGTAAGAAAAAGAGAGTTTTTGTTGTTTGTTTGAGGGGTTTGCCTTGGTTAAACCCCGGTTTGGAATCAACCTTAATATTGAAATTGAGAATGCTAGCAAGTAGTAGAAGTAGATCTAATAATGAAGCTATGTAATTCAATAGATATGTAATCGTATTTCAAATGTAAACAAGTATATTGATATGAAAGCTTGAACATAATAATGGAAAATCAAAATCATAAATGTAAATCCAAAACCTTCATGATTGTATGCTTGGAATCCACCTTGATAGATGAATGAATGGATCTAGAAGATTAACAAAGGATCTTGAAGGAAGATCACACCACCATGATGGCTAGATCTAGGGTTTGAATGATGAATCTTGCATGCTTGAACCAAATCCCTTCAAAGGCTTGAATGCTTGAATCCTTGATCTTCAATAGAGAACTTGAATGGAGAAGAGGACTTGAATGGATGATTTCTTGAAATTCTTGCTTGATCTTACTTGAGAGCTTGAGTGCTTGATGGGAAAAGGAGATATGAAAAAGTGATGGAGAAAATGAGAGAGGAAGGCTTCCTTTTATAGTGATCTAGGGCACAAACCTCTAGAGAAGGCTGACATTGGGGAATTAAATCCAAATTAACCTTAACCCTAGAAATGGACCCATATTAAATGAAATTTAAGAATTTTCCATTTCAAAACGTGAAATGGTTGACCTGGAAGTGGGAAAAAAAATATTTCCGAAACCCGACATCCAAAAATCATGGGAATTTGAAATTTGAAATCTGGGTCAAGGATGAGGTAGACCCCGCCCTAGGTTAGGGTTGAGGTCATCCCTAACCTAGGTCAAGGTCGAGGTCATCATTGAACCTCAAGGTCATCTGTGACCTTGAGGTCAAAAACCTCAAGACCTCAATCCAGAGTACTAGGAAATGCATAAATAAAGTGAAGATAGGTGTAGAGAGAAGCAGAACGGGGGACAAAGCCAGATACATGCAAAGACCTGATCAAGGCACTTGACATGACCCCAAACCACTCACTTAGAGGGATAAACACTCTTATCATGTAAGTGCATCCATTTTAAGATGATACATATACTAAGGGGGAATAGTACTCAGTCATGGAAGCAGTTCAGTTGAGGAAATGGAGAATATTGAAGAATATTGTAGCAGGTGGATGATTCATCCTTGGGGGAGTTTTGATGAGGAAATGGATAATGTTATAAAAGAATTAATCATTTGGATTGGTGATGTTTTTCATTTCATATGTTTCCATCAATGCCAAAGGGGGTGATTGTTGGAGATTTTCTAGCAAGCCTGTACTGACTATATGTTTGTCATTGATAACAACATATGGTAAGTAGCATGCATGGAAGACTTATGCAGTAAGCTTTGAGTATATGTAGCATGGACATGTTATCAGCATGATATCATGGATGTAGAGGTTAATTGCTACAACATATAGTTATGTAGCAGCTTGTGTCAGTAGTGTTCCTGACAGAGTTACAAGTAGTGTTCTGTGAGTGATTGTATATACAGTCATCATGGAGCCTTGCACCTTTTGATATGTGATGAAGAAATGTAAGTGGTGTTACAATCATGGATGCAGAGTTTGATGATCAGTAGAAGTGAAGTTATGCAGTCGCTATTCACTAGTAGCAGTTTCCTATGTTTATTCAAAAGAGCTAACAAAGATTGTATTAGTTCAAAGTTGCGCCTATCATTTCGGTATGCGCCCTTGGATTAAGGCTTGGAGAAGTGTTAAGGATGTTTGGTTAAGAGTGCATGATCTAATTCATCTTGAGGAGGAAGTTTTATTTACTTTGGTAGAGCCAATAGTGTGTAGTGTGCATCTACATTTATTAATATTGGACAGATCCCAGATTGTGTTGCGTGCTTAGTAGAGCTGACAGAATTATTATTGGAGTATGTTATGGTTTCTCTAATATGATTTCAAGGTGGTTCTAATAGGCTAAATTGATTATATCATTTGGAGGAAAGATATTTATAGGCAGTCATTTGTGATTGCTAAAGCATGGTTCTGAGTTGATTATGAAGTGCAGAGCACACTGTGTGAAGTGTTGAGCCATCAGTAGAAGGTCTATGTGAACAAGTAAAGAGTTTATGCTATACATTGGAATTGATCCAAATAACAGGTCTAAGCGCAATTCACCAAGATCTAGATATAGTGTCTATTTGTTATTCAGAAGGTTGTGCCCTTCACCCTTTGAGTAGTGTGCTCTCAGACAATGCATCCTCATCCCTAACAAGGTTAATTGTAAAAGACTCCTTGTTGGACTACAACTGATTTAGAATCTAATTGAAGGATCTATGATTGCAAGATCACTGAGAAGTTGTTGATTAGATATGTAATATGATTAAATTAGTATTATGTTATCATTGATGTCAACTAGTTTGACATCACTTATCTTGTAAGTTACTACACTGAGACATCTAAAAGGTGAAAGAGATTAAGAACAGAGAAATCTACATGAGGAAAGATGTACATGATAGATGAGGATAAGGAACACATTGAGTAACTTATTGATGAGTCTATGAGTTGATGATATTGACTTTATTATGTTGCATTCATCTATAATGAAGTATAGAGCTGAAAGACACAAAGCAGTGTTGTCAATAAATGAAGCATTTTTAGTATACATCGACGGAGTGTAGTGTATACCAACCGTAGTATTGACTAAACAGTGTTCACCGATGCATTCTTTGTTAATCGAGTGAAATAGAATGAATTAAATGATTAGTTTATGCCGATAGGAATGATGAGCTGGCAAGAGTATAACATCGAGGTAATAGATAATGTTTGTTACACAGATCAACGGCTGACAAAATTCAAAGAAGATCTAACGGAGAAGATTGAAACATGTTATTGACACAAGTACCGAGAAAGTTTTAAGCGGCAAAATCTATGAATGTGATTAAGAGGAAAAATCTGATGGTGGAGAAGAAAATGATTTACTCATCTATATAAGAGAACATAATTTCTTTAGTAAGATGCCGAGAAGAAGAAGAAGCTGCAGGAATCTTGCGTGAACAAGCTTTCATGCATTTTGATCATATTGGTTAGTGAGAACCGAGCTGCAGAATAATTACTAAGCTACAGAGAGCTATTACCGACGGACAGTAAGTTGATACAGTATTGAAACTAAAGTGAAATATTGATCAGAAGGATTTGTATGGACTAAATATTGATCTGTAATCTGCAATTGAAGTTGTATTAAGGCAGGTCATTTTACTGTTACATATTTAACCATTGTATACAGTTTAAATCTCTTAACCGAGTGGACTCTGAAAGTCTTATGATGTATCATTCATAGAATGAACATTGTTATCCTGTCAACCCCATAGTGAATGCTGGTTGGACGATAACTTCTAGTCTAAAATCCTCTAACAAGGTCATACCTGACAGTGTGTTTGTAACCTTTAACAGGGTTGGGTCTTAATTGACCTCACTTCAGAAGAGTGAACAATTTTGGGTTGCCGGTCCTAGGTGGTTTTTCTATTTATAGGGTTTCCATGTTAAATATTTTGTGTTATGTGTTGATTGTGATATTTGTTTGTTATCATACTTTGCATGTTACATGGTAGATTTGATCGGTAAACTATTATAAGTATTAGACTGGTAATCGGTAAAAGCACAGACAGTGAGAGTTATTATTGCTTACCGACGAGCAAAAAGTGAAGAAATTGTTTTGAATTATACATTTTGTTTTGGGACACTAGATAACTAATTCACCCCCCTTCTCAGTTATTCTAACAATTGGTATCAGAGCAGTGTTGCTTGGAACAAAGTTTTAAGGACTTAAGCATAAAGGTCTCAAGATGTATAAGAGGGAAGTACCAAAATTAAATAAAGAGAACTTCGTAGTATGGCAAAGTAGAATGAAGCTACACTTATCTAGAATTGGGAACTCAACACTAGAACTGATGGAGAATGGCTACATGCAACCACCCAATGGTCCCCTAACTGTTGATCAACTGAAGGATACACATGAACATAATGTTACTATGATGGAACTTGCTGCTGCCTATATTGATGCTGAATTTGAAGATATCAAGACATGCACAACTACCAAAGGAATGTGGGATAAGTTAGCACAAATTTACAGTGGAGATCTAAATGTCAAAAGAGCCCGAGCTGAAAGTCTGAGAGGCAGATTTGATGATATGAGAATGAAAGAAGGTGAAAATATTGTCCAATATTCAAAGACTCAAAGAGGTGGTACATGCTATTAGAGCATCTGATGGAGTAATTGATGATGAAACAGTGATAAGAAAGATTCTCAGAACTTTGCTACCAGTTTGTGCAATCAGGATTTCTGCAATTCATTAAACAAGAGCTACATCCAACCTTACTCTTGACACTCTGATTGGTAAAATTACAACCTTTGAATTAAACAACTTTGATAATAGTGTTGTTCCTTTTGTTGAGTCCGCTTTTATGTCTTCTTTGAAGATTGGAAAGTCTAGCAGGAATGGTAAGAATTGTGGTAGTGATGACAATACCGATGATGAACTTAAAGAGCTTGAAGCACTTATGGCCAGAAGATTGCCCAAAGGAAAAGGAAGGTATAGAGGCAAGCTACCTTTACCATGCTTTAATTGTAAAGAAGTCAGTCACATTGTTGCTAGATGTCCTCAGAATAAAGATGATGATAGATCCAAAGACCGATCTAATGGAAGCTATGGAAGAAGAGTCAACAGAGGTTACCGACACAACAACAAAGATGACTGAGATGAAAAAGGCAAAAAGGTATGTTACATAGCTGAAGCTATTGAAACTGAATCTGATTCTGATGATGATATAGAAGTTGTATTTGTTGCTATGAAAGATGACTCAGAAGAAGAAGAGAAACATGAAGAGACAATCCTGATCTCTAAAGTAAGCAGAAATGATACATGGATCATAGACAATGGCTGCATACATCATATGACCGGTGATGTAGAGAAGTTTGATCATCTTGTTGAATATAATGGAGGATCTGTGAGAATGGGAAATGATGCACCTTGTATGGTAAGAGGTAAAGGCTCATTGATGATCAATGATAGATTACAATATGAAAATGCATATTGGGTAGATGGACTAAACTATAATCTGATAAGTGTGGCTCAGTTGAACAATTCAGGCCACCAACTGGCTTTTGAGAGTAAAAAGGTGAAGATTTATAATGATGGAGGAAGACTTGTCGGAATTGGTACACAATCTAGAGGTAATCTATTCTATCTTGATATGGATCAGTCTTCTTGTTTGCTAATAAAGGATGAAGATGCTTGGTTGTGGCACCAAAGGTTATGCCATGTGAACTTTGACAGCATGATCAAGATTAGTAGAAAAAAAAGAGTTAGAGGATTGCCTAACTTAACAAAACCTGATCATGCTATGTGCCATGAATGTCAAAGAGGTAAGATGACTAAGTCTAGTTTTAAAAGCAAAGAATACTCAACAAAGAAGATACTTGAGTTGGTTCATACCGACCTATGTGGCCCTATGAGAACTCAGAGCTGTTCTGGTGATAAATATTTTATTCTTTTTGTTGATGACTATACTAGACTAATGACTATTATGTTCTTGAAATAGAAATCTAAAGCTTTCAAAATGTTTAAATGGTATAAAGCTAAGGTAGAGAAACAAACCAAAAAAGAAATAAAATGTTTAAGATCTGATAGAGGAGGTGAATTCATCTCTGATGAATTTACTAACTTTTGCAATGAGCATGGAATCAAGAGGTAGGTATCTGCACCGAGGACACCTCAGCAAAATGGCATTGCTGAAAGAAGGAATAGGTCTATAATTGACTATGCTAGAACATTGATGATACAGAAGAATGTTGCTCAGACATATTGGAGGGAAGCTGTCAGCATAGTTGTATATGTTCTTAACTGAGTACAATTGAAGAAGGACTCCAACCAAACACCTTATGAACTATGGTTTGGACACAAACCTACTATAAGTTATTTCAAAATTTTTGGAAGTAAATGCTTTATCTTGAAAGATGAAAGAAATGGAAAATTTGATTCTAAAGGAGATGAAGGGATATTTCTAGGATATTCCACTACAAGTAAAGAATAAAAATGTTTGAATAAGGCTACAAATAAGATTGTTGAAAGTAATAATGTTTGTGTTGATGAATTTGATGATAAGTACACTGAGGAAAGTACAAAGGAACCAAAAGACTATGGTAAATTCACTTACGTTGAATATCTAGAGTATCTATCGACACCACATATAGTGTCAACTGGTCAATAGGGAATCAATGTAGTACAACAGGCACCACAAATTGATGAACATGAAGAAGCTCCGAGCAAGAAAATGACCCTGAACAGGATGAACAAGAAAGGAGAAATCAAGTCTTGGCTAGTTTTGTCAGAAGACATCATCCTGAAACACAAATCATTGGAGACATACATGCTGGAATGCAAACTAGAAGCAAAACAAGATAAGGTACATGTTTAATTTGTGAATTTGAACCTAAAATTGTGAAAGTTGCATTAGAGAATGAAGAATGGGTTAATGCAATGAAGGAAGAAATAGAACAAATCAAAATGAACAAAACTTGGTCCTTAGTACCCCGACCAAAAGATAAGAATGTTATCGGTACTAAGTGGATATACAGGAACAAATTGAATGAAAATGGTGAAGTCACAAGAAATAAAGCTAGATTAGTATGCAAGGGATATGCATAGGAAGAAGGCATTGACTATGATGAGACATTTGCACCTGTTGCTAGATTAGGAGTGAGAATGCTACTTGCATATGCTACACATAAGAAATTCAAAGTCTATCAAATGGATGTGAAGTCAGCATTTTTAAATGGTATACTTGAAGAAGAAGTCTACATTGAACAACCTGAAGGATTTGTTGATCTCGAAAATAAAGACATGGTATGTAGATTACATAAAGCTTTATATGGACTAAAGCAAGCACCAAGAGCATGGTATGAAAGAATACATACTTACTTGTTAAGTATTGGATTTGTTAGAACAAGTGAAAATAGCAATTTGTATGTGAAAGGTGATACCGATGACACTATTATCATTGCTGAAATATTTGTTGATGACATTATCTTTGGAGGCTCAGATCTTGTCTGCAAGGCATTTGCTGATGAAATGCAAAAGGAATTTGAAATGTCAATGTTTGGAGAGATTAAGTTCTTTCTTGGACTACAAGTGATTCAACAGAGTGATGGGATATTCATCACATAATCTAAATACATAAAGGAAGTACTGAAGACATTTGGCATGGAAGATGCTAAACCTGTAGGAACACCGATGGCTACTGGATGCAAATTGACAAAGGAGGATGGAACTACCAAGGTAAACCAGACACTATACCGATCCATGATTGGTAAGTTAATGTATGTAGTTCACAGTAGGCCAAATATAGCACATGTTGTAGGAATTGTTGCAAGATTTTTTGCTAATCCTAGAGAATCACACATGATAGCTACAAAAGGGATCTTAAGATACTTGAAGAAAATAGAGAATTATGGATTATGGTATCCTAAGGAAGGAATGTTTGAATTGAAAGTTTACACCGATGCTGATTGGGCTGGAAATGTGGATGATAGAAAAAGCACCACCGGAGGAGCATTTTTCTTTGGTGAAAGACTTGTAACCTAGACAAGTAAAAAGAAGGCTTATATTTCTCAGTCTATAGCTGAAGCAAAGTATGTTTCTACTACTACTAACTATTCAAAGATTTCATATATCAAACAAGTTTTGGAAGGAGTGAATGAGGTAATCACTGACCCAATGATTATATACTGTGACAACACTAGTGCTATTAATATTTCAAAGAATCTTGTGATGCACTCTAAGACAAAGCATATATCTATTAAGTATCATTACTTGAGAGAACAAGTGCAAGAGAAGCAAGTTAAGTTAGAATTTGTTACATCCAAAGAACAACTTGCAGATATTTTTACAAAACCCCTACTGAAGGACACATTTGAATACTTGAGGACTAGACTTGGGGTCTGCCCCCTATCTATCGGTCACTAAGGTGATCTAGTTGTTGCATCAGCCTACTTCTATCATAAGATCATTCATGTTGATGTAGCATAGCTCACACTTTGAATCTTGTTCAAGGTTGTGATTAAAGTTGAGAACTTGAACTGATGAGATATCAATATATAGAGATATAGAGGAAGTACTGAACACCATAGAGAGTTACTTGGCTACTACAGAGCTGATTGTTTATTTGTTTCTTTGGCATTGCTATCAAAGGGAGAGATAAAAAATATGAAATAAACAATATGAAATGAAAAAGGGTGAGATAAACTGAAAAGGAGAGATTAAACCAAATATGAAAAGGAACAAGCATCGATGACAATTATCTAAGGGATAGACAATCTGAATGAGATAGAGTATTGAAGATCAGTTACAAAGAACAGAAGCAGGAACAGGAGAACTGAAAAGATCACAACTACATAAAGGTAAAGCTGTATTACTTAAATGCTAGTTCAGTAACATAGTGATTAAACATATTAAGTCTATTCGACTTACAAAATTTGTTCATAAAGTTGTAGAATGTATGTTTGGTATGTGTATGGTACATTTCATATTACTTGAGTTGGCATCAATGCCAAAGGGAGAGATTGTTGGACTACAACTGATTTAGAATCTGATTGAAGGATCTGTGATTGCAAGATCACTAAGAAGTTGTTGATTAGATATGTAATATGATTAAATCAGTATTATGTTGTCATTGATGTCAACTAGTTTGACAACACTTATCTTGTAAGTTACTACACCGAGACATCTAAAAGGTGAAAGAGATGAAGAACAGAGAAATCTACATGAGGAAAGATGTACATGATAGATGAGGATAAGGAACACATTGAGTAACTTATTGATGAGTCTATGAGTTGATGATATTGACTTTATTATGTTGCATTCATCTATAATGAAGTATAGAGCTGAAAGACACAAAGCAGTTCTGTCGGTAAATGAAGCATTTTTAGTATACACTGACAGAGTGTAGTGTATACAGACTGTAGTATTAACTAAGCAGTGTTCATCGACGCATTCTTTGTTAACTGAGTGGAACAAAATGAATTAAATGATTAGTTTATGCTGATAGGAATGATGAGCTGGCAAGAGTATAACATTGAGGTAACATATAATGTTTGTTACACAGATCAACGGCTGACAAAATTCAAAGAAGATCTAACGGAGAAGATTGAAACATGTTATTGACACAAGTACCGAGAAATTTTTAAGTGGCAAAATCTATGAATGTGATTAAGAGGAAAAATATGATGGTGGAGAAGAAAACAATTTACTCGTCTATATAAGAGAACATAATTTCTTTAGTAAGATGCCGAGAAGAAGAAGCTGTAGGAATCTCGTGCGAACAAGCTTTCATGCATTCTGATCATACTGGTTAGTGAGAACCGAGCTGTAGAATAATTACTGAGCTACAGAGAGCTATTACCGATGGACAATAAGTTGATACAGTATTGAAATTGAAGTGAAATATTGATCAGAAGGATTTGTATGGACTAAATATTGATCTGTAATCTGCAATTGAAGTTGTATTAAGGTAGGTCATTTTACTGTTACATATTTAACCATTGTATACAGTTTAAATCTCTTAACCGAGTGGACTCTGAAAGTTTTATGATGTATCATTCATAGAATGAACATTGTTATCTTGTCAACTCCATAGTGAATGCTAGTTGGACGATAAATTCTAGTCTAAAATCCTCTAACAAGGTCACACCTGACAGTGTGTTTGTAACCTTTAATAGGGTTGGGTCTTAATTGACCTCACTTTAGAAGAGTGAACAATTTTGGGTTGCCGGTCCCAGGTGGTTTTTCTATTTATAGGGTTTCCATGTTAAATCTTTTGTGTTATGTGTTGATTGTGATATTTGTTTGTTATCATACTTTGCATGTTACATGGTAGATTTGATCGGTAAACTGTTATAAGTATTAGATTGGTAATCGGTAAAAGCATAGACAATGAGAGTTATTATTGCTTACTGACGAGCAGAAAGTGAAGAAATTGTTTTGAATTATACATTTTGTTTTGGGACACTGGATAACTGATTCACCCCCCCTCTCAGTTATTCTAACACTCCTAATAGGGTTTGACCCTTGACCAGGTCACTGTACTAAATATATTGTAAAGAAACTCCTAACAAGGTTAAGGATCTTCTAACAAGGATCATAAAACACTAGTGCAAATTATTAGTGGGTGTCAATTCCCACTGGGGTTTTTACCTATTTGGGTTTCCCCGTAACCAAAATATTGGTGTTGTGTTCAAGTGTTCTTTCATTGTGTTTATGTTTTATGTTTAAGTTTACTTAATTGGATAAAGAATTGAAACTTGTAGATAACTGATTCACCCCCCCCGCCCCTCTCAGTTATCTCTTGGGACTATTCCTAATAGTCATCATGTGTTGGACCTCATTCTTTAGGTGTTTTACTTATGATATGCAGATATACATCATTCTATCTCCTATATGCTTTGTTTTATGCTTTTCAAAATGCAGTTTTATGATGAATGCACATGTTCTATTTATACTTAAATGGTTGTCTTATGTATGACATAGAATAGGTGAATGGATGCAATATGAATTTATAATTCTTGTAATGATTAATGTTATGATATTTTAATGCTTTATGGATGGAAATGATATATAAATGCGTTAGATGATGATGTAATGAATAATGAACAAGGTAATGTAATGTGTTTATGGATATATGGGTGTATTTACTGGATATGAATGCAATGGATTTATGGTATTCAAATGTGATGTAACATGTTATGGACCTATATGATGTAATGAATAATGATTATGGATATTTAATTATTAATGATTCTAAATGTTATATGTGATATAGATGAATGATGTTAATGAATATAATGCTATGATATATAATGATAAATGTATGGATTTAAATCAATAACGCAATGTGCAATGTTAAAATGAACTAAATGATATGCACCTAATGATGAATTTATATCTTTTTTGAATGAAATGACTTAATGGATGTAATGAACATTAATGAATGAATGCAATGATAAATGCACTTAATGGATTTAATGTGAATAATTTAAAGAAGGCACACTAAATGAGATTAATCTTTAAAATTGAATGCAACCTAATGCAATGATCTTAATGATTTTGATTTTAAAAGATGAATGGAACCTAATGCACTTAAGGTAATGAACTTTATGTAAGATATAAATGATGAATGCAAATTAATGCAATTAAATTTTATGAAAATGATGTAAGCTATATGTAATGAACTTAGATTAAAAATTAATGCAAACTAATGCAACAAATCTATTTGAATGATAGGGTGGAAAATCTATAAATGAATGCAAGATAACATGGATCTAACAAATGCAAGCGAACTAATGGAATACACCTTTTTTTTATTTTTATTTTTATTTCCAACACACTCGATTACATATAGTTTTTGATGCTCATTTGATTTTTGATTTGACTACACCCCCTTTCTCTTTTTCATCTCACAATTTAGTTTTTATGCTAAGAAAGGTAAATACTTTAAATGCATTTAATCTATGATGTATGCATCTAACTGTCACCATTCAAAAATTTGGAGCTTATATTCATCATTGAGCAGTTTTTGGAATCTTGATTTTAGTACAACCATCACTAGTTCAACCATGATGATATGAATACTTCTTTCACCTCTTTCATTTCTTTCCCATCTCTTTCTAGTACGACTATCACTGATCGAAGCCAATCATGAGAGTATGAATACTATTTTTGTCAGATTCTATGTTGCAAGTGGATTTTGGTATTATGATATTGAACATCAAAATATCCAAGGTATCCTTTTGTGTAAACAAACAAAAATCTTAGTTTCATCATATGTACAAATCCTCGATGATTCTTTGATGATCACATCCTTTGAAAAATAATACATGCTTTAAAACTTTGATTTTAAGACAATCATTTAGAAATCAATAAGATATCATGCTTTCATCATAGCTTGTCTAGTTTAAAAACTTTCATCAATTCACTGAAAAGACATGATTTCATCAATCAAGTCAACACTTTAGAAAAAAATTTGCAATGTTTTTCAAATCCATATTCCAAGTGTAGTTCCATCTATTTCATACTTTTAATCTTGATAAAGATAGGGTCGTGTAAGATTTCAGATCAAATTTTGCATTTGGTTCAAATTGGATTGGAATTAAGATTTGATTGAGTGTCTCACTTGTACTTTGATGAATTGATTCGGTGAATGATTGAAATTTTCTTTTGTTGAATCCTTCCTCCTTTAGAGTAGATTGCCCCCAGTTTGATATGATGACATTTGTGAGACTTGGGACAATTTGCAGATTAGGTGACCAAAATCTTTAGGTACTTGCGAATGCAACTGTGGGGTTTTATTATGCAATATATACAAATGCTGGTAAATGCAATATTTACAAGGATGACTACTAGTTATGCGACTGAATTGGTTTTTCAATGGTGCTTGTTTACCAAGTTTTCACCGATTGAATGGATCTTGCTCTCTTTTTCTATTTTTAAAGCTTTTTCCATTTTTTTTTTGTTACCAAGGTGCCTATTTGCTAGGTTTTCACCAATGTACTTTTTCTCTTTTTTGATATTTTTGTATTTTCTCTTTATTCACTTTTTTTCCTTTTCATATCATCAAGGCACCTATTTTCTAGGTTTTCACCAAGACAAGATCTTTTTGAGGATCATATATGAATATTTTTGGCTTTCTTCATGCTCAATTTTCCACTATTGTTTATCTTTTCTGCATTTCTAATTTGTTTTCTCTTTTCTATTTTTCAATGTTTTTAGTATTTTCAAGATCTGTTTTGACTATATACAATAAATAGGATGATGTCCATCTGATTTTCTGATACTCTTTTTCTTTATCCCTTTCATATGCTTCATGTGTAGAACCTTTTGAGATGAATGCTATTGATAGGTTCTTGTAGTTCTTCTCCATCACAATCATGTAGTTTGTTGGTGCCTATCCTAAAAGATGAAGTGATCACAAAAGGTCCTAACCAATTTGCTTCCCATTTTCCTTTATTTTCTCTTTCTGCTTGATTCTTGGGATTTTATTGCAAAACTAAGTCACCTATTTGGAATGTTCTTGACTTGATAATCTTGTTATAAGTTCTTGACATCCAATTCTGATACACTTTCAAGTGATCAAAGGATTGTTGTTGTTTTTCATCTAGCAGTTCTAGTTAATGCAACCTAGAAACTTTATAGTGTTCTTCACTTATCAAACCATGTAGAGATATTCTTAAGGATGGAAGTTCTACCTCCAAAGGTAAAAATGCTTATGTTCCAAAGACTAAGGAAAATGGTGTAGCTCTTGTTGGCATGCTGATAATTTTCCTATAAGCCCATAAGGTCGAGTTTATTTTTATATGCCAATCTCTACCTGAATTATCCATGGTTCTCTTCAATATCTTTAAGATTTTTTGATTTGTTGCTTTGGCTTGTCCTTTACCTTGGGGGTAATATATTGAAGATGAGAGATGTATCATTTGAAACTTTGTGCATAACTCCTTTAAATCCTTTTTTTTTTGAAGTGCTTGGCATTGTCGGTTATGATGGCATGTGGGACACCATATCTACATATTATGTAGTTTATAATAAACAAGAATATCTATTTTCCCGTGGCAGCTGATAAGGGTATAATACAATTTCCACCCATTTGGTAAAGTAATATGTTGCTGCGATAATGAATTTATGACCATTTGAAGATGGTGAATAAATCATTCCTATTAAGTCTAAACCCCATTGATAAAATGACCAAGGTGTCATCATAGGATGAAGCTCTTGTGCTGGTACATGAATTAAGTTCCCATGATATTGACACTTTTGACAAGTTTTAGAAAAGTGACAAGTGTCCCTCTCCATAGTAGGCCAAAAATATCCTATTCTAAGAATTTTCTTAGCTAGGGTTAAACCATTTGAATGTGACCCACAAATCCCCTCATGAATTTCTCGTAAGGATACGTTTGATTCCTCTTTCTCTAGACATCTAAGAGGCATTCCATCTAGACTATTATGATACAATGTGTTAGATATTAAGGTATAATGAGGGGCTTGGCAGATAAAGCTTTTCTTTTGATTCCTAGTTTGGTCCATAGGTAGGATTTGGTCTTTTAAGTAGGTATAAATAGATCCATACCAAGGTGATTCATGTCTTGTTAGCAAACAAATAGTGTGAGGATGGGTAGGGTCATATGCGGGTTGCCCAACTTCTTCTACCAGGAATTCATATCTGGCGCTTTGATCTGGTATTTGGAGAAGTGATGTCAAAGTAGCCATTTGCATCTACTACTTTATTCTTCTCTCTTGGTACTTTCTCAAATGTGATAAGAGTGAAGTACTTTATGAGATTCTCAACCATATTTTGTAAGGTATCATCTTGCCATCTTTAGTTTGATTTTCATCATTAATTTGATTGATAACTAATTGTGAATCTCTATAGACTTGTAGTTCTATCACTTTCCATTCTAATGCCAGTTTTATTCCAATGACCAATGCTTCATACTCAGCTATATTATTTGTGCACGGGAATAGAAATTTGTATAATTTTGGAATTTTAGATCCTTGAGTAATCAAAAGTATGCCTGCTCCTGATCCATGTTGTGTATAAGAACCATCAAAATATAGTTGCCATGTTTTTGCTTCAACATTCACAATTTCAGAATCTAGAAATTCCACTTTTATTGGATGATCATCTTGTAATGGTGATTCTTCTAATTGATCAACTATGACTTGGCCCTTGATAGATTTATGATCCACATATTCTATGTCAAATTCACTTAGCACCATGACCCATTTGGCTAGTCTCCCATTCAATGTTGTTTTGCTGAGAAGATATTTCAAGGGATCAATCTTTGTGATGAGTCAAATATTGTGGGATTACATATAGTGGCGTAATTTTTGGGAAACAAAAACTATGGCCAAACATGCTCTTTCAATGAAGGTGTAGTTCAACTCATATTTCACCAAAGTTATGCTTATATAATATATGGCCTTTTCTTTTCCTGATTCATCTTCTTATGCCAAGAGTGCCCCTAATGAGTGTTCGGTTGCTGAAATGTATAAAATCAAAGGCTTGACTCTTATAGGTGGCATTAAAGTTGGAGGGTTCATTAGATATTTCTTCAACAAGTTGAAAGCTTCTTCACATTTATCATCCCATTTGAAAACTATGTCCTTATGAAGGATTTGAGTGAAATTATGGCACTTTTTTGCTAATTGAGAGATGAATCTCTGAATGGATTGGATCCTACCTTGAAGAGATCTCATCTGACTTATGTTTCTAGGTGCTTCCATTTTTGTGATGGCTTTGAATTTGGCTGGGTCTACCTCTCTTCCTTTTTCTGAAATAATGTACCCTAGTAGCTTTCCTGCTTCAACAGCAAATGTACACTTTTTTGGATTTAGCCTTACTTTAAATTGCTCCAATCTTACAAATATTTTCTCTAAGATGGGTAGATGTTCTTCTCTTGAGTGAGATTTAGCAAGTATATCATCTACATAGTCCTCCATGAACTTGTGCATCATGTCATGAAATATTATTGTCATGGCTCTTTGATAGGTCACTCCGATATTCTTTAGACCAAAGGGCATAACATTCCAACATAATGTCCCCCATGCACATTTAAATATTGTCTTGTCTTGATCTCTAGGTGCTATTTTTATTTGATTATAACCACTAAATTCATCCATAAGTGAGGACATTGAATGTCTAGTTGTTAGATCTATGATGGTATCTATGCTTGGTAAAGGAAAATCATCTTTAGGACATGCAAGATTTAGATCCCTAAAGTCTATGCAAATTCTGATGGATTTTTCTACTTTTGAAACTGGCACAATGATTGAAATCCATTGGGCATAATCAATGGCTCTTATAAACACAACTTTTATCAATTTTTCTTACTCCACTTTTACAAGCAAAGCTATATGTGCATGCATCTTTCTTAATTTCTACTTTACTGGTCTTACTCCTTTTATGTTCAAATGATGCATGATTAAATTTGGATCTAATCCTGGCATATCATCATACGCCCATGCAAAGTTGATTTTATTTTCTTTGAAGAATTGGATGAAGTCCTTTCTTTCTTCGCTAGATAGAGATGCTGCTAAGTGTATGATCTTTGGTTCTGATTCTGATTTAATATTTAATTTCTCTGTCAGTTTAATCAAGATAGGAGATATTTATTCATAGTGCTTGGGTAAAGTATCCAAACTCCCTTCCTTAGGTTCCTCTATTGGGTTTTCACCTTTGGAATCATTCTTTATTTCTTTCTCTTTTTGATCTAATGTTTCCACTATGTGGTTTTCAACATTAGATTCTTTCAATTTTTTATTTTATTTTATTTTTTTTCATTTTTTATTAAATTGACTTTGGATACCTTTCTTTGTCACTTCTTCCTGATATTCCCTAGTAGAAGAAGGTTCAACCACATTTAGTTATTGGGACACCAAGTTATCATTCAAAAATGTAGGGAGTATGGTAGGTTCAATGAAATCCCATTCGATTAATTCTAGATAGATAAGGGTCAAAGGATCAATGCTTTGGTTTAGTTCAAGGGGATTTAGGGACAAGACCTCATTTTAAGGTTCAAACATTGTATCTCTTAAATCTATAATATGTGCTTCTTCAAGATGTTCTAGAGAACTAGGGTCAAAATATTCCTCACTAGAGTCCTCTAAGGTTTCTGTTAGGTAAAAATCTCGTGGATTAAACCTAATGTTAAATTCTTCCATAGTAGGTCTCCATGATGGTACTTAGGGTTCTCCTACCCATTGATTTACTTCAATGCTTTGAATTGGGATATTATCTAAGACCACTTGACTAGAACTTGAGGCTTGATTATGATTTGATCCTGAAATTGATTATTTTCCCTTGCTAGGATTGTAGCCGTGGATGACATCAAATTCCTTATCTTGACATGACTCACTTGACAAAGAGTCCCATTCCCAATTGTTGGAATCCTAATCACTTTGAGAACCTAATTGTAAAATTTGGTCATAAACTTTAGGATAGTTCTTTTGAGTGTACCCTTGTTCTAGGTACCCTAATCCAGTCTTTTCTTTTCTATCTCTCCATGTCATTTCAATGGGTTCAATGAGTCCTTCATTTATTTTTCTTAAAGGTCCTTTTCCTTTGTATCCCATTTTATACATGATTTGAAATCCTTTCCCATATTGATGTGTGAGAATGCTTACATTTTGGATGTGCTTTTCATGTGCACTTGACTCTTCATCCTTATATAGCCAATTTAGGATTTCATTGTCTTCTTCCTCCATGAATGAAGATGTATTCACCCTCACAAAGTGATCATTGTATTTATGAGGTAGATTAGATGGCTTTCCATATGATTTTGTAGATAAGGGTAGGTCCATCATGGATAAGGAGTATTCACCTATACCCTTTTGTTTGGTTTGACATTGCTTTTCAAAATTTCTCATCATATGATCCATCTTTTGGTAATGAGCATCTTTGGTGTAGATTTAAATAGATTTAGCTTTTTCTTCTTTCTGCTTCTCAGGAATACTCTCCTCACTAACCTTTTCTTTTCCTTTTGTCTATGTAGCTAGGTTAGTAGGACTTTGGATGTTTTCAACAACAATTTCTTTTTCTTTTCCTTTCAAAGATGGAAGATCTTTTGAAATTTGAACTTGTTCTATGCTTTGAGGAATAGACCCTTCTTCATTATGTAGGACTAAGGAATCATTGATAGGCTTCATGTTATTACAATATTGAAAGGGGTTTGAGTCCCTGCTTACCATGATTTCTTGTCCTAGATAGGGGAATTTGAGACATTGATGGTAAGTCAAAGGCACGACTTGCATTTCATGAATCCATGGTCTCCCTAGTAAGATATTGTAAGTCAGCTTTAGGTCTAGGACTTGGCAAATGGTTTCTTTCTGCATTGGGCCAACTTTGATAGGAAGTATTATGACACCCTTAGAAGCTCTCTCTTCATCATCATAGGATTTTATAGTTATCCTTTTCTTCGGGTCAATAGCCTCCTTGGAAAATCCTAAGGATTTTACCAAGTTTAGGGTACAAATATTCAAGTCGGTTCCTCCATCAATGAGAACTCTTTTTACTCTATGCTTATGAATTAGAACCTCTATATGCAAAGGAAAGTTTTGTGGGTGGTTTAATGACATGTCATCTTGCTCTGAAAAAGATAGGCAATGAGGTGCGATAAGATGTCCCACCATGTTTTGAAATTTGTCTGCATCTAAATTTAGAGGCACATTAGTCTCTACCAAGGCTTTTTCTAGAATCTCCTTGTGATTTGGTGAGAGCTTGAGAAATTCTAAAATAGAGATCTGAGCAGGGGTTCATTGTAATTGGTCTACCAAATTATATTGTTTTGATGATGAAGATGAGGTTTGATTTGTTAGAATAATTCTTGGGGAATTTCCAAGTAGAGTAATTTTTTATGCTTTCACCCTAGTTACAACATTAGATGTTTCTTCCCTTGGCTTCTCTTTTATCATGATAACATTTATGGTATTTTCATCACTATCTAAAGTATTAATGATGTTATCATAGGTATGGGAAAAATTAAACTTTCCATTACCTCTTTTATTATTTTGATTGTTGTTTGATGACTCACCCTTTTTGTGGTTTAGAAAAGGATTTTTGAAAGCCATATTATCTTCATTGTTTTGGGGCCCTTCAACATTTATCATCCCATCATCAATTAGGTCTTGCACAAGGTATTTCAATTTCATGCATTCATTAGTTTTATGACCCTTATTATGGTGGTATTCACAATGGTGAGAATCATTCCACCAATTCGGCTTAACTCATGGTTCATATGGCCTTAACTCAGGTAAAGTAATGATTTTATTGGCCACCAAAGTCCTTAATGCATTTTCCAATGGTTTACCTAAAAAGGTGAATTTTCTCTTTCGATATGTGGAAAAGAAAGGCTTAGGTTTGTTGATATTAGAATTATTGAAGGGATTATTGTTAGCATTGTTGTTGTTATTATTGGAATTGGTATTATTGAAAGGAGCCTTGTTCGTTTGATTCATATTATATGTATAATTTTCTCCACTTGATAAATTAAAGGGGGTAGCTTTCAAGTTGTGTGCCTCCACAACTCCATTGTTCATAAGATTTTTGTTATTGTTTTTCAACCATAGTTTAGGTTTATCATTGTGATTGTTAGCTCCTTTATTGTTGTTATATTTAGACACATAATGATTATTATTAGTGTTAGTATAGGGTTTATTTTCTTTGAACAATTTGATCCCTCCCCTCTTAACCAACACATCTTCAATTTTGATCCCATTCTCAATAAGTTTTTTGAATGTAGGGGGACATTGAAGTTGGAGCCTATAGTTCATCTCTGCATTTAAGTTGTTCATAAATATTTCCATTTTGTCCTTTTCAGGGATACTTCATGGGTATCTTGCAAAAAATTTCCTCCACCTTTGAAGGAACCCTAGGAAAGATTCACCATCCTTTTGTCTCATATCACATAGTTTGAGCATGGTAATCTCATGTTCGATGTTGTAAGAATAATGGGTTACAAATTTGGAGGCTAATTACTTGAATGTCTTTATCCCTTGTGGAAGTTTGGAGAACCATTACATGGCTTGCCCTCCTAAACTTCTTGGAAAAAGTCTCATTAGGTATGTGGTATTATGCATAAATTCAATGCTTAGAGAGAAAAAATCTCTAAGATGATCATGTGGGTCTGATTTACCCATGTATTTGGCATACTTAAGAAAAACTACATTGATAGGAAAATGTGCCATGACTAAGCTTTTATCAAAAGGGAATGGACACAAGGCCTTGATAGAGAATGGTTTAGGTTTAGCGGCCTTTTTCATTAAGTCAATCTATGCTTGGAAAATTTTCAAATGTTGGGTCATAGCACTCATTGAGTTTTCATCTTCTTTGTTTTTCTTAAGTTGATCCACATCATAATCATGTGGAAGCTTTACCCCTGCTTGGGCTAGATTTAGGAAAAACTTCTCCCTATCCCTATCTATTAGTTTATCCATGACTTCAAGAAAATCATTATCTTGAGCCGCTCGATTAGCCCTTTCTTCAAGTGTTTCTTTAGGCTCTTGGTTAGCATTATTGATATTGTCATTGTTTCCTCCATGATGGTAATTGTGAAACATGGAGTTTCTATCCATTGATTCAAGTCTCTTTTCAAATAGATTTGAGAGACTATCCCCTTGGTCATGATTGTTGAAAGGACTTTGTTATTCAAATTCGGGGACCTCTTTGGCAATGCAAGTGTTGTCTTCTTGTAAAGATAGTTTAAGTCTATGAGAGCGTGTAGAAACTGACATCCAAGAAGGTTTGATTTCGAATTTGTTTTCCCCAATTTGGTAATTGTTTATTTTTATGAAGAGATTTAAAAATATAAGATGAATTTTCAAATGGATGTCTCTTACTTTTTCTATGTATTTTTCAAACAAAACAACCACACATACACTTATTCTTTTTAACCCTCTACACAAAAAGTGTTTGAATTTGTAAGGACATTATCACAGATTTTTGCACAAAAAGATACTTCAAGCAATCTACCTAGCTCAAAATTTGGTTCATAAACATGGCTCTATAAGGTAGTCTTTGCTAAGTTAACAAGGTATTTAATCAAGATTCCATTCAAAATGGATATTAAACTTTCATCCTCCAAGTATATTAAGAGGCTTCCCACCACCCGTATGTCAGAGTTTTGTGCAATCCTGAAGGACTACTCGAGGAAGTTCAAAAATTTAACACCCTTTTGTCACACACCCCATTAAGGATGCATGCATTTCATTTTATAGTGGGTTGGATGATTTCCAAAAAGGAAATTGTATCCCACTTTGGGCTGTCCCTCTCACCGGTCTCGTTAAGGAAAATCTCAGGAGGCGAGCCCACTATAGATCTAGCATGTTCATTTTGAAAGCAATAAAGTGGAATAAAGAGATAGGTTTTGGGAGTTTGATTCACCAAAAGGTGAAGAGAATATTCCCATCTATTTCTCAATTCCCAAACACTTTTAACAAGGTTCAATTACCAAACCCACTAACTAATGGGAATCAAGTATTTCTACTCTTTTCCACAAACAAGGGGTTGTTCAAATTTAGTGCTTGATTTACTTAGCCTTTCTTTTAATCAAGGAACTTGATATTTTTGGCATTTTAATTCACTTAGAAAGTGAAGAGCATAGGCCTAGTATCAAACCCTCAAACAATAATAGGCTTCTTTAATTACTATATTTTTAAATTGACAAGGCCACAATTTAAGCAAAAATTGACCAAGTTTTAGGCTTACCTTGTTTCAAAGCTAGCTAAGGCTAGGGGCATTTTTGATGAATTTTCCATTTTTATGCTCACCTAGTGGTGATCGTTCCTTTCCCTTCACTTCTCCTCCAACAAGTTAGTCAACACAACCAACCAAAATGAAGAAAAACAAGAATAAAATTGAATCTAAGCCTTATTTATCAAATTTTAGCAAAACTTGATTAAGCTGAGTAAATCCAATTTAATGATATGAAATTTTCTTTATATGCTTCTACAACTTTCAAATATTGTTCATATACCTTGTTTTCTTGCTAAGAATCCTCCAAAACTAGCTTGATGTGTGCAATATTCTCCTCTTTGATCCTTATTGTCAAAGCTTTTTCCTCACTGTTAAATTCGGTCTCTAGTTTTTTTATTTTTTTATGACTAGTCATCTTGCAGACACAAAGAAATCATTTTCCGCAAGTCAAATTCTGTCATTTTTCAATTTAATCAAACATGCTATAGAATCTATTGAAAGTGCTATTTAAATGCTTAAATGCACTGTGGATCAGATTAAAAGCACTGCAGAAAAATATAAAAGCACTGAAACAAAGATCAAAATTGTTGTTAAACCTAGCAAAGGCGTCAAGAAAATATTAAAAGCACTGGAGAATTATGCAAACACGCTGGTGAGTCAGGGAAAAAGCATTGAAAGAAAATTAGACAAATGACAGAAGAAATCGAAAGCGCTGAAACACCATGTAAAGGCACAAAACTTTGTCATAGATGCATTGTTTCAGGTCTCAAAAGCGCTGGGGAAACTGGTAAAAGCACTACATAAAGGATCAAACATGCTATTTCACTTGTAAAACAAAGAAGAAAACAAGGAAAATCCTAGGAACAAGCAATTTTTTGAATTTTTGAAAGAATGAGACCTAATGCCCTACGGTGGGTGTCATTTTGTGTACTAGAAAAAGTACCTTCATATGGTTAGTATCATCAATAATTGAAAATAACTACTAAATTACCATAAATAGCAATCTATTTAAGAAAATAATTAACAATTAAGCACTCTATGGATCTCTATTTAGGGATGCTAATGCAAAGTTGTCAGCAAGCTTCCATTAGTGACAGTCCTAAAATGAGAATTATATGATAAACAAAGCTAAAACAATTAATTCCAAATTGAAATGCTAATTAGCTTCTATATTTTCCTTTCTATCTCTAATTTGCAAGAGGTTTGATGCTATTCTCAGATTTTGTGGATGATTAATGAGTGAATTATGCCTTGCTTTTATAGATTTTAGCAAGGGTAGGTGGTGTAGTTGAGTTGATCATGATTAAGTTTGAGTTAAGTCCATGGTTCCACCTTTGGAGATAATTTAAATATTTTTTCCTTAAAGCTTGGGACAAGAGGACAAACTGAGTGGACAAAATGCACTTTCCAAATGAGTGATTGAGATTCAATTTAGGCTTGATCCATGTGAGCTTGGTCCTCAATTCCTATTGTTTGATTCATTTTCCTCCCATTTGGTGGTTGAGAGAAAATAAGAATTAATTAATTAAATTTATTTAATTTGTTTAGCCATGTGTACCCCTTAAATGGGTTGATTTGATTTAATTTGAACTATATAATTAATTAGATTAATTGTACAATTTATTGATTAATCATGATTTATTAGGTTTAACTTGATTTGATAGCTTTTGATTTTCAATTGATGTTGGATTAAGGTTTAATTGAAATTTATCTTTGATTTGATTTGATTTTAATTGCATTTAATTTTATTGATTCTTGTCTTGATTTCTCACTTAAATGATCTTGTCCAATTTTCAGTGATTACAATACCATCTTTTTTTTCCTGGCCTAATTCTTTACCTATTTGTTCACCCAATTTTATGTCTTCTCCAAATAATATTCCCGTGCGTACGTGACATTATAATTATTAGAATAAGTTTGTTTCTCAACATCATGTTCAAGACTATGGTAATAAAGGGGCTTGCAGTCCTAGTAAAAATCCACCACCATCGATGTAAAAGTCTCTGGTGGGTGATTTTGAACCTTCACTTCATCTGGATAATGGAATTTTAGCCCCTTAGGTATCATATATGCAAGAAAGGGCCCTTATAGGTAAGACCTGGTCATTTTTTCCAATTTTTGAGTTTCGTTCTCGGGCTAAAAATAATTGGTTAGGGTTCACTGATTTATTTTATCTTGATCATGGTTCAAACTTCTTTATTGCAATATTTGATTCTTCTGTTGCTTGTAATGATGTCCATCGTATTAAATACTAGTTTTGTAATGGCATTTGTATTTACATGATGTTTTGGACCCCCAATTTTATGCTCGATGATTTTTCTTGTGCCCTAATGTCTTTTTGGGTTGAGTTGCCTGCTTTTCCCTTAGAATATAGGGAATTAGAAATTATTGAAGCCATTGCTAACAAGATTGGGAATTTCATTAGACATGATTTGATCCCTTATGAAGAACCTCATCGTTATATTAGGGTTTTTCTTCTATTAAATCTACTTAATCCATTTCCAAACAATATTACCCTTTATTCGAAGTGGGGTTCTTGGACTCAAGAAGTACTTATTCAAGATGCACAAACTATCTATTGTTATGAAAACCTATTAGGTTATTTTATAAATCATTGTAAAGATCCTAATTGCTCAAATTTGATTTTCTATAAAGACCATACTTCCTGTCCATCTAAGTTCTCTATGGTTCTTTGTGATAAGGATAAACAAGGTGTTATGGCTTCTAAGGTCGGTTATGAAGAAGAACATTCAGTTTTTAAACCTATGAATGGTGAGGTTGATTCTAAAAAAATGGATTTTAAGACTTCGTCCGTTGATGTATCTAATCCATCATCCTCAATATAGATTATTGGTGTCCTGATAACTCTCTCTTCATATTTTATGGATTCCTTTGTGATAATGTTAAGGTTATGCATGCCAGTTATTGTTTCTTTCCTTAACGGGGTAGATATTTCACATGTTATTTCTAAGATAGAATCAACATCTAAGTTTCTAAGTTTGCTAATTTTTGATTCAATTGTTAAAAGTCTCATGTTCTTTGACAATCCCCTTAAGCTTCAAAAATTGACCAAAGAACATGTTTTTGTTATGTCTATGGAAGTCATATCTATTTTTGCTTCTTAGATTTATGATGCTAAAGAATCGAGTGATGATCATGGTTTTGGGATCAGATTGTTCCAAAATTAGAATGAGGTACTTTTTCCACCAATGAATGAATCTATGACTCTGAGCATGAATCATGATACCAATTATGTTTCTGTTGATGAAACTAATTACCATCTAATGTGTTTTGGTGAGGCAGTTCCATTTCCTATGGACAAATCCACATCTTTGAAATTGAATCAAGATTCTGATTGTGTTTTTGTTGATGATTCTAATTCACACCCTGATCCTAAGAAACAAAATCCTTTGTTGAATAATAAGATGGATCATGATGGTAAATTATCTATTATCCAAACCTCAATATGCTCTAAATCAATAGTTAAGGTCCCCAAAACTAGAGGTAGAAAGTCTAAAGTAACTAAGGCTTTGGAGGAAATTGAGGTTGGTATCTAGTCAACTTTGGATGGAAATTTATCTGCCTCTAGGCTATGTTCAACAAGGAGAACTAAGGGTTCTCCTTGTTTGCAATGAGGATCTTTTCTTGGAATGTTAGAGGCATTAATGCCTCTACCAGAGACATAGAATCAAGTTGAAGCTTAATTCTTTCCAGGGTGATATTTGTATGCACCCTAAAATGGTCGCCTAGACTTTGGGCCCCCATTCAGCAATTTATCAAATCCCCGAATCAATATTTTCAAGATTTCTTTGCAAGATTTGATCTATTTGATTTGGATTTCTGATTTGTTGTGGTAGAATAGAGTTTGATTTGCAGATTTTATTTGGTTTTGATGTGCTAACCTTTGTAGGGCTAACAAGTTGTGCTTGTAGGTACTCTCATTACTTAAATATTTTCTTAAAAGAATGCATGTCAAAGCTCCAAATGCACAAGGGTTGCTAATGGTTTTTGCAGGCCACCCAAAGCATAAAAACCAATCAAGTGCTTGTTTAATTGCTTTCATTTTAAGTGTGGCATATACTAGTTGTTTCTTTTCATAGGCACTTAATATCTTGTTGTAGGAATCTTTTGGTGGTAGGAGAGTATGCTCTTCACCCTTGTGGTGAAACATAAATCTTGACCCATCTTTGGATTTTGAAAGCAAGAGGGTAATTGAACCTTTGCTTGTTGTGTTTGGGAGAAATTTTTGAGCTAGGAGAGTATGCTCTTCACCCTTGAGGTGAAACAAAAATCTTGAAACTCAAAGGTTGATCCACTCTTTATTTAGTTTTAGAATCCTTTAGTGGGTTTTCTCTTGAGCAATCAAGAGGAATGACCCAAGTGGGGATAAGTTTTTTGTTGGCTATTCCGACCCACTATAAACTCAAGGCTATCGAGGACACAAAACCTTGGTAGACGTATTACTTATCTTCACTTGATGTGAGTACTTGTGGGATTGTGACCATGAGGAAAATTTTGAGCAAGAATGCTTAAGGTACTCTTGTGGTCGTGAGGTCCATTTCTTGCCGTAAGGTAAGGAGTCCCTTTGGGGAGAAAGAGGGGTATTACGAATGGAAGCCCTTAATAAGAACTATAGATAGAAGCCACCCTATTTTGCCGCTTAGCTTCTTGGTGCAAGGATTGATCCTAGTGGACTAACCTGGATCACCCCAAGATTACTCACCATCTATGCTCCTTTTTTTGTGTCATTGGCACTTCCATGACAAAGCCAATATCTATTGTGGGTAACCACTTTGTGTGAGGCAATGGAGCATCAAGTGTGGGCCAAGTTGTTAAGTATTGAGCCATTGTCTTTTTAAGCTAGTAAGTGCTTGAAGTGTTCTTGCTGTGATCTACTCGTGTAAACGTTCTCAAATATCAAACATCATGGTAGCATTCATAAGATTTTATTGCTTTGATATCACAATTGCTTGTCTTGGAAAGGTTGCTTTTGCCCTTGTGCAAGTGTTTTATGACATGTTTGATCACCTACTGTTTGCAAACTTGTTTGATTGTTGCTGTCACTATGTTTGAAATTGAGAAATTCAACTATCAAACTACAACTTTGACAAATTACCTTCAAAAATAATATTTAGACACTGACTGGTCAATTATCGTACGATAATTCGTTGCTGCAAAACTATTGCACTGCTTGCCTAGAAAGTATCGCCTAGGCTGCCTAGAAAATATCAAACTGGAAAATTGTATCGCCCTGTTACCCTAGAAATTGTCACACAGAGTTATTTTTCTACTTCATAGTTGTCTACAATTAGAAGCTAATTTGTGTCCTAGTTCCAGCCTTCCTTGGTCAGTCCAAGTCAAATCTTAGGTTCTATGACATGTTGCTCAATATCCAAATGAACTTAAATGGTATCAAGTTACACAAAATGACTCTTGGTCTTCTTTCTTTCACATCTCCCATGTCTTCATAGTCTCCCATTTCCATCCTTTCTCTTCTTCCTTCATGCTTCTTCCTCTTCTTCCTAAACTCTTCACATCTTCTTGATTCTTTTCCTCTTATTATCTAGTCTTACCTTCTTCTATCCATCTCTTCTTTCATTTCCATGCTTGATTCCTCCTTTTCTAGAATCATGAATTTCAACTATCTTGTTATGGAACCTCTCTTGAAAATAGATGATCTCAAACTCATTGCTCAATTTGAAGAGTTTTATTCCTCCAATAGTCCTTCTAGAAATGGCACGGGTGATAAACTTAAGGCAAAAATAAAAGGAAGATTAATTGAATCAGATGCCTTTGCTAGGATCATAGACATGATCATGTCACGATCTCCTTCTTCCAAAAAAATTTCATCTTCTAATTCTTCTCATCCTTCCTCATCTTTCAAATATTACCATGACTCTTCTAGACATTATTCACATTCCTCATTATCCAAGTCTTCTTCCTCCACTAGGTCTTCACTTTCCTATTCTTCATGATCTCGTTCCTCTTCTACTTCTCCCAAGAGTCTTACTCCTCATCTCAAGACATACCATGATGAGAAATATGATAGTCCTTATGATACCTCTTCCCCGAAGAGTGACACACCCACCTTTGATGACTTTGATGACTATGATGATGGACAATATAGTGATACCTATGACACCTCTATTCCTAAGAGTCCTCCTTGTTGTGTGCTTGTGCTTTGGAAATAGGTCGTCACATTGGATAGATCATGATGGTTATCCCTATGACTCTAATTTTGAAAGAGATTTTGATGATTTCTATGAATAATACCTAGATGATACATCTACTTCTATTGAGGAATATAAAATGTACCACATTGATTTGAAACATAAATATTATAAGAATCTTTCCTCTAAGAACTCCCATGTTGAAGATAAAGATTACACTTTCAAGCAAGATTATGTTAATGATGGACCTTTGTCTTGTGATGGTTCCTTTTCACCCCCTACTTCCTCCAATACCCATACATCTCCTAAACCTTCTGAGTCTTTCAAATTATTCACAGATCCTTCATCTGACAAAAGTCCTAATACTTTTCATGTAGTTACCTATAGTTATCCTCAAGGGCTATCTTTAAAGAAACTCAAGCTAACCTTCACTTGGCTGCAAATACTTTCACTAATGCTAAACCTAAAGAGCCTAAGCCTATATGTGCTATAATTCCTACTTCAGCTAGTCCTTCACCATCTCTTCCAAAGTCTTCCATACAATCTCAACATGCTTCCTTGTCCTTAGAAGTGGCTCCATGTCAAGAGGACTCTAAACATAAAGAAAAGAACATAAAGAAAGATCAAGATCAAGAACCCTCCATGTCATCCAATCCTTTTCATGATTTCTCTTATCCATTTCATGGTTCTTTTGATCCTCTACACCCTTTCTCATTCATTCCACCATGTCTTAAGTCTTCTCCTAAGCAAGATCAAGCTACTACTTACACTGTTGAGCTTATTGACAATCAAAATAACCTTACTCCACTTGTGCCTTCCAAAGATGATACTTCCATTAAGGTTATTAAAAATAGTGTTGTTACTTCTGATGTTAAGCCTATTGAAAATCAAGAAAAAGATTATACGCTTATGCTATCCAAAGATCCTTGTCAAGATCAAAGCCTTCCATCTTCTTGTTCTAGCACTCCATGTTCGCTTCCACTTTCTACTCTTCCCAAGTCTTTTCAAGCTTCAAACAATCGTATCAAAGAAGTTTCTCCTATTCAAGATGTTCATGATCCTATTGCAAATCCTAATGCTCACTCTAAAGATGTTGATGCCCTTGGTTGTTATATAGATGTTGATGAACTTATTGATTATCCTTTTGTATATTCCACATCCATCCTTGGACCTCCTCCACCAATACTAAGGGCTTCATGTCTTCCTTCCATCTTGGGCCCTTATGTCCCTTCACTTTCCCCTCCTAACTCTCCTAATTTTTCATCCATCTTGGGTCCTTATGTCCCTCCATCTCCTATCTTTCCTCAAGATCAACATAGATGCATACCCTTGAATCCTTTTCATCCACCCACCCATCTAAACCAATCATATCCTCTATCTTCTTCCACAAGTCCCAAGTCTTTTGGAAGTAACTTGAATGTTCAATACAAGAAAAAGAAGCAATATAAGAATCCATCAAAAAAAGAAGATCACCATGTCTCATCTAATCGACATGGAGGCATAAAGTCAAAAGAGATATCTAAGAAGAAAACTACAAGACAAGTATGGGTTCCAAAATCCATCATTGAAGATATTCTCTCTAAATGATCAAAAAAAAATGAAAAGCCTACAACTATATGGATTCCAAAGTCTCTCTTGAAAGAGTCTGATGTTGAGAAAAAAATGAAGTTGACATTCAAGCTTCCAAAAGCTTCCACTTCATCTTCTTCCAAAAACATTCTTCCATTCCATGCGCCTAAACCGCAACCTCTTCTATCCATTCACCATATTCCTTCACGTATTCCTTCATTCACATTTCCTCCATCCTCTCACCACCCTTAAAGGTGTGTGTTGATATTGATCTTACCTTCCTTTCCATCTACCCTTTCACAATCCTTCCATTCATTATCCTTCTATCTTCTATCCTTTTTCCTCATTTGCATATTCCTCATATCTTCCAACCTCACTCACTTTACATAAAACCTTATCCTCCATTTTTCTCTTCCATCTTCCTTTCCTTATCAGCATCTTTGAGCATATCATTTTGAATCCTTGGCATATTATGGTTTATCCTTTCAAGAAGCATTATCTAAAAAGCTTGCCTTCTTCCAAAAAATTTAAAAAGAAAAAAAAAAAAAGAAGGAAAAATTCAAAAAGAACAAAAAAAAATGAAAAAATTGAAAATGTGCCTTGGGTGAAAACCTGGAAATAGGTGCCTTGGTAGCAAAAGTAAAGGGAAATAAATTCATCCTATGGTAAAAACCACTCCTTTGTGGTGCCTTGGATAAGTACTGTGATGAAAACTTGGCAATCAGGCATCATGCGTAGTTCTTCTACATATTTCATCCATTCCGTCTTCTCTCTTTGATCTTGACAATGTTGACATATACATGAACATTTGGCTATCTTGTGAGCTATCTTATGATGATCTTGCTTTCATTTCATTCATATTTAACCTTCATATTTATTTTCCTCCATTCATTCTATCATTTCTCTATCCTTTTCCCCTTTGGTCTTGATCTAATTAAAAAGAGTAAAACATGATGCTATGAAGCCTCTTGACATGTCCACTCCTTTGGACTACATCCTTTCCTTCTTTTGCATTACTCTTTTGTGACTTATCCTATGTTGGCCTTTCATTGCTTGTCCAAATGTGCTTTACATGACATTTTTCCTAGCTTGGGTACTCTTGAGGAGTTTTCCCTTGAGGATTTCTTCCCTTCATTCTCTTATCTTCCATCTCTTCCACCAGCTTGCTAATTACTCTTGCTCTCCACCTTGCTAGACATTGGGACTACATGATGTGATCTTGCTTGGGAGTTTGATGCTCGTTCTGTATGGGGGCATCCTTTATACATACTTATTGATCCTGAAAAAATTTTTAAAAATGATATATTGCTAAAAAAATCCTAAAAAACATATAAAGTCCTGAAAAAATACAAAAAAGATCAAAAAATGCAAAAAAATTCAAAAAGAAAAAGAAAAAGTGCTTTGGTGAAAACTTGGAAACAGGCGCCTTAGTAGCAAAAATACAGAAAAATTTAAAAAAAAAAAAATCTCCAAGTGGTGAAACCTGGAAACAGGTGCTACTAGAGGCCTTTACGCCCTTGTTTCTTAGCATGCGTCCTCGACACTTAGCCTTTTCTCCATCATGCCTTGACCTTGTTGCCTTGTTTTGGAATTGGTCTTTGTCTTTGTCTAGTGGGCATAATTGTGTTAGCTTTGGTCTCTAGGATGCGTTGGTCTTTAGGACATCATGCAAATGGTGTTTTTCAACACCACCCCAACTGTATTTTTCAACACTACCCTAGCATCAAGTGTTTCTCAACACTTATCAAATATCTTACCCACAGTCTAGCATGATATGATATTTCTCACTGGCAGATGTGATACTCAAAGTTTGACTCTATGACCTACACACACACACACACACACACACACTTAAACACTCGACTCGCTGAGACTTGTTTGACTTTATTTCTTTGTGTGCTATCTATGATGATTTCTTTGATGAGTGTTCTCTCCCTAATAGTTTTCGATGATGCTGAGCTAGAAGACTGGGGGCATGAGGACATGTTTTATTTCTTTTTCTGCTTGTGGGTATATTTTGTTTGTCCTAACTGTCATTAGCATTTATGCTTGTTCCACTTGACATTGGGGTCTACAAGGTATTATCCTTGAATTTTTTCACAAGTGCATGCTTCTAGCCATCTTGACTTTCCTTGTGCCTTGATGCGAGTATAATCTTGCTATATTAAACTTAGGAAATATTGCTGCACTAGTCATCTTGACCTATATGTCTTCGATGCCTAGGTGGGATTCCCACATATCTATCTAATATAGATCATATTCAGATTCACATAGTCATACTAGTGTGCATTGTATGATCTTGTGATGCTACCAATAAAGCTCGATGATGAATATTAGAGTCTAAAAGCTTTGTGACCTTGCAAGCAAACCACTTTTCATAGTAGCTTGCATTTTTAGGTTCATGTTAGTTTAGTTTTTCATATTGTATATGGAGAGAGCTCTCCTTTCATCTTTCATGGACTTGTTGGTCAACTGTGCTCACCTTTCACTTTTTCTTGATCATGTCTTTCACTCCTTGTCTATTTCATCACATCCTTTTCACCTCTTATATAGCATTTTGACTTTTTGACCTAATTTTCAAAACATCTTAGAATTGCATGAAAATTGCACCCCAAGCTAATTTCGATGTCTTGAATCCTTTTTTAGGATCGAAATCAAAATTTGAGTTCATCTTGATAGTCAAAATTGCATTTCAAATTTTCTCCTCCTTCTGCGCAGTTGGCTGACCATTTGAGGCTTGATCCTTCGATCTTTGTTGGGGCATCTTTATTTCTTCATCCCCATCTCTTTCAACCTTTTAGTCTTTTATTCACTTTCATTCCATCCATCTCTCTGAGGTTTGACTTCATTTTTATCCTATATATTTCTCAGTCAAACCTATTTAAACTGGGGCATGTCTTCATTGCTTGATGGTTATCCTATCATCTTTCACCTTCGATTATGATTTCTAGTGATTTGATCAAATTTATCAATTTATTGTTCTCTTCTACCTAATTTTGATTTCAATTTTGAGGGGGCAGTACCTATCAACTTCAATCCTTGATTTAGCTTTATCAATGAAACCTTTCTTGAGATTCTTATTTACAGGTTTGTTGGTCTTGTCTTTCAGCTTATCCTTGTCATCTTATGCTTATCTTTATCCTGATGTGTTCCCATCCGTCGAACACACATCTGGGTTGTTTTGTGATCCCAAATTGATCTCACATTTCAATTCCATTCTTTGACCACATGTGATCCCAAATCGATCTCACATTAGTCAAAGAGGAGAAAATGTATGCATCCTAAAATGGTCACCTAGACTTTGGGCCCCCATTCAACAATTTATCAAATCCTTGAATCAATATTTTCAAAAATCAATATTTTTCAAAATTATATCAATTTCCTTGATCAAATCCTATTTTTATCATTTATTCCATTATTTCTTATGGGCTAACCATTTTATTCTAAATTCTTTATTTATTTAAAAAGAATTTCTCCCCTCTTAATAAATGAAAAGCTCCCACTTTTCCTCTTATCCTAAGTTGCACAAATAAAGCATTATTCTTATCTTATAAAAAGAAGAAAAGACCTTTTTGTCTCATATGGGGCACAAAAGTCAGCTCTTATTTTCTCATTGGAGGATATTTGTGCACATGGATTGCTCCTCTTTCAAGCTCCACCCTTGATTAAACCTTTTGCCTCTTAATATCCATGGTCCATTCCTTCTCAATTCCTTTAAAAGGAGAGCTCTTTTCTCATTCTAGGATCCCAACTTTGAATACTAATCTTATGCTGCAGGATTTCTTGGAGACTTTGGAGCTTTGGAGATCTTCATGCATTTAGCCTTCATTCTTGCATTTTTAGCTTAAGCTTTCATGGCATCTAACTTAGTTTCCTTTATGCTCTAGATTAGCTCACATAGATTAATTAGCAAGACTTGTAATCCTTTCATTTCCATAGCTTAGCTTGCATCTTCATTCTTAGTATAGTTGCATTGCATTTTCATTTTTGATTCTTGAGGATATTGTCATTTTTGCCCTTGTCTCTTTGAATCTCCCATTGTGTGGTTTACTAGAAAAGTTGCATGCTTCAATAGCTCTAGCTAAGAGCACCATCAACATCCTTGTGATTCCATGCCTAGGGAGCTCTAGGTTGCTTTCTCAAGGTTTCCAATTCATGGATTACCTTGGAGGTAATGACTTAGAGAAGTGCACTATTTAGTGTGTACAATATTATTCTCCTTCAAGAAACTAAATTGTCTCCTGATAATTTTAACATGACTGTGGGTAAATGAAGTACTTGGCAGAGTTCTTTTGTTCCTACAAATGGTGCATTGGGGGGTTTAGCTATTCTTTGAAATAAGTCAAAGGTCATTTTGCACTCACTACACAATGGATCTAATTGGTAGTTATTCAATGTTAGGCATTTCAATATATCATTTTTTCTTATCAATATATATGGAACTACTTCCACCTTAGATAAGTTGCACCTTTGGAAATCCTTAACCAATACTATTCAATAGTATCTTGATTATAATTTTATTGTAGTGGAGGACTTTAATGCTATATTGGGGCCCAATGATAAGAAAGGAGGTATTTACTCTCCTTCCTGCACAGTCATAGATTTTAAGAATTTTATTCTTGACAATGATCTCTTTGATGTTTTTCCCCAGAATGGGTCATTTACCTAGACTAATCGGAGGTCTGGTTTCTTACAAATTACTGTCATATTAGATAGATTCCTTTGTTCCCAAACTTGGAAGTTGGAAAATATAGCTGTCTTTGGATATCATGTCCTTTTCAAATTCAGATCATTTTCCCATTCATCTTTCCATTGATTTATCTAGCAAAAACATGGTCAAATATTTTAGGTCTTGCTTTAAGTTTGAATTTGTCTAGTATCGACATCCATCATTTGATTCCCTTCTTAAACAATGGTGGAAGTCTAACCCATTGGATGAGGGTCAATGATGCTTAAATTTTACAAAAAAATGCAGTTTGTTAAAAATTTGATCAAAGCTTGGAATGTTAATGTCTTTAAAAATATTTTTGAACAAAAATCAAAAGTAGAAAAGGAATTGAGTGAGATTAATCAACATATTATCTCTAATGGTTTGGATCCCCAAACATTTGAAAAGCAAAAATGTTTTTAGGAGGAATGGGCTGAGCTTTGTGCTAGGAAGGAAGAATATTGGAGACAAAAGTATCGTGAATTATGGTTTCAATCAGGGGATCAAAATACTAAGTTTTTTCATGCCTCAGCTAAATAGAAGAAGGTGGTTAGAACTATTTTTTCTATTAAAGATGAGTTGGGTAATTCAATTTCTAATGAAAAGAGCATTCATCAAGAAGGGATCAAGTTTTTCTCAAATCTCCTTTCTCCTCCTACTGCTCCTCTGGTGGATGAGGCTAGGATTAATGAAATCCTTAATGTTATACCCCCTCTTATCACTCCTCAAGATAAATTTGCATTAATGGCTCTTTTTACCCTTATTGAAGTAAGAACCGTTGTCTTTTCATTGCCTCTGAATAAAGCTCCTATGTCAGATGGCTTTACAGCTTTGTTTTTCCAAAAATGTTGGGATGTGATATCTCTTGGCTATACTCAAAGAATCCAGGAAAAATATTGAAGTGTTTTAATGCAACAAATATCATCCTTATCCTTAAAAATAATGACCCTCAGACCTTTGGTGACTTTAGACCAATATCTCTTTGTAACACTATTTATAAAATTATTACAAAAGCAATTTACTTGAGATTCCAACACCTCATCCCTAGGATTATCTCTTTTGAAGAAGGTGGTTTTTTTCCAAGAAGGGAAACAATGGATGGTGCTCTACTGGCCCATGAAACCCTTCATTCTATTAATGAGAATTCAATTACTTCCTTTGTTGTAAAATTGGATATGATGAAGGCTTATGATAGCCTTAATTGGTGGTTTCTTATTCAAGTTTTTCTTAAATTTAGTTTTTCCAAGAAATGGTTCAAGTGGATTAGAGCTTATATTTCTGGTGCTCATTTTTCTATCATAATTAATATTTTTCTAGTTGGTTTCTTCCCATCAACTCAAGGAGTTAGGCAAGGTGACCCTATGTCACCTTGCCTTTTCATCATCATGGCGGAAGCCTTGAGTCGACTTATTAATGCTTCTTATATCTTTGGACACTTGCTAGGTATTCAAATTATGGATACTTCTATTTCAGTTGCACATTCTCTATTTGCCAATGATACTTTACTATTTGGGAAACCTTCCATTCAAGAAGCTAAGCAAGTAAAAAAGGTCTTGGATTTGTATACCTATGTTTCTGGGCAGAAAATCAATGCTCAAAAATCAAAAGTTCATGTTTTCAATAATATCCCCAAGGTATGTGCTAGGATTGTTAATATCCTAGGGTTTCCTTTAGATGAGATTCCTTCTACTTATTTAGGTATTCCTTTCTTCATGGGGCATAATAGACCAAATTATTGGCA
The DNA here is from genome assembly GCA_027943335.1 of Chamaecyparis obtusa. Taxonomy (NCBI): domain Eukaryota; kingdom Viridiplantae; phylum Streptophyta; class Pinopsida; order Cupressales; family Cupressaceae; genus Chamaecyparis; species Chamaecyparis obtusa. Next base: position 480,755 of record BSBK01008731.1, on the reverse strand, counting down.
GTCGGTTATTGATCATATCAAATCCTAAGAGGTGGCTTGGAAAAATAGGTGGCTTTCACTTTCTGGTAGGATTCTCCTTATTAAATCAATATTATCGGCTATTCCTAACTATTATATCTCAGTGTTACAAGCTCCAAAATCAGTCCTTAATCAAATTGATAAGTTGATTAGGGATTTTCTTTGGACGGCTAACATGACATGTCAAAATAAGATTCCTTTCATTTCCCTTTTTGACATTTCTCTTTCTCCAGCTACTGGTGGTGTGGGTATCCATATCCTTTCTAATTGAAATTTGGCATTTGGTGGTAAATTGATCTAGAAAATGTATAATCAACTTGGTATTAAATGGTGTCAGTTAATGCAACAAAATTATTTGGACAATTTAGACCCATCCAGAGTCATTTCAGTCCTTGACCCCCCTAGAGGATCTGCCGTTTGGGATTTTATGATGAATTGTAGACACATTGTTACCACTTATGTGTCATGGGAGGTTCATAATAGAGAATCTATTAATTTTTGGTTGGATTCATGGAATGGATCACCCCCTTTGCATACTCTGGATACCTTTCATGGCATTTGAGAAATTGCTATTTTGCATTAGGGATGTAAGTTAATTGATTACGTATCTGCAATGCACATTCATTCGGGCCTGGTAATTTGGAAGGATCTTCATGATCTTCCTATTGAATCCAAAATTTCTTCTAATGAAAACCAGTATCTTTCTGATAAGGTCGTTGTATTTTCTAAGGCTCCTAATTGGCTCTTCTAGGCTCTTTCTGTAGATGGTAATTATTCTATCAAACTTGGTTACAAGATGGCTCAATCTTATCATGATAATGTGGTGAAATAGAGAGATTATATTTTATGTTGGCATTCCGTTGTTCTTCCTAAAGCTGGTTGTTTTTCCTGGTTAGTCTGGAAAAATCTAGTCCTCACTAGTGAGAGATTAGCTAGACTTAATATTGCAGTTGCATTATAGTGTGTTCTATGTAATCAAGATTTGGAGTCGGTTGATCACCTCTTTTTAAGTTGTCCCTTTGCATAGTTTTGTTGGTAGTTTTTCATGAAAAAATTGAGTTTGTATATGGGTGAACCCACAATAGTTGGTTACACTTTTTTGCCTGAACGGACCGTGAACTCTACATTTAAAAAAAAATTCAGATTTGGATGCATGTTGTCGGTAAACCATTTGAAATCAGAAGATGAAGTAAATTGGAGTCTTTTAAGATTTTTTGTCTAGATTCTAAATATATATATATATATATATATATATATTTTGAATAGATTTGAATGGTTTTTTCTTTCTCCCACAAAAACTAGTATGTTGCTGAAAACGTCATTTTCAAAGAGTTACATTGTTTTCATAGAGCATAACTTTTTTTCTAAAATAGATATCAATTTGATTCTTTCCAATTTATTTTTGTAACATCCATATGGAGGGCATGCAATTAGTTTTATGACATTATCATGATTATTGCATATTTTATTAACGTTTGAAGTTGACTCAACCGTAATTTTGACATACCTTGACTACATAGCTTATAACTTGTCGTGTATTTGTCCAATTTCATTTTTTTTTATAAAGAGAAATTCAATATCTAGGGCATAGATATTTTTTAAAATTTTTTTTCTTGCATTTACTATTTTTTCATAAGCGTCAAACATAGAGGTAGACATACAGTGAAATATCTATGTTTAGTAAAACTAAAAATACAAAGTCATAATAAAATTAATATATATTAAAATTATAATCATTGGAAAGATTTTTCTTAATAGTACCTTACTACATACATAGGTTTTTCAAATGGATTCATTTTATCTACCAAAAGATAAATTCAAAGTGATTTTTTGTCAGCAATTTAATAGGTGAGAAGGAGACTCCATTATAGGCATGAATGAGGACTATAGATGTTATATAAATGTTTTTTTTTTAAAATCTATGAGGCTTTGAGCTAACCATTTGTAATTAATTCCTTAAAATGGAACCTCTCAAGGCTTAAATCATCATATTTTATTAAAAATGTGGTATTTCAACAAAAATCAGCATGTCTAAAAAAGTTTATCCCACTATTGTGGGGTCACCGATATGCCTCTTCCCTTGTTGATATGGGACTTATTCCAATCTTGGCCCATTTTATTTCATAAATCTATGTATTCTTGTTTATGGATTTGTATCCCTTGGTTTTGTGGTGTATTTGGTGGGAAAGGAACAAAAGGATTTTTTGTAATTTTTCTTCCTCTTTCGAATCTGTAGTGGCTACGCTTGAGAAGTCTGTTGTTGAGGTTACTAATGCTTATTCCCAAAAATTTAAAAGTAACTAAATTTTTTCATCTTGAGCCAATATTATCTCCAAAAATTGGAAGGGTTTAGTCTTTCCACCTCTCCCTTATCCTCTTTGTCCAAAGGATTGATTAAAGATTAGATATGAAGTTAAGTGGATCCCACCTCAACATGGTTTTGTCAAACTTAACTTTGATGGATCTTCAAAGGGTAATTCATGTAAATATGGCATTGGTTTTGTTCTTCAGGATTGCCATGGTTTTGCTCTCTCTTTTGCAGCTGATCCCATTCCTCCTGGGACTAATAATTTAGCATAAGCATATGCTTTGTTGCATGGTCTTTCTGCTGTAAAAAATTTAAACATTAAATTTCTTCATGTGGAAGGTGACTCATCTGTTATTATTAATGCCCACATTAATAGACATTATTTTTCTTGGCATATTCAATATGTCTTAAAGAAAATCTAGTCCCTATTAGACTCTTTTAGTGAATGTTATATTTCTCATATCTTTAGAGAAGGTAATTGTCTCGCGGAATTGCTTGAAAATTTAGGTGTTGAAGACCACTTTTAAATTACCCCTCTAACATAATCTCCCACGAATCCCACCGTGCTATCTTTAATCTAATATATATTAATTCGGTTGTCTAATTATTCTTGCAATGTACATCTTCCCTCAACCATTATTTATCTCTGTTAATTTACCTCTTTTTGGTAAATGGGTTACTAAGCTCATCATGAGAATCTAAGGCTCATGTGTGTCAAGTACATCTGCATTCATGTCGTAATTCTCTAATCTTTCCACTTGGTGTACTTAGAATGTGTGATAGATCTTGTTTAAATCATGGGGATTATGTATTCTTGTGCTTTATTACTTCACACTTCATTCTTGTGTCATCTCTTGATTGTTCTAATTAGTATTCTACAGGTTGGTGTTGGATTTTCTCTTATAGCTTTGGTGCTCGAGGCTTTCACATGCATATGTGTTAGGAATAGTCCCAAGAGATAATTGAGAGGGGGAGGGGGGTGAATAAGTTATCTACAAGTTTCAATTCTTTATCCAATTAATTATACTTAAACATAAGCATAAAAATAATGAAAGACCACTTGAACACAACACCAATATTTTGGTTATGGGGAAACCCAAATAGGTAAAAACCCCGGTGGGAATTGACACCCACTAATAATATGTACTAGTATTTTATGATCCTTGCTAGAAGATCCTTAACCCTGTTAGGATTTTATTTACAATGTATTTAGTATAATAGACCTAGTCAAGGGTTGGACCCTGTTAGGAGTCTTTTACAATTAACCTTGTTACGGGTGAGGAGGCACTGTCCAAGAGCACACTACTCAAATGGGTGAAGGCTACAACCTTCTGAATAATAGATACACACTATATATGGATCTTGGTGAACTACGCTTTGACCTTCTATTTGGATTAGTTCCAATGTATAGCAAAAATACTTTACTTGGTCACATAGACCTTCTTCTGATGGCTCAACACTTCACACACTCTGCTTTGCTCTTTACAATCAACTCTGAACCACACCCTAGCAATCACAAATGACTACCTATAAATATCTTTCCTCTAAATGATATAATCAAGTCATCCTATTAGAACCACCTTGAAATAATATTAGAAAAGTCATAACAAACTCCAATAATAATTTAGTCAGTTTTACTAAGCATGCAACACATTCTGGGACCTGTCCAATAATGATAATTGTAGACACACGCTACACACTGTCGACTCTACCAAAATAACTAGATCTTTCTCCTCAAGTTGAATTACATCATGCACTCTTAACCTAACATTACTAACTCTTCTCCAAGTACTAATCCAAGGGTGCATACCAAAATGATAGGCACAACTCTAGAACCAATATAATCTCTTTCAGCTCTTCTGAATAAACACAAGAAAATGCTACTGCTGAATAGAGACTGCATAACTTCACTTCTACTGATCATCAGAATCTATGTCTATGAATGGAAAATCACTAACATGTCTCGATCGCATATCTAAATGCATAAGGCTCCATGATAACTATATAGATAATCATTCACGAAACACTTCCTGTAACTCTGTCAGCTCAGGAACACTGCTGACACAAGCTGCTATATAATTGTATGTACTAACATTTAACCTTTGCATCCATGATATCATGTTGATAACATGTCCATGCTATATATACCATAAGCTTACTACATCAATATTTCATGCATGCTACTTACCATATGTTGTCATCAATGAAAAACATACAGTCAGCACTGGCTTGCTGGAAAATCTCCAACAATCTCCCCCTTTGGCATTGATGTCAACATATGGAATTAAAAAATCCACCAATCCAAATGAACATTTCTTTTATAACATTCTCCATTTCCTCTTCAAAACTCCCCCAAGGATGAATCCTCCATCTAATGCAATATTCTTCAACATTCTCCATTTCTTCAACTGAACTGCTTCCATAACTGAATACTACTCCCCCTTAGTATATTACACCTTTTACTTTTGTTTTTCATGACTATATATTACTCCCACTTTGACATCAATGGAAAAGGGTGCCAAATAGTTTAAGCATTGGTACTACTCCTGAGGTAGAGTAGTCAATCATCCATCAGTCCTTGAGGACTGATGCTCTTTCTTCTTTCTTCTAGGTAGAATTAGGGAAGGGAATTACTCTCAACTTCTCCTTGAGATACTCAAAAGTATCCTTTAGCAAGGGCTTTGTGAATATGTTTGCTAGTTGATCTTTAGTACTCACATAGTGCAACTTAACTTCTCTTTCTGCTACTTTCTCTCTTAGGAAGTGATACTTGATCTCAATGTATTTTGTCTTTGCATGCATCACAGGGTTCTTTGACATATTGATAGTGCTAGTATTATCACAATGTATAACAATAGGATAGTCAATCTGAATTCAAAAGTCCTTTATCATTTGCTTGATCCAAATAATTATGGAAAAATTTGGGGCTACTACAACATACTTTGCTTCTTTTGTTGAATGAGAGATACAATTTTGCTTCTTTCTTGTCCAAGTGACAAGTCTGTTACCAAGAAACACTGCTCCTCCTGATGTACTCTTTCTATCATCAACGCATCCTGCCCAATCTGCATCAGTATATACATGAAGCTCAACATTTTCTGAATTGGGATACCATAGACCATAGTCTATAGTGCCTTGCAAGTATCTAAATATTCCTTTTACTACCATGAGGTGACTTTGTTTAGGCTCTACTACAAATCTTCCAACAATGCCAACTACATTGGAAATTCTAGTCTGGTTTGAGTAAGATAAATAAGTTTTCCAATCATAGACTTGTACAATGTTATATCTACTACTGGTGAATCATCATCTTTTTTAAGCGTCCATCTAATTATCATAGGTGTCCCTACTAACTTGCAATCATCCATCTTAAATTTCTTTAATATCTCTTTCACATACTTGGACTGATTAATGAAAATACCTTTCTCTGTTTGCTGCACATTCAATCCCAAAAAGTATTTGATAGGTCAAATCATGCTCATCTCAAATTCATTATGCATCTCTTTAGCAAATTCAGCACCAAGTTTTTCATTACCTCCAAAGATAATGTCATCAACAAATATAGCTACAAGTAGTAAACCTTCAGATGTCTCTCTTATGAATAGATTACAGTCTACTGCTCCTTTCTTGAATCCAATCTTAGTTAGATATCCATCTAGTCTCTCATACCATGCTCTAGGGGCTTGCTTAAGTCCATAGAGGGCCTTCTTCAATCTACATACCATATCAGGTTTGTCTTATAAGGTGAATCCTTCTGGCTGCTCAATGTATACTTCTTCTTTTAGCTCTCCATTCAAGAATGCTGACTTGACATCCATCTGATAGACTTTGAATTTTTTGATTGTTGCATAAGCTAGAAACAACTTAATAGCTTCTAATATGCTCACAGGTGCAAATGTGTCTGAATAGTCAATGTCTTCTCTTTGTGCATATCCCTTACATACTAACCTTGCTTTATTTCTTACTATTGTACCATCTTCATTCATTTTGTTTCTGAATATCCACTTTGTTCCAATCACATTCTTATCACTAGGTCTTGGGACCAATTCCCAAGTGTCATTTTTGATAATCTGATCTAGTTCTTCTTTCATAGCATCATGCCAATCTGAATCATTACATGCATCTTCAACACTTAAAGGTTCAATCTGAGATAGTAAACATACCGCCTCATTGCTAGCTGAATTCTTTGCTTGTGACCTTGTTAATACTTTTCCGCTCTGATCTCCAATGATGTCATTCTTGGAATGGGTTCTAGATGTAAACTTTGGAACTTTAGGTGATACTATCTCATCTTCCTTCTGAGTTTCTTCTTCACTTATTTCAGGGTCATTGAAGAGTACATTGATACTGTCAAACATTTCTTCAACAATTGTCTCACTAGTGGAAGGTCTAGGTTCTTCTTCAATCATAAGTGAGTAATCATGATATCTTTCTTGAACCATAAACTTTTCATCAATCTTAACATGAGCACTTTCAATGATCTTCTTCAATCTTATGTTAAAACATCTATAAGCTTTACTTTTAGTAGAGTAACCAAGAAAAATACCTTCATCACTTCTTACATCAAACTTTCCCACTGCTTCATCCCTCTTGATGTAGCACTTGCTTCCAAATATTCTAAAGTATTTCACTATGGGAACATTACAAAACCATAGCTCATAAGAGGCCTTAATTGTATTCTATTGATTGTATAGACTATTGTATTGACTGCATCTCTCCAATAGGTGTGTGCAACTTTTCCTTCAATCATGATGGTGCATGTTGTGTCAAGGATGATCCTATTCCTTCTCTTTGCAATCTCATTTTGTTGAGGTGTTCTAGGTGCACTTAACTATCTCTGTATACCATGTTCTTCATAGTACCCATAGAATCTGTCAGAGGTGAATTCTCCTCCTCTATCTGACCTTAGACACTTTATCTTTAGTCCAGATTAATTCTCAACCTTATCTTTGAATATTTTAAAGTTCCCAAATGCTTCTGACTTATCTTTCAAGAATGCAACCCACATCATTCTAGAATAATCATCTACAGACAAAATGAAATACCTTTCACCATAGTATGATCTTGTTTGAGTTGGTCCACATAGGTCTATATGAATCAGATCCAACTTGTTCTCTACTAAATTATGCTTGCTCTTGAATGAATTCTTCACATGCTTTCCCATTACACATTCCCTATAGATGGTATCAACTGGCTTTGCTATGGTAGGTAGGTCTCTTACTGCCTTAACATTATTGATCTTTACCATGTTATCAAAATTGATATGACATAGTCTTTTGTGCCACAACCAACTATCATCTACTTTATCAACAAAACAACTTGCTTCTAGATTAAGCTGAAAAACATTACCTTTAGTCTTTGATCCTGGTGCAATTATTTCTCCTTTCTTGTTGTTAATGGTATACTTGTTTCCATTGAACTCCAATCTGTAGCCTTTGTCAAGAAACTACCCAACACTTAGTAGGTTATGTTTCAAACCATCAACATAAAGAATATCATCAGTGCTATTCTTTCCATCCAGGGTGATGGCTCCTCTACCAATGATAGGTTTAGGAGTGTTATCTCCAAATCTAACCATGCCTCCTTTGTATCTATCCAAATGAACAAATCTATCTTTGTCACTTGTCATGTGATGTGAGCAACCACTGTCAATGATCCAATCTATTTTGATGTCTTCTTGTCAAATCAGTGCTAACTCTTGTGAATTCTTTTCATCTTCAAGAGAAATGAATCCAATCTCCTCTTCTCTTTATTCTTCATTTGATACTTTATCTCCAGCATAATAGCATTCCTTTGAATACTTAGGCTTTTAGTTATTGTTGAACTTTTCAACTCTTGTAGGACACTTAGATGCAAAGTGACCAATCTTATTACATGAAAAGTATTTGAATGGTAATTGACCTTCATATTTTCCTTTTCCTTTCTTTTCTCTTTTAGAAATCATAGCAATGAAATCATCTAGTGTTATCTCTTCATCATCATCATCAAAATTACCAGAGGTGTTTGTAGATTTCTTACCATGGATGGAAGCTTTGAAGTTTGTTTCACTTTTAGGTTCTGTCTTTAATCTTGAAATCTGAAAAGTTGAAATTTTGCTGATCAAGGTTTCTCTTTTGAAATTTGATGTAAGTTGCATGGTCTCATCAAGTATGTTGATCTTGTTTTCATACTCTATTGTGAGAGTGGTCATCAATTTGTCCATAATGTCTTCTTCTGAGATCTCTCCACCATTGTTCTTGATTCCTACAATTGCTTCATTAATCCTTTGGTTGTAAGCTCTAATGTTCTCTTCAAGTAGTATCTCTAATGCATTGTATCTTTTTTTCCAAGATTTTATACGCTTATCCTTTTCTTGTTTATATCCTCCAAACATGTCTTCTAAGTGCTTCCATATCTTGTAGGCTGTGTCTATTTTATTTATCTCTGAAAAATCACTATTAGATAGGGTGCTGATGAGGGCTTCTTTTGCTATTGCATTCTAATGGAACAAATCCTTCTTCTTTCTTGTAGCATCATCCTTTGCAAGATCTTCTAGAGAGGGGATCTCAACTTCCTTGATAGCCACTTCAAATAATTCAAAAGCAATGCACTGCAAATGTGTCATCATCTTGTTCTTCTAATCAAGATAATTCTCTCTATCAAACTTAGGACTGTCTTTTCTAAAGAATGTCATTTGATCAACCTCAAGCTATTAAACTTTCTCTTTGAGGCACTTGGCTCTGATACCAATTGTTAGGAATAGTCCCAAGACATAACTGAGAGGGGGGGGGGTGGTGAATCATTTATCTACAAGTTTCAATTATTTATCCAATTAAGTATACTTAAACATAAGAATAAACACAATGAAAGAACACTTGAACACAACACCAATATTTTGGTTATGGGGAAACCCAAATAGGTAAAAACCCCAGTGGGAATTGACACCCACTAATAATCTGTACTTATAGTGTTTTATGATCCTTGCTAGAAGATCCTTAACCCTATTAGGAGTTGCTTTATAATGTATTTAGTACAGTAGACCTGGTCAAGGGTCAGACCCTGTTAGGAGTCTTTTACAATTAACCTTGTTACAGGTGAGGAGGCACTATCCAAGAGCACACTGCTCAAATGGGTGAAGGCTACAACCTTTTGAATAAAAGATACACACTATATCTAGATCTTGGTGAACTGCACTTTGACCTATTATCTGGATCAGTTCCAATGTATAGCACAAATACTTTACTTGGTCACATAGACCTTCTTCTGACGGCTCAACACTTTGCACACTCTACTCTGCTCTTTACAATCAACTCTGAACAAAACCCTAGCAATCACAAATGACTGCCTATAAATATCTTTCCTCTAAATGATATAATCAAGTTGGCCTATTAGAAACACCTTGAAATCATATTCGAGAAGTCATAAAAAAACTCCAATAATAATTCATTCAGCTCTACTAAGTACTTAACACATTCTAGGACTTGTCCAATAATGATAATTGTAGATGCACACTACACACTATAGGCTCTACCAAAATAACTAGATCTTTCTCCTCAAGCTAAATTACATCATGCACTCTTAACATAACATTACTAACTCTTCTCCAAGCACTAATCTAAGGGGACATACAGAAATGATAGGTGCAACTCCAAAACCAATATAATCTCTGTCAGCTCTTCTGAATAAACACAAGAAACTACTACTGCTGAATAGCAACTACATAACTTCACTTCTACTAATCATCAAACTTTTCATCCATGAATGTAACATCACTAACATGTCTCCATCACATATCCAAACGTGCAAGGCTCCATGATAACTGTACGGATAATCATTCACCAAACACTGCCTGTAACTCTGTCAAGAACACTATTGACACAAGCTGCTATATAACTATCTGTACTAACAATTAACCTTTACATCCATAATATCATGTTGATAACATGTCCATGCTATATATACCAGAAGTTTACTACATTAGTCTTTCATGCATGCTACTTACCATATGTTGTCATTGTACACACAAAAGTAGTGCACTTCTATGAATCCTTATAATCAAGAACACTCAAGAATGAGGTCTCAAAAATTGATCCATAGCTCTCTATGTATGAAGTTGAAAGATTGTAAAATTGCTCTCAACTAGAGCTATGAAGCTAATGACCTTGCTAGTCAACCACACAATGAGAGATTCAAGTGAAGACAAGGGCAAGAGTGCTAATATCTCCAAGAATCCAAATGGAAATGCAATGCAAGTAAACTAAGAATGAAGATGCAAACTAGTCCATGAAAATGAAAGACCAATGCAACTAATCTATGAAAGGAAAGAGCAAGTGTTACAAATCTTTCCTATTAAGCTATGTGAGACTAATCTATTGAATAAAGGAAATCTATACTAAGAATGCCATGATTATGTAACTATGAAAGCAAACTAAATGAAATGCAACAACAATGTCTTCAAAGCTTGGATGCAAGGATGTCTTCAAAGAGCTCCAAATAACCTAGAAAACCTGCAACATAATATTAGCATAAAAAATAAATGGATATGCAAAATGAGGAAGAGAGCTCTCCTTTTATAGGAAATGAGAAGGAATGGACCATGGAGATTAAGAGGCAAAAGACTTAATCAATGGTGGAGCATCAAAGAAGAGCAATCCATGTGCACAAATATCCTCCAATGGGAAAATAAGAGTTGACTTTTGTGTCCATATGAGACAAAAAGTGTTTTTCTTCTTTTTATAAAATAAGAATGATGCTTTATTTGTGCAACTCAGGATAAGAGGAAAAGGTGGGGGATTTTTATTTATTAAAAGGGGAGGAAATATTCCTTTTAAATAAATAAAAACTTAGGATAAATGGTTAGCCCAAGGAATAATCGAATAAATGATAACATAGGATTTGATCAAGGAAATTGCTATATTTGAAAAATGCTGATTTTTGAAAATATTGATTTAGGAATTTGATAAATCGTTGAATGGGGGCCCAAAGTCTAGGTGACCATTTTAGGGTGCATACATTTTCCCCTCTTTGACTAATGTGTGATCATTCTGGGAACACATGTAGTCAAAGAAGAATTAAAATGTGGGATCGATTTGGGATCACAAAACAACTCAGATGTGTGTTCATTTTGGGAACACATCAGGACAAAAATAAGCAAAAGATGAAAGACAAGACCAACACCATCGCTGCTAGGTGCAAATCAAGCCTTAGACAAAACCATCACCGTCACTGCTGGGCAAAAATCAAGTCTGAAAAATAGTATATAAAATCAAAAGATGAAATCACCACCGTCGCTGCTAGCTGATAATCAAGTCTCAAAATAAGAATCTTAAGCTGAGCTGAATGATAAAGCTGAATCAAAGATTAAAGCTGATAGGTACTACCCCCTTGGAATCAAAATCAAAATTAGGTAGAGGAGAATAAGAAATTGATAAACTTGATCAAGTCAATAGAAATCATAGTCGAAGAATAAGACAACAGGATAACCATCAAGCAGTGAAGACATGCCTCAGGTTGACTAGGTTTGACTAGGAAAGATATAGGATAAAAATTAAGTCAAACCTTAGAGAAATGAAGTGAGTGATAATGAATGATAGACTAGGAGTTTGAAAGAGATGGGGGTGAAGAAATGAAGATGCCCCAATAGAGATCGAAGGATCAGGCCTCAAATGGTCAGCCAACTGCGCAGAAGAGGGTGAAAATTTTGAAATACAATTTTGACTATCAAGATTAACTTAGATTTTGATTTTGAGTTTGAAAATGGATCTAGGACGTCAAAATTAGCTAGGGGTGCAATTTTTGCACAATTCTGAGGTATTTTGAAAATTAGGTCAAAAAGTCAAAATGCTATATAAGGGGCAAAAAGTGTCATTTTCAAAATCATTTGACTTTTATTGATTTGAGAATTGTGAGAGCTTAGAGAGAGAAAATGGCCCAGTAAGTAGTGATTCCCATTCATAGGCATTGGTTTGAGTGTGATTGATTGCACAACCGGCCTCCACACTATGCTACCCCGGTGAGTTTTCAGAAAAACTTTATTGTTTTGAGTCATGAATGAGCATTAATCACATTTTTAATTGTTTTTGAAATTTCAAATTTTTAGTTTAGGCGAAAAGTCATGTGACACTTTAGAAGTGTCACACCCTTTGAGGATGAATGTCATGTGACACTTCATGAGTCAAAATAGTGTCACACGAGCATTGAATCCAGTGTTGCATGACACGGGATGAAATGTCATGCGACACTATGCGAAGTGTTGCCCAAATAGAAACATCGCACTGCTATAAGACAAAGTGTCGCACGACACTTAATCAAAAAAATAGTGTCACCTAGTATAAAATTTTGACATATTTTAATATTTTTGAGCAAAATGACATGGGTCTAGACAATGTTTGATTTTAAAATGTGTTGTATTGATATTATACATCCTTCATGATATGTATTGACATTTGGTATGGTTGAAATGACTTGTAGGAGAACTTCCCTATGCTCTGGATCAGAGCACCCCAGGTGATTGGATTGTGATTTATCTGAGATCTGGATGATCCGGGCAAGGCCGATTTGAGGGTGATGAGCTTTTGGTATTTACTACAGATGCCCCATATTTGAGTTGATCATGGGCTATTGACTGCTCTTGCCAAGAGATGGCATAGTGAGCACAATACCTTTCATCTACCTACTAGAGAGGCATCCATCACATTGGAGGACGTCTATCAGATCCTATGGGTTTCATGTCATGGAGAACCTATAAGTATAATCATGTTTATAGATAATCAAAGTTATACAGTTTCCCTTATGATAGAAACTAACATGAGTGTTTGATGACACAGATATACTATGATCAGGATTCGACAGAGGGGAGACAAGTTATCCGGGGTATGTTCCAAGATGTCACCATCCTAGAAAGACATGTCAGATGGGATCAGTTGATGGCTGACTTTGGTAGGGACTTCCTAGTGCCTTTTATTATTGCATCTTTGATTGGATAGGCACTTATCCCTGACAGGAGTCAGAAGGGTTTCCCACTGGGATGGTCTAGGTTGTTAGGAGATCTGGTGGCATGACCATGATGGATGGCATAGGGTTTGGTGATTCTAGTCAATATGTACTATGAGCTACATTAGATCATCTACCGAGATGACAAGACTTGGGCATGCAGGGCTATACTTTCTCAGATATGGGCGTGGGAGCACATTGCTATAGTGCATCCATGAGTGCAACCTAGGGAGTGCAGATATCCCTACATGTATAGATATGCTAGTTTCATCTCTCAGGCACATAGCGGGGATGTTGCTTACTATCGCAGGGTATTGGATGAGCTCACCTCATTCACCTGGAGACCTTACAGGACATTTGAATAGTGGGGTGATAGGCAGGAGCTGGATTATATGCTTTGTAGTCAGCCATGAGTAGGTCGTCATGTAGACATTGTGGAGAGATTTGTTATTACTCAGGTCTGGAGATAGTTCAGATGCCAGTAGAGCGTGTCTACGGAGACCACTACACATGCTCAGTTTCATGATGAGGAGGGGCATGGTTGGCTACCGATGCTGGATTACTAGTAGGTAGTACAGGAGACAGCTGCTATACATTAGGAGCCATGTGAGTACCTTCCAGACATGGTGGATGTAGGTGTAGACACAACTTATAAAGCAGAGAGGTGTAGGGCTCCATTCCCTAGATTCACCATACCAGATGCATCGCTAGCTGCTTAGGGGGATGACAGGGGAGATGACAGGGATGGAGGGGATGGAGGAGATGGAGGGGACAAAGGGAGAGGGAGAGGGATGGAGAGAGGTGAGGGATCAAGATCAGGTGGCCAGAAATGGTCATGAAGATGGAGATCAGTGACCCTCGAGGATGAGGTGAGACCAGCTCGCCGACAGGCTGAGGGGAGGTAGGATCCACCTGTAGGAGAGGATGACCTGAGAGCCAAGATCTAGGCTCTAGAGACGAAGATGCAATAGCTATGCATCACCATAGCAGTGAGAGACTAGCAGCTAGCTAACTTGAGGGTAGAGAGAGATCAGCAGATCACTGATCTCAGGGCAGAGATAGCACATCGGGAGCAGGCGGCATAGGATGATGTAGTAGAGATCTGGAGAGAGACAACACAAGCTACTTATTACCATGGACTCTACCTACAGGCTAGACCTGAGGGACAAAGCGCACCATCTTACTCTCAGAGGGCAGGTAGATTAGATATGGTGCCAGACAGGGCAGCAGTAGTACCTCCACCACCACCACGTGATGGGGAGAGTCAGACCTAGGTTTAGGGCTTAGGTTTAGATGTTTCGGACATATCCTGAGACTTTTGATCCATATTTTGGGATCTCACTTTGTACTATGTATCATTACTTATATATATGAGATTACTGGATGTTTGATATATCATGTGTGTACATCTCACTTGTGATGGATATATCAATTTATGTATTGTCTTGTCATTTTGCTCAAAATGTTTATGTATATGCTCATGTATGTTCTCTCTCATAGATGTATGTTTAATTCTCATGTGTGTGATATAGACTCATGTTTCTGAAAATGACATTTTTGAGATAGATATGATGATATGATTAACCCCTTGTGATGACAGGAATAGGTTTGAGCTGAAAGACAAAGAGTGAAAGATATGATCGAGAAAAGGGAAGATGAGCACAGTTGACTAACAGGTCCATGTGAGATGAAAAGGAGAACTCTCTCCATATGAAAAATGAAAAACTAAACTAATATGACCCTAAAAAAGTAAGCTATTATGAAAAGTGGTTGACTTGCAAGGTCACAACACTTATAGACATCTAATTATCATCATCGAGCTTTATTGATAGTGTCATAAGATCATACAATACACACTAGTATGACTATGGGTATATGAATATGATCTATATCAGATGAAATGTGAAAATCCCACCTAGGCACCAAAGACATGTAGGTCAAGATGACTAGTGCAGTGAGATTACCTAAGTTTACTATAGCGAGATTATGCTTGCATCAGGACATAAGAAGGTCAAGATGGCTATAAGCATGCACTCACAGAAATAGTCAAGGATAATACTTTGCAAATCCTAGGTGTCAAGTGGATCAAGCATAAATGCTAATGACAATTAAGACCAACAAAATATACCCACAAGCAGATAAAGAAATAAAACATGTTCTCATACCCTCAGTCTTTTAGCTATGCATCATCAAAAACTTCTCAGGGAGAGACCACTCGTCAAAGAAATCATCATAAATAGCACACAAAATAAATAAAGTCGAACAAGTCTCAATGAGTCAAGTGTTTAAGTGCGTGTGTGTAGGTCATAGAGTCAAACTTTGAGTATCAAATTTTCTAATGAGAGATATCACATCATACTTAGACTGGTGGGTAAGACATCTGATAAGTGTTGAGAAACACTCGACGCTAGGGTAGTGTTGAAAAACACTGTTTGGGGTGGTGTTAAAAACACCTATTTGTGAAATGCCCCAAGAGACAATCGTACCTAAAGGACCTATGCTAACAAGTATGCCCCCTAGACAAAAATAAAGACCAATTCCAAACCAAGTCAAATAAGATCAAGGCATGATGGAGAATGGCTAAGTGTCGAGGATGCATGCTAAAAGACAAGGGTGCAAAGGCCTCAAGTAGCGCCTATTTCTAGGTTTTCACCACTTGGAGAATTTTTTATTTTTTCAATTTTTTTGTATTTTTGCTACCAAGGCACCTGTTTCCAAGTTTTCACCAAGGCACTTTTTCTATTTTTTTGAATTTTTTGAATTTTTTGTATTTTTTCAGGACTTTATATGCTTTTAAGGATTTTTTCAGCATCATATATGAATTTTTTTGGTATTTTTTCAAGATCAATAAATATGTACAAACGATGCCCCTAGACAGAATAGGCATCATGGATAGAACTTCTTGAGGTGCAAAACATTAATAGGACCAGGGATCTTTTCCCCCTATTCATCAGATAGTAGGTAAGCACCTGTCCCAAAAGTAGCAGTAATAATGTATGGTCCAAGCCAATTAGGTTCAAATTTTCCCTTTTGTTCTCGATGTTGTTGGTTCTTAGGATTCTCGCATAGGACAAGATCTCCTATGTGAAATTCTCTAGGGAAAACCTTCTTGTTGAATCCTTTGGATATACACTTTTGGTAGACTCTCATGTGATCAAAAGATGTTCTACGTTTCTCATCAAGAAGTTCCAATTCTTGCAATCTCATGGCACGATAATCTTCATCTGTAATCAAACCTTTGAGAGAGACTCTAAGTGAGGGAATCTCTACTTCTAAAGGTAATACTACTTCAACGCCATAAGTGAGAGAAAAAGGAGTAGCCCCTGTGGGAGTATGAATACTCATTCTGTAGGCCCATAAGGCTGGATTGATCTATAAGTGCCAGTCTCGACCATTCTTGTGGACTGTTCTATGGAGAATCTTGAGAATGGTCTTATTAGAAGCCTCTGCTTGTCCATTTCCTTGTGGGAACTAAATGGAGGACCAATGTTACTTTATCTTGAATTTCTTGTAGAGGTGTGTAAGGTCCTTATTTTTGAACTGACCTCCATTGTCAGTGATTATCTCAGAAGGTATCCCAAACTGACAAATGATGTGATTCAATATGAACAAAGAAATTGTCTTTCCCGAAGCAATAGAGAGTGGAACGGCTTCTACCCATTCGGTAAAGTAGTCAGTAGCCGTAATTATGAATTTATGTCCACCTGATGAGTTGGGATGAATTTTCCCAACAAGGTCAAAGGCCCGACGCTGAAATGGCCAATGGGAAATAGAAGGAATAAGCTCCCTACCTGGAGCATGAATCAAGTTTCCATGTTTTTGACACTTTTCACAAGATTTGGAAAAAGCTATAGCATCCATCTACATTGTGGGCCAATAGTACCCTACCCTAAGCAACCTTCGGGCCATGGCAAGACCATTGGAATGTCTTCCACAAATACCCTCGTGGATGTCAACTAACGCTCAGTCGGACTCATCCTTTTCCAAGCACCTAAGAAGTGTCCCATCTAAACCCCTCCTATACAGATCACCAGAGATAAGGGTATGGCGAGAGGCATTACAGACAAGGTTTCTTCATTCAAATCAGTTAAATGATTCAGGAATGATGTCATCACAAAGGTATGAATAGATAGCACCATAACGGGAAGACTCATGAGTGACCAAGGTACAAATAACATGGCTTTCATAGGAGTCAAAGATGGGATGGTGTAGCTCTTCCACCAGGAATTCAAATCTTGATTCATGTTGTTCCAACTGAAGGAGTCAAGCTAATGTAGCCATAGCATCTACAACCTTGTTTTCTATTCTAGGGATCTATTGAAATGTTACAAATTTGAAATAGTGTCACAATGAATCAACCATATTTTTGTAAGGTATCAGCTTATCATCCTTAGTTTGGTACTCTCCATTCACTTGGTTGATAATCAATTATGAATCCCCAAAGACATGCAACTCTATAATTCCCCATTCTATGGCCATTTTCAATCCATTGGTTAAGGCCTCATATTTAGCAATGTTGTTTGTTCATGGGAACAATAATTTATAGGACTTGGGAATAGTACACCCATGAGGGGAAACAAACAACACTCCAGCTCCTGATCCATTTTGCATATTTGAACCATCAAAGAAAATTTTCCAAGTACATGTGGTCATGTACATGATATGCTCATCTAGGAATTCCACTTGAATAGGCATGCTATCCTTGACCGGGAAATCAGCAAGTTGATCTGCAATAGCTTTCCCTTTTATAGCCTTACGCTCAGTGTACTCTATATCAAATTCAGACAAAACCATCATCCACTTAGCAAGTCTACCCATGAGAGCAGCCTTACTAAGAAAATACTTAAGAGGATCAATTTTTGCAACAAGATGTATAGTATGGGCAAGCATGTAGTGTCACAACTTTTGGGAAGCAAACACTATCACAAGACAAGACTTTTCAATACTATTATAATTGATCTCATAAGATACTAGAGTACGGATAATGTAGTAGATGGATCTTTCCTTCCCCGTATCATCAAGTTGAGCCAATAATGCCCCCAAGGAAGATTCTATCACTGAGATGTACAAAATCAATGGTTTTCCTAGGATAGGAGGCATCAAAATTGGAGGATTAGCCAAGTATTGTTTTATTTGATCTAGGCTCTTTTAGCAATCCTCATTCCAAGCACATGTGGCTCCCTTATGCAATGTCTTGTTGAATGGTTGTGCTCTATCTGCAAGCTATGAAATAAACCTTCATATGGATTGGAGTCATCCTTGAAGACTTCTCATTTGACTAATGTTCTTAGGAGGCAACATATCTAATATGGCTTGAACCTTTTCGGGATCCACTTCTATTCCTTTGGCTAAAATTATGAATCCTAGAAGTTTACCTGAGGTAACTCCAAAGGCACACTTTTTCAGATTCAATCTTAACTAAAACTGCTCCATTTGATCTAGAATTACTTCCAAATTGTCTAGGTGTGTATCCCTTTTCTTAGACTTGGCCAAGGTATCATCCACATAATCCTCAATGTTTTTATGCATCATATCATGAAATATTGTGGTCATGGCTCTTTGGTATGTGGCTCTTGCATTTTTTAATCCAAATGGCATGACGTTCCAACAATAGGTTCCCCATGCACATGTGAATGTTGTCTTTTCTTGATCCTCAGGAGCTATTTTTATTTGGTTATAACCGGAAAAACCATCCATTAAAGAGTATATCTCATATCCCGTAGTCATATCCACTATCATGTCCATGTTAGGGAGTGGAAAGTCATCCTTTTGGCAAGCTTTTTTAAGATCTCTGAAGTCTATGCATACACGAATGGACCCATCATGATTTGAAACTAGAACAATATTTGAGATCCACTCGGTATAGTCGATAGCTCTAATAAATCCTGCTCCTAAGAGCTTTTCTAATTCAGCCTTAACAAGGAGAGCTATGTGAGGATGCATTTTCCTCAACTTCTATTTTATTTGTTTAATTCCTGGAGCTATAGATAAGCGATGCATAATAAGGTTAGTGTCAAGCCCTGGCATGTCTGAATATGTCCAAGAAAAATTGATTTTCTTCTTTTGTAAGAACTTTGTGTATGCCTCTTTTTCTTGCACTGACAGAGACTGAGCTAGATGAATCACCTGTGGAGCCTCTTCTGTATTCAAATTTACTAGTTGTGTAGGCTCAATAAGAACTGATGACCTATCTTGAAAATAACTCATTAGGTTATTAAGTACCCCCATCCTTAGGTGCCTCAAAGAGGTTTTCACCTTTAGATATGTCCTTTCTTTTTACTTTTTTGGGTTCTGACACCGCCACATAGTGGTTTTCGCCATCAGAACCATTTCTCTTTTTTTTCTTTTCTTTTATTTTGTGACTGAGGTACTTAATATCCAGCTCCGTCATACTTGTTGTAGGTTCACTGGTGGAAGAGACTATGGGTTCAAGAACATTTAGGTAGCAAGCTATTTCGTAGTCGTTGTGAAAAGTGAGGAGCTGAGGCTCTTGACAAAGTTATGACCAATCAATCAAATGATGGTTTACAAGGGGTAGGTCAATGACTAGTTCAATATTATTGATATGAAAGGCATTGTCTCTGGTGATCGCATAGTTAAAATCTATCAAGTCTCCCTCTGAGATACCTAAATTAGGGCTCGTCTCACCAAATGAAGCATCGTACACTAAGGAAATTCGAGGAGTCCAATCCTCTAGTCCTACACTAGGTTCAATGGTCACATCAGGTTGAGTACTATAGGTGTGGACAACATCCATGTCCAAATCAACTATTTCATCTGAAAGAGAGTCCCATTCGAACTCATGCGAATCTATTTTTGAATCCTTGCTGGTATGTTTATACCAAGAAGGCTTGGGATGCCTTGGTGTAGAAGCTTGGAGATTGTGAAGGGTATCACCTTCTCTGGTGTCTGTATTTTCAGCTGCTGAATCATCTGAATCCCCCCAAAGGAGATTGGTGGAAGGCACCCAATCATCAGTCATGTCTTGTTGGTTTTGGAGATTAGGTGTATAATCTGAGTCACTGTCACTATCCATCACAGCTAGGATAGGAATACTTTTGTTCTTTCCATTATCAAACCCTAGGCCAACCATTGACTTATTGCTATGACCAAAAAGAGCATGGTTGAGTGGTTGATCCTTGGCATCTAACCTGTGACTGAGAGGGCCATGACCTAGGTAGCCCATGTTGGTGACCAACGTGTATCCTCTCCCATAAGTCTTAGGAGATGGAGAAAATTTTTCATTATGTAGGTGCTTTTCTTCTCTATATATCCAATCACTAATAGCCACCTCTTCTTTCTCATCCTGAATAGGTACTGAAGACTCTACAAAAGTATCAAACAGAGTCATGGCTGAAGATGAGGGACACATCTCTTGTGACGGTTTACCATAGGACCTAGGTGAAATTGGTAATTTTTTAAAGGAGTCAATTTGATATCCTCCCATACCAAGGTCTATGGACTTGAATTTATCTTTACATTGCTCAAGAGCTGCCCCAAAATTGTCTGCTTCTCTATTTAAGGGAACATGGGCCCCTACTGAAATGGCATTAACAGATAAGGTACTATCACTTGGTATGCAGACTTCTACACCATTGTATGGAAACTTGACACATTGGTGATAGGTAGATGGTACTGCTTGCATGTCGTGAATCCATGGTCTACCTAGTAGGATGTTGTATGCTAGAGGACCAGCATCAATGATTTGAAACAAAATGTCCTTTTCAACAGGACCAATTCTGACTGGAAGAACAACTAACCCTTTAGAACTTCTCTCAACCTCATCATAGGCTTTGATAGTAATTTTCTTCCTAGTATCAATGGCATGCTTTGAGTAACCTAGGTTTTTCAAAAGACTTAAAGAACAAATATTGAGCCCAGCACCCCCATCTATCAACACAAACCTAACATGATTTTTATGGATCATGACCTCAATGTGAAGGGAAAGATTGTGTAGATGGCTCAAGGATTTATCATCTTCTATAGAAAATGTAAGGTAATATGGGCTAGCAAGGTGGTTGACCATGTTCTAGAATTGGTCAATATCTATATTATTAGGGACATTTGCTGCATGCAAAGCATCCTCAAGGACATGCTTGTGTCTAGGAGATAATTCTAAGAGCTCAAAAATGGAAATCTGTGCTGGTGTTTGCTGTAACTGATCAACAAGGTTGTAACTCATATCAGGACCAACTGCAGATTTGGGAGGAACACTTTTGGACATTGGTTTCTTAGATTTTCTAGAATTAGGACCTCTAATGATAATAGGACCTTGGGACTGACCCCTAGTAACAAAATTGAGAGGTTGAGATGACCTTTGAGATTGAGGACCTCTAAGCACAACAATGGGTCCTTCATCAAATATTGGAGGTGAGATTACATCATAGTCATAGGGATCATTCCCTCTCATCATGTTGACATCATTGTCCACAACCTCAAGCATATTAATGATATTTTCTACAGCTGTATAGGTATAATTAATTGCGGCCTTCCCATTCTTGTTTGTAGAAGTCTCCCCCTTCTCATACTTAGGCAAGGGCTCCTTAAAGGCCTTGTGGTCTGCGTTTATGGTCAATCCATCAACTTGTAATTTCCCATTCTCAATAAGGTCTTGAACAAGATGTTTGAGTTTAAAACAACCTTCAATGTCATGTCCAATCCCATTGTGGTATACACAGTAAGCTTTCTCATTCCACCAATAAGGTTTAGGATCCGATATGCGAAACTTTGTAGGATCTGAGGTTGTGCCAAATTATGAGCAATCAAGGTCTTAAAAAAGTTTGCATAAGAGTCTCCAAGCTTAGTGAATTGCCTCTTTCCTGACTTAGATTTATCATGGTACTTGGGCTTGTGCTCTTGTTGGTCTAAGGATGTTTGCAGCTTCATAGCTTGAACTACATTAGATAGATTAAGAACTCCTTGTTCCTTAGGTTGTGGAGAGTCAACAACTCTGTCATTGACTACGTGCTTATTTTTGTTCCAATATGAGTTCTTTTTATCCTTATTATTATTGTTATTTTTTTGGCCATTGTTGTTATTACTTTGTTTGGCCAAAATACCTTGTTCTTTTAAAACATCCTCGATGCGACATGCAGTTTCTACCATAGTGTCAAAAGAATTAAAGACCATTTTTCTAACTTCATATCTTAATTCTGGCACTAGATTGCTCACAATTATATCAATCCTTTCTTCCTCAGGGATGCTCCTAAAATACTTGGAGCATAAGTGTCTCCATCTTTGTAAAAATGTCACAAAGGGTTCCCCTTGATTCTATTTTAATTTACACAAATCAAGCATGGTGACTGACCTTGATAAATTATATGCAAAATGTTGCACAAATCTTTGAATGAGTTCTTTAAAAGTTTTGACAAGAGGGGTAAGGTTAGTAAACCACTCCATAGCTTGGCCTTTAAGGCTCCTCGGGAATAACCTCATAAGGTAGGAGTCCTCATGATGAAATTCAAAGCTCATGATATAGAATTGTCGCACATGGTCATGGGGGTCACCACTACCATCATATTTGTCATATGTGGGGATTTCAACCTTTCTAAGAAAATCTACCATAACCACACTTTTGTCAATGGGATTAGGACATATAGAATCCAAGTTGAAGGAGCTCTTAAGAGCCATCATTTTTTCCATAGTCTTCTACTTTTGCTTAATCACCTCATCAATTGAAGGGTTTTGCTTCTTAATCTTTTGGTCCACATCAAAGTTGTATGGGACTTTTGCACCCTTATTGATTAAAATTTCCAAGAACTGATCCTTATTTTGCTCCACATACTTCTCCACATATTGTTGGAAGGATGGTTATTATTGCATTGTCATGAAATCAATAGTGTCAAAGTTGGCATTACTTCCTCCATGTTGAGAGCCATGATGAGCTCGTTGGGAGGGTTGTCTTGAATGTCTAGGAGATGATTGTCTCCTACGATGGTTATACCGAAAAGTCCTTCTTCCTCTAGCACTAGGTGATCTTGATGGGGTCCTTAACCTTCTTCTTGGACTTGGTGAGGGAGTAGATGGTGGAGAGTTGGTTCCACTATTGGTACCCCTATTGTTGAATTGATTATGGAGTTGTTGTGCTAGGAGCCTATCTTGTTCTTCTTGTGCAGGTCTTCTCCTTATGTCTAGCAAAGCTCGTTCCTCATCCTCCAATTTTTTGAACCTTTCTTTCTTAGTAGCTTGTTCATCCAAGAAGGCTTGTTTTTCTCTCTCAATGTGCTTCAACCTCTCACTTGTGTATCATGAGGTGTCTCTAAGTGGAGAAGGTTGTCTTGAATGTCTGGATACATTAGCTGCATTGATATGAGCATCACCAAATTCATTGTTTTGGTCTTCATGTTGTGACCGTGTATCTGAGTGAGCTGGCCTATGATGTCTCTCAACTTGTTGATGAGCATCTAGATACCTTGTGTTGATAGGAGGTGATCCAGGTTGACTATCAGAAGAAGACCTAGCAGACATTGTGTCACCCCTATGTCGTTGGAACATGTCATGAAGAGTTTGATTCATTGCTTCTCTTTGTTGTCTAGTGAAGGTATAACTCATGTCCATATTTGATGAAAAAGGTGCTAAAGAGGAACTCAATTCATTGAGATTACTCTTTGGGTCAAAACAAACCTCAGACTCACTCTTAGGAGATCGATCAAAAATGGGTTCTTTTCCCTTTCGCTATTGACGAGTCTTAACTAAGGGTAACTGATTAAAGACAACCGGGGGTCATTTTCCTTGATTCACTTGGTACCTTGTTATAACTGACATGAAACAAAAGGATTCTTGAAGATAAGATGATCTCTCAAAGTGTCAATCACCAAACTAGGATAATTAAAGTTCTCTAATGTCCCAAAAGAGATGGAAAGATAGAA
Organism: Chamaecyparis obtusa; assembly: GCA_027943335.1. Taxonomy (NCBI): domain Eukaryota; kingdom Viridiplantae; phylum Streptophyta; class Pinopsida; order Cupressales; family Cupressaceae; genus Chamaecyparis; species Chamaecyparis obtusa. Next base: position 456,590 of record BSBK01008731.1, on the reverse strand, counting down.
ATTGTAAATGGTGTTACCAACACTGTCAAAGAGGTGCTAAAATCAAAGGATCAATATCCTTGCACGTTTGAATCAGGAGGATTAGCCCAAATTGTATAATTGAAATTGAATTTGAGTGGAAATGATTTGGACAAAAAGAGTACTATAATTCTCCAAGAATGTTACTTAACAACTCTAGAGGGGCACTTGCTCAACAGGAGTAATCTTCTAACTTGACAATTCTTCCCAAGGTGACTTTGTAAATCGAATGAGACTTCCCCTAGAGGACTAAAAAAAATAGAAATTTAGAGTAAAGATAGGCTTCCAGCGGAAAGATAAGCTACCTTCCTAAAGACCCAGCCAACTAAAGGCAACTGCAAAATGACTAAAACCAGGTATACAACAAAAAATTCTCAGGTGACACTTTCCAAGCTAACCAGGTGACACTTTAAGACTAGGTGACAATTCACGCAATATAGGGTGACACTCTCCAGGCTAATAGTGCACCACTTTCCAGGCAAGCGATGTGACAGTTGTTTAGGGACAAACTATCGCATGACAATTCTTAGAATAGGGTGCGACAACATTTTAGTGTCGTACGTCTCTTTGACCAGTGAATGTCAAAATCTCAATTTTAAGGCCTATTTGTTCAATATTTTCAGTTTGAGGGTTGATTTTTTGATTCCAATCATAATGATAGTAGTAAATTGATAGGTTTGCAAATAGTATGGGATCAAACGTGTCTTCAAGCACTTGAAACAAGGGAAAAAGCAACCTTGCCAAGACAAACACTTGTGATATCAAAATAGAAAAACACCCTATGAATACTACCAATTATTTGAATGTTCAAGAATGTTAACACTGGTATTACACAATCGAAGACATTTCAAGCAATATCTATCCTAGAAAGTCAAGGCTCAATACTTAACAACTTGGCCCACACTTGATGCTCCATTGCCTCACACAAAGTGGTTGCCCACAATAGATATTGGCTTTTTCATGGAAGTGCCAAAGACACAACCAAAGGAACACATATGGTAAGTAATCTTGGGGTGATCCGGGTTATTCCACTTGGATCAATCCTTGCACCAAGAAGCTAAGTAGAAAAATAGGGTGGCCTCTAACTATGGTTCTTAATAAGGGCTTTCGTATGTAGTACCCCTCTTGCTCCTCATAAAGGACTGGGACCTCACAGCCTCAAGAGTACCTTAAGCATTCTTGCTCAATACTTTCCTCATGGTCACAATCCCACAAGTACTCAGATCAAGTGAGATAAGCACTACGTCTACCAAGGTTTTGTGTCCTTGATAGCCTTGAGTTTATAGTGGGTCAGAATAGCCGGCAATAAGCTTGTCCCCACTTGGGTTGTTCCTCTTGATTGCTCAAAAGAAAGCCCACTAAAGGATTCTAGAGATCTAAATAAAAAGTGGATCAACTTATGAGGTTCAAGGATTTTGTTTCACCACAAGGGTGAAGAACATACTCCTTTATCTCAAAGCCTTCTCCCAATCACACCAAGCAAAGGTTCAATTACCCTCTTACTTTCAAAATCCAAAGATGGGTCAAGATTTTCTGGTTCACCACAAGGGTGAAGAGCATACTTCTCCTACCACCCAAGAATTCCTACAACAAGATATTAAGTGCCTATGAAATGAAACAACTAGCATATGCCACACTCAATAAAGAAAGCAATTAAACAAGCACTTGATTGGGTTTTTATGCTTTGGGCAGCCCTACAAAAACTGTTAGTAGCCCTTGTGCATTTGAAGCTTTGACATGCATTCTTTTGGAAAAATATTTCAAGAAATGAGAGCACCTACAAGCACAACTTGTTACCCCAACAAGGTTAGAACAATCCAAAATCCAATTAGCTCTAAGAAATCCACTATCAAAAGTATTTAAAGCACTAAAGGTGGAACACTTAACTCTTCAAATAAATGTGAAGTGAGTCCAAAAAGGGGAACATTTAACTCTTCACACAAACTCAAAGCAAGTCAACACCTTAGAAAACTAATGAGATCAAGAAAGCATAAAAGGGAGAGCTTTGTGGAACACTTAACGCTCTTTTCAAGTAGACCCCTCCCCTATGTATGAATGCTGACCTTGCATCCAAAGGGTGGAAATGAGGGGTGATTAGAAATAAGTGAGTCCAACAACCCAATGTAGCAAACAAGATCAATCAAAAGTACTCTTCGAGTGTGAAGTGAGTCTGAAAAAGTGGAACATTTAACTCCTCACACAAACTCAAGGTGAGTCCACACCTTAGAAAACTAATGAGATCAAGAAAGCATAAAAAGAGGGAAACTTTGTGGAACACTTAACACTCTTTTTAAGTAGACCCCTCCCCTATGTATGAATGCTGACCTTGCATGCAAAGCATAGAAATGAGGGGCGATTAGAAATAAGCGAGTCCAACAACCCGATTTTAGCTAACAAGATCAATCAAAAGTACTCTAAAGTTGCTTATCAATACTACTCATAGATGAAAAAGGGTTGAATCAATGGAATATTTAACTTTCCAAGAAAACATGGAGTGAGTCCACAAAGTGGTGCATTTAACTCCCTATGTAAACAAGGAATGCATCCATGCCCCCAATCACTCAATGAGATATTTGATATTGGAAACCAAGAAGCATTCACTTACACAAACTTGTAAAAACAAATCTATGTTCTTTCATTCACCATTAAGAGCATAAAAGAGATGTGCCTATGAAAGCAAGTAAACATTCAGGCCAAACACATGAGAGGTTCTTTTTAGATCCAAAATCCAAATGAAATCTATCTAACTACAAAAAATCAAACTAGTAAATGGATTAATCTAAACTTGGCCAAAAAGGTCTAAAAAAACTCACTGTTGGGTACAAGTGACAGTATAGTCACTAGAAATGTCACGCGACACTTCTTTGCATACATGAGTGACAGTTCTCCTTACCTACAGGTGACAGAATGCATAAAACAGAGCGACACTTTTAACTGGTAAAGTGTCGCACTACTATATAGGAAACTGTCACACGACACTGGTGAAAAGTGTCGCACGACACTCTGAGACAGAAAACCAGAGACTGAAAATAAAGCTGAAAATTGATGAAAAATTTGACAGAAATGCAGAAAATAAAGGACAAAATGCTAATGTTCTGCCCCACGGTGGGTGCCAAAAATGTAACCACAAAAGTAGTGCACTTCTATGAATCCTTATAATCAAGAACACTCAAGAATGAGGTCTCAAAAATTGATCCATAGCTCTCTATGTATGGAGTTGAAAGATTGTAAAATTGCTCTCAACTAGAGCTATGAAGCTAATGACCTTGCTAGTCAACCACACAATGAGAGATTCAAGTGAAGACAAGGGCAAGAGTGCCAATATCTCCAAGAATCCAAATGGAAATGCAATTCAAGTAAACTAAGAATGAAGATGCAAAATAGTCCATGAAAATGAAAGAACAATGCAACTAATCTATGAAAGGAAATTAGAAAACCTGCAACATAATATTAGCATAAAAAATGAATGGATATGCAAAATGAGGAAGAGAGCTCTCCTTTTATAGGAAATGAGAAGGAATGGACCATGGAGATTAAGAGGCAAAAGAATTAATCAATGGTGGAGCATCAAAGAAGAGCAATCCATGTGCACAAATATCCTCCAATGGGAAAATAAGAGTTGACTTTTGTGTCCATATGAGACAAAAAATGCTTTTCTTCTTTTTATAAAATAAGAATGGTGCTTTATTTGTGCAACTTAGGATAAGAGGAAAAGGTGGGGGCTTTTTATTTATTAAAAGGGGAGGAAATATTCCTTTTAAATAAATAAAAACTTAGGATAAATGGTTAGCCCAAGGAATAATCGAATAAATGATAACATAGGATTTGATCAAGGAAATTGCTATATTTGAAAAATGCTGATTTTTGAAAATATTGATTCAGGGATTTGATAAATCGTTGAATGGGAGCCCAAAGTCTAGGTGACCATTTTAGGGTGCATACAGTCATAAATGATTTTTCCAATCATAGGCTTGTACAATGTTATATCTACTACTGGTGAGTCATCTTCTTTTGTAAGTTTGCATCCTGTTATCATAGGTGTCCCTACTGGATTGCAATCATCCATCTTGAATTTCTTTAATATCTCTTTCACATACTTGGATTGATTAATGAAAATACCTTTCTCTATCTGCATGCTACTTACTTCACACTTCATTCTTGTGTCATCTCTTGATTGTTCAAATTAGTATTCTGTAGGTTGGTGTTGGATTTTCTCTTATAGCTTTCACGATCGAGGCTTTCACGTGCATATGATCTTTTAATATCTATTTGTTAATGCATTCTAATGGTTTTATGTACATTCACATTAGGTGGCATTTGATACGTATTTATTCAGGATGGTGGAATTCTTGGTAATTATTGTGATTAATCACCCATCCTACACATGATGTCTCTGTTGATTAAGCCCCTTTTCTCATTAGCTGGTAGTTGTTTTGGTTTTATTCATTTTGTTGTCCTCATTTTTGGTTTCACTTGTTCTTGCTCATGGCTAGGTGTAGATTTGTTGATGAATTCAGGGCCTTAAACTTAAGGGTTTATTTTCCTCTCACTGCCCTTGAGCTTCCGTTTGAAGGTGCGATTACTGATGAATTCTTGAAGTCCATGTTTCTTGTTCACTATCCCAAATGTCATAGGTGTATTCAGTGGCTCATTAGCAAATCTATCATGTCACCACAATTGAAGAGGTTTATTTTCCCATCCCAAATTGTTTCCATTTTTTCCTCTATCTTTCTTGACCTATCTCAATCCTGGTCTCTACTATTTCATGTTGTAAATTGGGTGATTTTGCCATGGTTCCTTCAAAATAACAATTTATTATCAATTGTCCAAGGTTATAATCTATGGCAGGGGGAGGCATTTGTGGGTGGGATATTTTTGTGCTATTTACTTTATAATTCAGACAAGTATATTATGATGTTAGGGGAAATTAAGGACTACCTTACCTCTTCTAGCATTATGCCTTTGGATATTATTCTCAACAAAAATATTTTTGATGTTGGGTATCGGGGTAAAGCATTTGCCAAAACATATGCTATGCTTGGTCTTATGGCTCACTCTAATGTTGTCATTATTTCTAATACTTTACCCTACTCGACTACTTCTTATGTGGGTGGTAACAACCTTTGTCGGGTTCCGTGTAGTGCAACAGATGATTCATTGCACTCCTCGGACCCCTGTATGGGTGAATCCTCTTACCCGCCTAAATGTTCAAAAATTTATATTGGATCTTCTTCATTCATGCATAATGAGGCAGATAGGTTATGGACCTCTTTATTTCTCTCTCCTCCTTCTCAGTTGGGGGGTGAGGATTTGAATCATGCTAGCTGATTTTGCCATGTTTATCATATTTTGGCTAACAAATGTTGTAGGCTCTCCTCCTACATATTTGCATTATTTTGTTTCTATGATATTACTAAAGGATGGATGGTTTTGTTCCAATTTTTCTCTCTTTGAGTGGTTCTCGGGATGGCTGTATCAACAAAGTTGAGGACTTGCATTTTCATAAAAAGTTTGGATTCTAAATTTTGGATCTCCATTAAGGATCCTCTGTAGTTGAGGATGTCCTTAATGCTCTTACTTTGTACACAATGGTAATTATTGGGTCATTGTATTCAAGCTACAAGTTGATGCATCATATATTGTAATTTTGTAATAAGCTAGTTGGTTTGGATTATTGCATATATCCATCCTTTACTTTGTGGGTCTCGGGAGGTTATGTTTAGGTGGTAATTTTAAGCTCTTGCTTGAATCCTACTCAGATTTGTAATGGTCCGATTTTGGCCTTTGTGGGTTGGGGTATTTTAGAGGTTCTCTTTCTTATAAGATTCGTTGCACTTTGTATTATGGGTAACGAATGAAGTTTTTCTTTTCTGGTTCTTTTCTCCAGGAGCCCTTTTTGAACCAGTTTAAAATTAAAATAAATATAAAAATTTCACCAAAAAAATAAAAAATAAAAAATTATTTATATTAAATTATATTATTATAATATCTTATTATTTTAATTATATTAAGATAATATTATAATTTTAATTATAGTAATTTAAATAAAAGAAAAAGAAAACCCTAACTCTACCAAAATGAAGTCCCCACTTGGTTTATTTTTTAGCTACAAAAGCACTTGATTTATAAATTCTAAATTTTTAATTTTTCAGCACATTTTGAATCATCTTGCATGTCTCTTATCAATTTGGAACCATCGATTATTATTTTTAAGCTTGTCTTGTTCATATAGGGAACACCTTTGGTGTAATGATAATGTCTGAAGAAGTTTGGAAGAAAATGCAAGAAGGCTTTCTATCATGACTCTATCATCTATCCTTTTCTTGAGAAACAAAACCTTGCACCAATCAACAATGTTCTTTTATGGAAGAGGATTTTGTGAAGGCATTTCCAACATCAAAAGCACATTTATTTTCTTTAGAAATGCACACTGCCAAATCAAGAAACAAATAATGAATTGTGCAATATTTATTCAATTCAACTTCAAAGGTCAGTCTTCTAGTTCCTCCCATTCTTCTTCCACTACTTCAACCAAAAATGATTAGCAAGCTTATACAAGTAGTTCCATCCAATATCCCATTGGTCTTTTCTGTCTGGAACAAATTCTTCTATTACACTCTGAATGGTTTGAGCAGCTTAAATTGCACACACTAATGATTGATTCTTAGACTAAAAATATTGCATAGTCAGAATTGACTAACTTTTTGTATACTTAAATTGTCCCAAGATATGCAGATAATCAATCATAGTCAAGCTGACTTAATTTGGAGTCACATTCCCTTTGAAGTGTGGTGCCTGCTAGGGATGCTTCCACAACTATGGATTCCATCTCTGATTGGTATTACTAAGAATAAAAAAATGGACTTGATAAAATGGGTAGTTGATTGCACTAAATTTTATCAATTACAGAAACCTCAAAAATTGTTGGTATACTCTCTCAGAGTGAGAACCCTATCATTTATAATAGTAAAATCTTCAGCTGCAAGCTATTCCATACTTGCTAATCATGACTCTAGAGTATCACTTTATTATATTTTTTGCATTTCTTTTCTAACAGACAAGAGATCACTTAAAGCACATACATTGTGCCTATCCAATATGAGAAAGAAAATACATTGTGTGAACACTAAGAATGAATAAGCTTAAATATTATAAAATCTAAAAAAGAAGTATGATATAGAGTTATAAGTGTTTGAATTAGTATCAAGTGTTCTATTTATTCTTATGATAAATGGGTTCTTCAGAGCTCACTCAATGAAACATGAGTCGATGAATTTGACTCAAAAACTATACTAGTTGAATTCAGATAGCAATATCACAATTTGTTAAAAAAATTATCCTCATAAGGATCTAATTTCTTGTCTCCTCTTTTGTAAAGACGGTGCACATGCACTCCAAACTCCATAGAGCGAATATGAACCTTACACTTCTCTGAAGTTGAGCTCATTCAGTGAATGACCAAATAAAGTGTGGTAAGTACACATCTCATTTCTAATAGTGAAAAGTGACTCCATTTCCATCATTTAAAAAATAAAATAGATAGTTTAATGATAATTATTATTACAAATAGAAAAAAAATTTAGTCAAAAAGACAATAATTTGTAAAAGAAAATATTCTTTTAATTAGATTAATATTAAATAAATACATGCACATGAATTACATATCAATTAATTGAAAAATCAAATAAGTGTGCTAGATATATTCCATGCTCATTAATCAAAAGTGATTCCATTTTTATTAGTGAATTAAAAAATTAATGACCAATATTATTCTATATTGAATGATAAAAAAAAATTATTTTCCCCAATAAATAGTGGTAAAGATGGTTATTAGTAAAAGAAAAATACTGCAACTTATTCCTATTCTATGCTCATTAATGAACAGATATTTCATTTGCATCAATGAAAAATGGAAAGATGGTAGCTTGTAAATAAAGATTATTATTTTCTAATCAGATTAACATTAAATGAATGTACACATGAGACATGGATCAATTATTTCAAATGGAAAATAGATTATTGTAATTTATGATTGATATTTAAAATTAAATAAGAAATATAAAGTATTAAAAATTATGATGATGAATAATTTGAATGTTGTAAATGTTTTATAAAAATTTAAGTTTATAGTTTAAAAAATATTTCATTATTATATAATAGTATAAAAAATTTAAAATGTATATATTTTTTAAATAAAAGTGGTAAGAGTCATTAAAATATTTATTTATTAATAATAAAAAGTTTTACATCAATTATGGTTCAAGGGAGCATACTGAGAAGAAAGAACCAGGAAGAATACCTCCGATTATAGCTAAAAAAAGGAACCTAAAAACTAAACATGATTACAATAAAATGACACATTGTCAAATCCAAATACAAACACTAGATAGAAGTCCAATAGGAGAAAGAGCCAATCGAGATGGAGCAACTAGAGATGAATAACCACCACAGTTTTTTCATAAAATCCTTAAGAGACTCATTAGTGCCCCTAGCCTACACAGTAGAACAAAGAGAAACCAACAAATCTTGAAGAGAAGATTAAGACATAAAATCATGAAATAGGGAAAGATCCAACATCTAATCTATAATATGAGAGAAAATGTAACAAAATATTAACATGTTCACAACCTGGATTGAAAATAAGAGCCATCCTTTCCATGTTAATAGGCTCATGAATCTGAACATCCCAGACCAAATGACGTAAGTGACATCAAAAAGAAGCTACAGAAAATCAGGCCCAAAGACCATGTAGAATATAGCATGAAGACAACCACCAAAATTACTGCCTTCAAAAGCCAGATATAGCACCACAAAACATAGCAGAACTATTCAGCACCAAACCTATTAACTGTCATCCTAGTAAGAAAAAATTACTAGCACTACACCACCAAACTATCATCCCAGAAAGCATATTGGAAAACAAAACTCAGAATGGAGTACTAAGTGAATAAATCAACCATCAACAATTTATAATGCAATCCTATAGAGGACAAAATTGCCCAATATAGAAAAGACTCGATCTGAAGTAGGGAAGAATATGACAAGATCCCTTTGAAGAGCCACAAAAATATGGACTCCCAAATGGAATAGAACAAAAAAGCATAAAGAATTTTGATTCATATCATAACGAGTAGACCCAATATGGTGAAGGCCCCCATACCTTATATAAGGAATGAAGCTATGAGAAATATATATACAAAATTGATCATACCAAGGGGGAAAACTCACATCTAGAGCATGATGAATGAAGGCATACCTGGAACTCAAAGCTACACTTGGATATAAGGAAGGTGAAATACTACCAGAAAAACATGAAAGAATGCCAATACAAAGGGTGAACATGTATATCCACCAAGATACTCAAACAAACATAATTGAAAGCATGATAGGAAAAAGGGGGAGAAAGTAAAGGAGAGGCACCATGAAGACAAATTAGTAAGAAACTTAACATTATCAAACTAAAAAGGAAGGAAGGGTCTATGGAAGCACCTCAGTGAGAGGACATTGATCATAAATTTATTTATTGGAAAGGAAATTGACAACCCCATTGGCTTCCTGATAGCAATGAGACACAATGTATGAATTAAACAACTTTAACCGGTCAATAATAGAAGACAACATATAGTTATATTACCAAATATGAAAAGCCTTATTGTAAATTGCATAAAAAGTGAACATCGAGTTGCCCTCAAGGATAACTGTTAGGAATGGGAACACTAAGAGGGGGGCGGGGTGAATCAATGTTCTATAATATGAATTTTTGATACTTGAAACTTAACTCAATAACTTAATTGTTGAACTGAGTATTAAAGCAAGTAAAGTGAAAAACCATAACATAACACTAGATATGATTAAGGGGAAACCTTGGCCAAAGGAAAACCCTTGGTGGGAATTAATACCCACTAATAATTGTACTTGTGTATTATGAACCTGTTAAATTTCATTTTCCCTGTTAGGAGCAGTCATTACAATGCTTTAGTATAATGACCTTGTCAAGGTCAGACCTTGTTAGGAGTCTTGAAGTAATAAACCCTATTAGGGGTGGTTGGCTCACTACCAGAGCTCACTTCTCAATAGATAAGGCTACAACCTCCTGGATATTAGATATACACTTTATCTGCAATGGTGAACTGTTGCTATGACATTGCTTGTCCGATCAATTCATTTTGTGCACTGATGCTTTAACCTCTTGTAAAGCTCTATATCATACTAACTGCTCTTCTTCTTTCAACTTTATATCTCATCCCACGCACAAATACAAAGGCACATGTTTTATTTATGGGCGCAAATAAAACTATTCACTAGGTCGGCCTATAACCTATTACATACAACTCTTCCAAATGAATTGGCTCAAGCATGTTTACATACATTGATATTATCATGTTTACAACACATTTAAAATAGGTGCATAACCTTTACAAAATAAAATAATGAACACTAATCAAAATCTTTCCTGTCGGCTGCATGCTCTATTCTACTCTGCCGCTCACTAACTGTGTCACTTCAACTCATTGTATCTTCTTCATACTAACTCATCTGACCATGTGTTCTTAACCATAGCTTACTAACATATCCAAAAGCTTATCTTCAAGGGAGCAGGCCAAAACTCAATCATACACATGTGTGTTGATGCTTTGTTCATCAGGTACTTAACTGACTGTTATGTCTTCCATACTTATCCAAATTTTGATCTTCTAAGTAAGTGCGCTGACACCAAAAATCCATATGACTTTGTTGCCATAATGAAAATACTAATATTAGTCATATACAATAGTATATTCAACGTTCCAAAAATCTCCCCCTTTGTCATTAATGGCAACAAAGGAATATGGCGAAGTTGCTAAACTACATCTTTACAAAAAACTTTCTAACATTTATCCTTATCTTTTTTTGTACATTATATACTCTATCTTATATCTCCCTTATACTACTCCATATTACTCTATCCTTCTACTAATTCATATTACTCTACTCCTCCTTTGACATTAATGACAAAGGTGCTAAAAAATGAAACTTCAAGTACTTACACAGTGAATACATTCGGGTATGCAATCTTGAGGTTTTGGATCTCTTTCTACCAAAATGCCTTGAGTGCATCTAGTGTTTGGAGATGGGTGCATAATGCATAAGTTAATTTCTCCATTTTTTCTAGATCTGTGCTAGGAACTTGATCATATGTCACAATATTGGCATCTATCTTCTTGATATTCTGATTCAACACATCTAGGGAGGGTGCAGGTGCATTCCTTAACTAAGTTTGCCTAGTCCTTATCTTAGCCATTTCTTTTTCTTCCTTCTCAATTTTGTCTAACTATCCTTGATAGACATAATTGCACATGTTTACATCTTGTGAGGGATCTAGCACTAAATTGATCACAACTGCCATCAGAGATTCAACTTCCTGAATCTTCTTTGAAAGGTCTGATGTAAGTTTGTCTTTATTTATACAATCAGCTATTATATTTCTTCCTTTAGCTGCTAAATCTTTCAGCAAAGCTTGACCAACGTTTAAAGAACTAAGGTCAAGTGAAAAGTTACCTATCAATTCACTTAGCCTCTTCTTAAGATATTTCTCTTCTGCAACTTTAGATGCTGATTTTTCAAGACGAGAAATTTTCTTTAAAGCTTGATAGGATGTTGCTTACATCATCCACTGAATGAACTTTTATTACTTTCTTGTTCTTAGGCAGTAGGCTATTTAGTATGCTTATTGATTCAACAAATAATGGATTCCTCATTACTTGTTTCTCCTTCACTTTCTCTATTGCTAACACACTAATCGTTATTAAGTCTTCTTCTCCCCAAGAGTCTAAACTGGTTGTATCAGGGGTTAAACTTGACAACAATGAGATTGATTGCTTAGGTGTAAGAAGTGAGATTTGACTTACTTCCATGACCTCATTCTTTACATTCATTGGGATTTCCATAGAAGGTTCTTCTTTATGTTCCTCTTCCTTCTCACTTTCATGTCCTGTCAGGTCTTCAACTTCCTTTTCTTCTTCCTGTCTAGTTAGGTCTTCAATTTGGACTTGTTCTTGCTGCATAGGTTTGTCATCACCACATAGTATCTCAGCCTCTTCTGTGCTCACAAAGGCTTCCTCAAACTTATCTAGGTCTTTATCTATTGCCTCCATTGATATTTCAACATTATCAATCATGATAGTGTCATCTTTTGTTTCAAGCATGGGCACAAACTCCATTGCTTCAGTAGGCATTGTCACTGAGAGCACAGAATCATGTGGACCTATTATTGGTGCATTGGGAATCTCAGCTTCTTTTACTTTCTCAGTGGGGACTTGGGTTGTAGGTGCAGTGGGAGGATACATGTGCCTATCCAAGAATACCTTCTCAAATTTCTTTTTAGTCTCCTTCTCTACCAACTCATAATCCTTGTTCATAATTTGTAGAGTTCTCAGTTTAGTTGTTAGGTGCAGCTTCACCAAATCCAATAATAATGATTTCTCTTCAAATGAACAAACTGGAAGGATTTCATCCAATATATTTTCTCTTATCCTGAGATCTTCTTTTATAGCTTTTTTCTTCAAAAAGTCTAAAATGTTCCATACATTATCCGGTATAACTGTCTTAAGTTCCAGAACTATTTTCTTGAACTTAACCATGTGCTTGATTATCATACCATGGATCTCTAATTTATCTATCTCACTATATTTATCATAGAACTTTCCTATTTGATCAATTATTCCTTCTTCTACTACCTTGGTTCTCAATACTTCAAGATTTGGTCTGAATCCTATCTCTGGAGGTTCTTGAGTATTTACGCCTTTTCTTCTTGTTTTTCTAGAGGATGGGTGGCTTGCACCATTCTTCTTCTTCCTCTTAGGCATCTTGCTAGGCTCAGGAGGTGGTGTGGACTCCAGATCAATAGTATATGTGGGCACAGGAGTGTTTTTCTTCTTCTCCTTGGGATCATCAGTCTTCTCTATTTTCACTTCAGAAGAGGGTGCACTCTCAAGTTGCATTTCAATCTTGGCTTCCGTTGCCTTATCTAGGTCTTTTTGTGTGACTCCATGGATTTTCAGTATGTCTGATGTTATCTTTGATGCTTTCCTTTTTGTTGCTGCACTATACAAGATTGAATCTACTTGTCTTGTCTTCTCCTCATAAGTACCCCATCTTGGTTCATTGGGATCCTTAGGTGCTGATAGGAGGACTTGTGTATATGCTTCTAAAACATGTTCCTCCACTTCATAACCAAGTGGATGAATCCACTTAGTTCTAGGTTCCACTGCTTCCATGCAAGTGATGTCTATCTCCACAATGAAACAAATGAAATCCTTATACTTTTCCACTATACTTTGAGGTATCCTATACCTTCTTTGCATCTTGATTTTGAATGTCTTGATTTCCAAGTCCATGAAATCTTTCAAGGTGCTTTCAGATGTTGCCTTCAATGAAATCTTTGGCATTGTAGGTATGCTCCTGTCTAGATAGAGATCTGATATTTTTCCAATGATATGGAAGTACATATAGATGATCAATGACCCAAACCTAAATGTTTTTCTCTTATCATGTTTGATAGCCTTTATATTATCCAACAACTATGTGGGCAAGATTTCAAACAAGTTGAATTCTCCATTTTCCCTTGCAATTCTGATGGCTGCCAGAATAGTTGTTGCTGACACACTATTAACTATGTTTGCATGCTATAATTTGTAACCAAGTATCATTACCATGAGCTTGATATCCTTGTCCTCAATTGGCTCTATGGTCATGTCGCACTTATCACTCTAGGACTTACAAGCCTGCTCCACCAATTTCTTGACATCCTTGCCAGTAGGAAGAATGATGCATGTCTTAGGAAGTTCGGTCATCTCATAAATGAGGTCAGTATTTATCCAGACAGGGACTTCTCCAACCCAAAACAAGTCATCATGTATTCTGCTAAGCAATATCTTAATCCATTATGATTCATAGAACTCATATGCAATCGCATACTCTATGATAGGGTTTTTTTTCTAGGTGTGCGAACTCATCCATGAATGTCATGTCCTATTTCATCATTGAATCTAAGTGTGACCTTATTGTATCCAATCCTACCGGTTCCTTCTTGTAGTAAATGTATGTGTGTATATCTTCTACGTGCATCACTCCCATAGGAGTTCTAGAAAATGCCCCTTCAAGGTCATCTAGGACTGACTTGAAAAGATGCTTCTTAAATATGTACCTCTTCCTTTCAATAACATCAAAAACAACTGGAGTGGATATTACTTACTTGATTAATTGCTCAAATAGGTTTCCAAAGGGTTTTTAAATTGTCGCGACCGAACTAGGGTTTCGCAACAATTTTCACACTTATTCGCTGATAAACCAACTTCAATCTTTCAACACAAACTACTTTGATCTTCTGTGCTCTCCAAAGGATCGATCTCAAATGCAAATGTGTGGATAATGGATCTCCAGTGACTATTAAATCAACTTTTTGCCATTAATGCTTGCCACCATAACACATAATGTAATAGTGAATTTCAATCTCCATCTCTACTAATTATCAAGTTGTGCGCTCTTTCATACAACATCAACTAGTATACAAATATCTAAAACCAAAGGTGCATACTCTGAGAGTGAGTATACCAGCCGCGCAGGGGTCTAGAGCTAATCTAGCTTCCCCTATGACCAAGAGGGCCATTCATCCAGAACTAGAAGGTGCATCCATTATGAATGCATCCACTACATAGTCATCAACATTATCTTCCTTTACTTCCATCCAAATCTTGCTCACATCTTCTGTAGCTTTCACAAACTTGACTTCTCCAGATTCATCCAAAATTAATCCTTGAGCCTTATTAGGTCTTTCTTGTCTTTGCGCTTATGATCTGAAAAACTTTGAGATGTGTCCAACCTTGATACAAGAGTGACAAATAAATGGAGGCCTTATATTCCTTGGCACATTGATGTGAGTTACCATACTGCATTGTCTAGCTATGTGACCATTGTAATTGCATATTTGACATGTAATGTTCTAAGGACTTCTAACATTCTATTGTGGATGATTTCTCTGATTTTGCCAAGTCTGACTTCTTTGATTTGATCTACAATTCATAGCTCTATGACCAAACTTATTGAATGAATAACAATAACCATTGAAAGATCTTACCTCTTTATAATCTCTTTCTATATGTCCATGCTTGTTACAAGCATAACAATTTTGGTTTACTGGCTTGCATTCATCCTCAGATGGTTCAACTTTAGCTTCATTATTATTTTTAGTCTTCTTAGCTTCTGTAGATTCTTCTGGTGCTTTCATTCTTTCTCCTATATCATTGATCTGATTTTGTGCTTCATTGAATCCCATACCAGTGGTATCTCCTTTAATATTTTATGCATACAACTGTGAATCTATTAGATCATTGCTTGTGTGCAATTTTTCAATATGATTCTTTTCTTTAGTCAATTCAGATTCCACCTTTTTCTTGAAGTTTTCTAACTCCAAGATTTTCATGTTTGCTTGCCTCAATTCTTCATTCAACTATTTGTTCTCTTTGATTTGCTCTTCATAAGCTTCCTGATTGTTAATTAGCTTTTCATCCAATTCTTCAATCTGATCCTTTAGGGCCCATTTAGTGCATGGAATATGGGCTCTAATTCTGGAATTAGATATTTGGATTATTGAATTCCATGTTTGTGTCCATCCAAACAAGAGGAATTGGAATTTCAAAATTCCAATTTTGCCCACAAAATGAGCATTTCATCTTCCACTTGAAAAGGTGGAATTAGAAATTCCACTTTTCAAATGCCAATTTTTTGTGTTTGTCGGGTCTGTTGGCTGTTTAATTCATTTTTACTTCTAAAATTTTCATTCATTTTCACCGAAATTTTCGTTCACCAATTTTTGGGAGGGGGAAATTTTTGTTCGCAAGGCAAGATTACAGATGGCATTTTAGAGGAATGTATTTCTGGAATAACCGAGTTTCTTGGCAGTGTTTTGGATGAATTCGGTTTCTTAGAGGAGTCAAAGATGTTGGAAGACTACTGATTCAACACAAGCACCTCCTCGACTTGGGATGTCTTGCTGAAACATTCTTTGTCTCCCAACTGTGCAAAAATATATATAATCAAGATGATGGACGATTGCTCAACTGTGGTATCCCTAATTTACCACATCTATGATTTATCCGTTGACAAGGGTTTCACTGAATTTTGACAGTGTCACCGCCTGATTTCCCATTTTTGTTGGTCATTTGATGGTTAGTTCTTATGAGCTCCAAATGATGCCAAGATTTTGCACAAATCATGTTATGCGGTCAACAATGCTGGTGAGAAAATGTGCAACAAAAAATTTACATGAATCGAAACCAATCTCCCTATATCAGCTGCTTCAATGTATTCATCAACTAAAATCTGATTTGATTGGGAGATATAAATATTAAATACAAGTCAAAAATTTGTTTTTAGGCGAGGCGAGACAATCACCATATCTAGCAATCAAGATTGGAAAATAGTTTTGAGGGAAACCTGTTTCCAGTGTGAGACAGTATTAGGTGAAAAGCCCACATAATATAGCCTATCGGCTAACAAGATTATTTTCTTAGGAAATAGAATATAAGTTTTCAGTTTCACCCAATTAAGGCCCAGTTTGTATATATCTGCAATATAATATGCTTGAGCAGAATTTAGTATGATCTACGAACTTAAAGAAAAATTGTGGGTTCTCATCTTCCGAGTGAACCAGCCAAATGGTTCCAACACATTCTGGATATCATTTTGAGGATATGCATCTTCCAGAATTACAACATATTCCAGAATTGACTATATCCAGCAGTCCGTATTCCATGCACCAAACGGGCCCTTAGAGACATGTTTTCTTCATTCAGCTTTTTGACCATTTTTCCCAAATCATTGTTTGAACAATCTTTCAAATCTTTTCTGAGTTTCTTGATGAATACTTGTGTGCCACTGACCTTCAATTTCAGTTCTTCAATTTCTTTTTCAGATCTGTCAAGGTCTTCAAGAGCTGCTTCAAGATTCTTCTTTAGATGTTTCACTTATCCTGTATCCATGATCTCCTCAAGTGGTTAAACTTATCTTCAGAGGACCAAATCTCTGATACCAATTTTTAGGAATGGGAACACTGAGAGGGGGGGGGGGGGGGGGGGGGGTGAATCAATGTTCTATAATATTAATTTCTAATACTTAAAACTTAAGTCAATAAATTAATTGTTAAACAGAATATTAAAGTAAGTATAGTGAACAACCATAACACAAAACACAAGATATGATTACGGGGAAACCTTGGCCAAAGGAAAAACCTCAGTGGTAATTAATACCCACTAATAATTGTACTTGTGTATTATGAACATGTTAAATTTCCTTTTCCCTATTAGGAGCAGTCATTACAATGCTTTAGTACAATGACCTTGTCAAGGGTTGGACCCTGTTAAGAGTCTTGAAGTAATAAACCATGTTAGGGGTGGTTGGCTCACTGTCAGAGCTCACTTCTCAATAGATAAGGCTACAACCTCCTAGATATCAGATATACACTATATCTGCAATGGTGAACTACTGCTATGACACTGCTTGTCTGATCAGTTACTTTTGTGCATTGATGCTTTAACCTCTTGTAAAGCTCTATATCATACAAACTCCTCTTCTTCTTTCAACTCTATATCTCATCCCACACACAAATATAAAGGTGCATGCCTTATTTATAGGTGCAAACAAAACTATTCACTAGGTCAGCTTATAACCTATTACATACAACGCTTCCAAATGAATTGGCTCAAGTATGTTTACATACATTGATATTATCATGTTTACAATACATTTACAATAGGTGCATAGCCTTTACAAAATAAAATAATGAACACTAATCAAAATCTTTCTTGTTGACTGCATGCTCTATTCTGCTCTAGCGCTCACTAACTTTGTCACTTCAACTTGCTGTATCTTCTTCATACTCAATCATCTGACCATGCATTCTTAACCATAGCTTACTAACATATCCAAAAGATTATCTTCAAGGGAGCATGCAAAAACTTGATCATACACACGTGCGTTGATGCTCTGTTCATCAGGTACTTAACTGACTCTTTTGTCTTCCATACTTAGCCAAATTTTGATCTTCTAAGTAGGTGCCCTGACACCAAAACTCCATATGACATTGTTTCCATAATGACAACACTAATCTTAGTCATATACACTAGTATAGTCAACTTTCCAATAATAAAATCCTTAATTCCTAAGGAGAGGTCCAAATCAATTCCAAGCGATAACTCTTGTAGCTTTGCACAATAATTAGAGCCCACTTACATACTACTTTTAAAACCAAACCGTTAGATTTGGTGATGAAAACACCAATTCATGACCTACCCAGGTTTCATCTAGAGGTGTCATCATAATTGATTTTACACTTTCCACTCGGGCAGGGAAGCATTTAACAAGCGTATGATTAGCCTTTTAAACAACGTGTGATTGAAAAGAACCATGATTGGGTAGAAGTGAGAGGGATTTCCATTTAAGTTTGATCTCATTATCCCAAGACAAGAAAAGAGTCAAATAGTTCACATTCTTATATATAAAAGAGAGGGCCACCTCTGAGATAGAAATTTCCAACCTTATAAGAAAATTAGGTAAAGAGGAAGATTTCCTTTTAAAAATTCAATTGTTCCTGTCCAGCCAAACCTTCCAAATGAGTAGAGAAGGGCCAATTAGCCATAAGAAAGAAAATAAATTAGAATGTAACAATGGCCAACTCCAAAATTGAAGTTTCAAATTTGGACATAAGGGTGAAGAACAACCCATCATGTCAAATAGCCACTATCAACATTCAATCGTGAAAGGACATAAGAGCAATAGATGATCAAGAGATTAAATAAAATGTCCACACATGGAACATGGAAAGACAACAATAATATTAAGTCTATCCAACCTCGTACCTAAAAGAAATATTATATCTTGGATTGCAAGCTAGGCAAAGGCCCCAACCTTTGGGAGAATTGTAGGGGACCAAAACAACCTGACAAGCCAAGACTCCTCAAAGTTGTGAGAAATCAAGGAGTAGTATCTTTCCTTTATAGAATAAGAACTAGACTTAGAGTTGTCCAAAATAATATGTCTTCTTTATCAAAATAAAATAACTATTGTTAATTGAGTTCTTCCACCAATCTCAGTTTCATATGGAGGGAAAACGGAAAGGAATCCATAGACTTCCATTTAGAACCAAGATCAAACCTAAAGAGTATATATAAAAGGAACAAGGACATCCATAATTTCAAACCAATCCCTAGACCTAATCAAGGGAGGATGTCCATTCCAACCCTCATCCCAAAATCTAGCCTTGTAGCCATTATAGGCAAGCCAAGAGAGATGAGGTAGGATAAAAGATCGAAACCTAGCCATAAAGTGTCAAATGGATGAACCTTTAGGAAGGGAGTATTTTGTAAAGATTCTATTCCTAGATCCATTACAAATATATTTAGAATTCATAATCTTATCCCATTTGGAAGAGGGGCTCGTATAGAATTTCCAGACAATACTTGCACCCAAGCCAAGTTTTGAAGTTCTAATCCCCTAATCCTAGTACCTCCCAAATCTTTCGGAAGACAAACCTTATTCCAAGCAACAAGGGGGATTTTAGATTTCCCACCAACATTGTCATTCCATAAAAATGACCTCAAAATAGATTGAAGAGAGACAATGGCATTCTTTGGTGCCTTCAAGAAAGACATAAGATAGATGGGGACTACATTCAAGAGTGACTTAATCATTTGGATCTTGCTAGAAAAAGTTAACAATTTGTGTTTCTAGGAAAGGATCCTTGTGGATATAGATTTAATTATCCTTTCCTAGAAATTGTGTTTTTCAAACGATGCAAAGAAAGGGATGTCTAAGTATTTACAAAGGAAAGAGCCAACCTTGTATCCCCAGAAGGAAGTTAGTCGATTGCGGACTAAAGGGGAAACATTAATAAATATTTTTTTAATTTGTTGGCATTGACATGTTGACCAGATGCATTTGACTAGTTAGAAATGAACTTTTTTTATAATATTAGCCTCCTCTAGTGAAGCATGCCCGAAAAGATAGGTGTCATCAGAAAATAAGAAATGTGTGTGGGCCTTTGAGAGAGGAGGATTACAAATCACATGTCAAAAGTGACTAGCCCTAGCAATTGCAATGTGCCTGCTAAGGCCCTCAACCATGAGTCTGAAAAGAAAAGGGGATAATGGGTTCCTTTTCCTAATCCCATGAGATGAGAAAAATAAACCATGAGGTGAACCATTAAGTAAAACTAACAATCTAACAAAGGATACACAAGAATAAATCTATTTCACCCAAAAATTTAAAATAATATCATAAATTCCTTTTTATTTTGAAATTTGTTTTTTTGCATGCAATTAGTTTCTGGATTCGATTGTGTAAGTTTTTTTAGCATCGACGTTTTCTTTATAATATTTTTTTATTGAAAATCCAAATCAAATAATACCCATTACAAATAAGTGGAAGTTTGAAATTTGAAAAAAAAAAATTGAAGATACATATTATGATGGAGTTATTAAGTTTTATAAATAATATAATTTTCTTTTGATAATGTAAATCATTCAATTATATGTCATCTCAAAATTCACCTAATCATATACTCATTAAGAGAATAAAAACATGTGTATAGACATAACTTTTTTTGATGGAAGATCATAATATAGTTTCCAAAAGATGAGAATTACTTGATGAATTTTCAATAATATAAAACCCTTGCTTCGTTGCATATAATCAATGGGCACTTCAAAATCTCATTTCTACAACATCTTAGATGCACTCGACAAGATGAACATATGAAAAAAATAGAGATTTGAAACACTTCAATGATAGTTTTTTTGGAATGTCATAAATTTTTTAGGTAGGGGAGAGGATCTAGTACTTGAACGTGTTCCAATGGTTGTGATAGATACTCTTAATTTAATACCCACACTTATTGATTAGTATCCAATATTTTAGACAACATTGTACCAATAGTTGTGACTTTTAAGTTATTTTTGCTAATAATGACTACCCATAATTGAATTAAATGTATCCCTTATTCTAAAAAGAAACCAATCATGTGATGCTACATCAACTATACAAGTATGGAGGTCCCTAATGCACTATGATTGGTCTCTCTCTTTTTTGGATTGTTTTGGACACCTTGGGAAAAAACATGAAGATGTGGCATCATATTTGATGATGTGACCCTGAAACCCTAATTATAAGTAGAGGACTTGCCAAATAAGTTGTAAAAAAAATGGGAGTGATTTGAAATTTTCACGTAAGATTTTGAGAAGCGTGAAATTAGGGTTTTCAACTACTAAATCATATCCCCTATTATATTAAACTTCTTTTGACATTTAATGAACCCTAATATATGATTCTAATTTGTACACCCAAGACCTTGATTCTAATTTGATTCTACATTTAAAAAATAAAAACATCATTATAATAGATTTTATGATTCATTCTTAAAGTCAATGGAAATCTACTCATACCTGTTGCAAATGAAATCAAATCAACAAGTCATTTTAGAATGATTACTTTCAGATCGGTATACAAACATAAACAAAATAATCCAAAGTAGGGGGCTATGAAAACTATCCAAAGATGGGAAAAAACTATGGTGTAACACTCAATAAAGATGCATTTCAAATAAAAAATTGGATTATAAAAGAAGTCCAAAATACAAAATTTAGACACTCCTATAAATTCAACTTTTGTTTAATCTAGTAGACTTAAAAGATTATTAAATAGTTTTATTTAAGCATCACAATTAAAATTGCTCAAATTATAAATTTAAAAATAATATAATAATATGGTATTCCAAGAACAATTGTTATTGTAGACTAAAGGAAATGCAACAAGAGTTAGGGTACATAAATCGACATTCTATAGTAATTCTAGAGCAATTTTATGATCTTCATTTTTATTATACTAAATATATATTAACCTATTAAGTAATAGAATATTTATTTAATTATTCTAAGTGTATATGGTTACATGTATGAGAACCATCATAAGAAAGCCTTGATATTATTGTCCTAATATATATTGGACCTTTGTCATTATGTCATGCATTAAAACTCTTACCTACTTTAATTGTGTTCATCTAAATCTTAGATAAGGAAGTAGACGTTTGGAGGACATAGTTTCTATATCATGTATGAGTTTTGGGTCAATGTAGTTAATATGGATCTCCACACAACAATATGAGACCAAAAACAACTCAACACACCATCCACTATAATTACGAATACAACATAAGCAAAAGAGCAAACCCTGTTGCCTAGATAGCCACAAACAACATTGTAAACCAGCTCTAGACACAATGCAACACCAAAGATCTCAATAAGTGTTATGTGAATCACATAGAAATGTTCTTTGAACATCAAACATTATTCCAAAGAATAAATATCATATTTCCGCAATGATCAAGCTACCACAACCATTCTTGCACAAAATAGAACTTCATTATTGGAAAACCATGCAAACAGAGTCATAAAGCATATCACCAAAAGAATACTTGTGGTGCACATCTATATCATTAATTTAAACTTAAATTTTGCAAATAAATTATAAAAATTCCCTCCAAGCCACAACATTGCCAAAATTAATGCAAATAAATATAAAGCACTTCCCAGATCAGTCATGATAGACATCCAACCTACCAACACACTACTTACACTTAAAATACCAACACACGTGCATAATATACAATCTATGTTCCAAACTGCAAGGCCATATCATAAAACTTGGAGGAATTGGGAGCATTCTTCCAGGAAGTTGTTAGAGCACTTCTCTATAATTGCATGAACTTGAATGGCACAACTCATCTCAAACTCACAATTGTAATCATTACACATATCAACAAGCTCTCAACTCCATCACAATCCCCAACGACAATTATTTCTCTAATTATCACAATTGCAACAAGAAAAAGGGTTGACATCAATGGCAACACCAACTACCAAAAATTACACCTTTCCTCCATAAACTTCTTCATATAAAAAAATTAAACTTTATTAGAGATCGTATATAAAGATGCACTTAAGTCAATTAGTCATGCATCATTACATACACGAGTGGCCAAAACACAATAATTACATCACTATCTTCCTTAATGGACTCATAATCATAGTCAAATTCCTTTTTTTTTTGTCTTCTTTTCTTATTTGCAGTCCTTATGGATGCATCCAAGCTTACTGTAATTCTAGCAAATAACTTTTATCTTTCTAGGAGACTTGAATCTCTCCTTGGATTTGGATTTATTACGCTTCTTATTCTTCTTTCCTTTTTCCTTAGGTATTCTATGAACACTTAGGACCTCCTTAACAGTGATGAATATCTTCCTTCTCATTTATTTAGAAATCAAAGAACCCACCACATCTTCAGTTTTCAAATAATAGAAGTATTGTGAGTATCCCTAATAAGAGAATCTCAGAAATCAAACAAAGAACAAAGCAAGATATGAGATTTCTCTTCATCAATATTGATACCAACAGATTCCAATCGAGCCACCAACATATTGAATGCTTCTAGATGGTCTGTAATTCATCCACCCTAAAGAAATACAAGTTCTTCCTTATGAAAATATTGCCCACTAAATATTTGGATTGAAACATCTCACCAAGTTTCTTCCATAGCTTCTTTGTAGAGGACTCTTCATTCACACTGATAAAAATGGTATCTAACAAGAACAATATGATTAGACCCTTGGCTTTACGGTCCATAACATCATGTTGAGAAGACACAATAAGATATGTAGGTCTCGAGATATTCTCATCAATTACATCCCATATATCTCAATCTATTAATAGATCCTCCATCTTTAGCTTCCAAATTTCAAAATTATTTCTAGAAATTTTCTCCACTTCTATTATTTCTAACAAACTTGTCATCTGCAAATTCCTGCAACAATATTACAAAGTATCTTCTACACAAGCTCCCACCCAAATCTAGATTAATTAAAAAAAACCCAATAACTCAGAATTAAAACCAAAATTGATCAAGCTCTCATACCACTTGTAAGGAAAAGAGAAAAACAACTTCCTACACTAACTTGAGAGGAGGGTTATGCAAAAACTTTTAAAACATTTACAATAGTTACAAAAACTCAATGAAAATAGACATAAATAGCATGCATACAAAATAGACATGAATAACACGCATACCACAACATAGTGATCTACATAGGGAAAACCCTTTTAGGAGAAAGAAATCCACACTCCAAAAGCTGTCCAATATATTATTCAAAAATAAACAACATAATACAATATACTTGTAGAGAAATATTCTCATAGAAATCACCAACAAAAGATATAGAGTTAGCTCATTAGTTGAAAGACTTACACACAACCTCCATCTCATGCACCTAACATATAGGAGATAAAATGCATAAAACTATCAAATAGTATTACAAAACTGTGGGCTAAAACCACTCAAAAAGTAGTGACTATCTTATCTTCAATTTGAATGCCCTAAGATGTGTCAAAAAACACACTAGCATGTCTAATGCCCTTTTACAACTCATTCATGTGTCCACATTTTTGTATTTCTTTTTTTAGGAGACCTAACTTCTAGAGGTCATTACTTTTGGACCAAGTGTTCAATGGATGAACTATTTCATGCGTCAAAAAACTCTTGTCATGCTCTATCAAGCTATATAACCAACTACACATACTTTTGGGCCATTTTAGAGCCTCTAAGGCCTTTAAAATTGGCTTTGAAACTTTCATTTTCTTACAATATCTTCAAATCTAGACATGATATTGCAAAAAAAATTATTGACATGCTTGTCTAGTCAATTTGTAGCTTTGGGAAAATATTTGGACCAATTTGTGCTCAAATATAAACTTGCTATAGATAGTAATGTTGGAAAAATGTTTAGCGCTCCCCTCGGGATTCGTGACAAGGGCTTAACCACCTCCTGTGTACTATAAGTTGAGTGGTTGTATCAGGCATTGACATATCGGTCTTTTGGTGCAACAGCAACCCCACTCTAACAAGTGGTATCAGAGCTTGGTCACAGGTTCGAATCCTCAGATCCTCGGGTAACGCTGAGGGGGAGATTGTTGGCAAAATGTTCAGCGCTCCCCTCCGGATTTGTGACAAGGGCTTAACCACCTCCTGTGTACTATAAGTTGAGTGGTTGTATCGGGCATTGACAGATCGGTCTTTTGGTGCAACGACAACCCCACTCTAACAAGTAACCTTATGTAAATGCAATGTTGAGCCACTATTTTCCTAACAAATTCAAGGCACTTTTTGTTTCTAGAGTGTCATGTGAACCTCTATTATATGTAATTACATCTTATGAACACTTATCCTTCATGATTCTTGAACCAACAATTAAAAGAATCTTGATATTGTTATAACAAATCTTGTAACAACAATTAAACTTTAATTTAAGTGAATATTGTTAATTTGTCATGAAAAAAAGATAAAAAAAAGTTATGTTTGGTTACCACATATGTGCTTATGAACTTCTCAAAACCTTGGCCCATGCACTTTTTTGAGCATCATTAATTTTTTACCATTTCTTGTTAAAATGGTGAAAGAATAACATACAAAGATAAAGTATTTGCATCTATGCATCTTGCAATATATTGATCAACAATGATAACTACAAGTTTTCTATGCATTCTCTTATGTGCAGTTGGCTCTTCTTGATGTGGTGAAAATTGGTGGCACTACCATAACTTAAAGAACGGATGGGGAAAGTGTCCTTGCTCAAAATCTTCCCCTTGTCAAATGATTACCTATTCTACAAGTATTTGTTCTTTCTCTTCACTCTTGCTCTCTAAACATTTTGATTGGTTGGTTCAATCATCATTCTTAGTTGGGAAAGCTTACATAACCATTTCAAGGTCCTACAACACCCATTGCAACCTTAGCATTGACTCCACTACCTACAAACTAGTATATTAAATATTATTATACTATATTGAATTTAGGTTGATTTTAATGCAAAGTTGGTCTGTGGAACTAAATTTGGTTGACATTACAAAATTACTTCAACAACAAGTATAGAGAACAACACATTCCAAACAAATAAAAAAAATAAATTATCTATTGCAATCCCTTTGGCAATAAGTTCAAAAAATAGTGCATTCCATATGTCCTAGTTCATAGTTTTTGAAACATAAAAAGATGAAAAAAAATGTACCCCTAATATAATAATCTTCCTTCGTCAGCTCTTTGGCAATGAATGGGCTTTTACACACATAGGAATGACAGTCCAATTGCTTTGAAACCTTCAATTAGCAATCTTCAACTCTATTTGTTCAACAATAAGCAAGAATTGATGTTAAGAAAGTATTTGATTTGAACCTTTTGTTTCTAAATGAGGTCAAATAACCTTATTTTTTTCAAGGTCTTTGGAAGACAATTTTAGGGTTGGAGCTCATTTTCGTGATCAAATAGTCAATCTAAGTGATCAAGAAAATTAAATTAAAAAACATACAAGTTCAATATTTGTATTGTAAAATGGATGACTCCATGTCTATTTTGATGAGAACCTGAACCCCATCTAGATCCACAAGATCCCGAAACAAGTACAAACTAAACTCAAATCCAATAGTTTGCCAAAACAAACCATAAACTTAGTAACTAGTTAAGAGGTGGTTTAAGTTTTCTAGAGTGAGCAAAGATTGTCTTCACTCCATGTGTATTGTTTTAAAAGATACATAAATCAACCCCCCCTCTTTGAAATATTTTATTTTACTAGTTTAATGGCTTTTTTTAAAAATGAATATCTATTTTTCTTTTGTATATTAATTTTAATAGTTATTTTATGTGCTAAAGAGTTGATTCATGTTATTTTATTTATTTTTTAATATATGTCAACTCTTTAGTAGTTTCTATTAGCACACGCATGTTATTAAATTCCACCCCTTCTGATTCTAGTTATGAGAATTCTTGACATTATTATTTGATTTTACATCTTTTTCTTTTTTGAAAAGCTTTTCTATATAGTCATTTTGGATGTTCTACCTTTGTAAATAGGTTCATTCACAATTTCTCTTTCTTACTTAACCCTTTATGACTAGTTTATTAATTTTCCCCTAGAAAATATTATTCATAACTTGTATGAAAGTATATATAAATTCTGAAATCATGACCTAAAAGTAAATTCTTTACTAATTTTTCAACTAAGAATTATTTGTTTGAGGCAATTATTTTTTTTACTACTAAATAGTCTACTTTTTATATTAAATTATATAAAAATATAATAAATAATTCACATTTAATACACATATTCATACTACTTTCTAATATAAAAATTCAAATGAACTTTATTAATATGAAAAGTGCCTAAAAATCATAATATTTGTTAATTTAAAATTACGAATCTAAATTAATTAAAATTTATTCATGAAAGAACTTTTTAAATAAATAAAATTATGAGCCAAATCAAACTAATACATAATTACACCTTGATGCTCTAATATCTCACCAAATCAACTTTCATTATTTGAATTTGCTTACATCAAACATATATTGTAATTCTACAAATGTTTAAAATTAAAATGAAACACCTGCCTAAGTGCATTTTCCTCTCTAAATAAGATCTTACATTCCATTGAAATACCTTTTACATTGATCATGCTCTATGAATTTACATTTTGCCTAATGTTGGGCATGAAAGAGAAAAAAATTGTAGATTAGAATTATTGCTTTGCACATGGAATAAGTTTTCCAAAGAACCTTGGTCTTCTGGGCCGATTCTTGGATTTCATGCTCTGCAATAAAATTAACTTTGTTGTTAAGATGACAAATTGGAAAATAACTTACCCTAATACACAGATTACAAAAAGTTCAAATTTTAAATTATTATAATAACAATCAGATTCAAAATTAAAATACAAATGCTGGACAAATCCCTTATAGACATTATATATCCACAAAAAAAACAAATATTCCTATATTATTATTGTAAAACAAAATTGGGAAAGAAATTGCACCACATACTTTTTTGTCCAATTAGAATATTGGACTAAAATTAATAATTTTTATAAATTTATATAAATGATTATGAAGACAACTCTCTAGATCATTTGAGCATTTTTACTATTTTTCTCTAAAAATCTTGGACTTTCTAAACCTCCGCTATTTATAAAAGGCTCAAAATAATTGTAATGCCATCCTCTTGCTTTTCTCCTCCTCAAATATTTGGACCTGAATTTTTGCAAATAACTTCTTGTTTACCATATCCTTAGCCACTGAAAAACAACACTCTAAATTGGTTTACCATATTATGGTCCATACTCTAAATCAAACCCTAGCTCTGTATACTTACAACACAAAACCTCTTTCAATTTACTCAGTTAATCAACTATCACTAGGACCATCTCTACTAAACCAAAATGTGAAAATTACACAGAAAATGTTGCCTCTATTGCTTGGATGTAGTATCAGGAAAGCCTATATAAAATGGTTTGGCATTGTCAATTTGTAGGAACTTTTTAATCTCCTACAGTTTCTTTGCAATTCCATTGACTTCAAAAAAATGTAAATCATGAAAATTACAACAGATTTCACTTGATCTGCTCAAGTGATCTATGCCTGGAAGCTACCTTTAGAGTTTGACAAAATCTTGAATTGGAACTCTTGATGTAGCGTTACCCGTCTACATAAAATTTTATCCAGGGTAGATTTAGAATTTTATTGACAACTGCAGCAAGCGGTGTGAGAATACAAACATCCATACATGTGCAAACATGCACACGAGTGTGTCATAAAGATGAGTTGAACAAGTTAGTTTCAGAAAAGAGAAGAAAAAAGAGATTCATAAAATTTGAAACAAGAGCCAAGTTTCATGCAATTGTAAATTAAGTGAAGAAAAAGGAGATTTGTTAAAATTGGAACAAGAATCGGGGATTTAATAGCATTATTTGTGGCTTGCCTATAGAGAGCGTTGAATACTAAGATTTATGTATTGTAAAAAAGAGCTAAATAGTGACTTGTTTATTATTTTTATTAATAATAATAATCAGTGACATCTTCTAGAATGGTAGTTTTCAAAGTTGTGTTAGAAAGGTTTTATAATGGTCATATTGTAATACATTGAAAATCAACTCAATAATTGATCATTATTTGTCTTTTCATTGCTATGTAAATGTGGCACTATTTTTTTTTTCCAATACGAAATGAGTACAGGGAAAATTTGGTGGGGGTCAAACATTTGCATTGGTGAAAGGATACAATCACAAGTCTCAATGAACTATTTAATATTTATTATAGTTGTTGCCCATTGGAAAATCATTAAGCTTCACCAGTGAAGACATAAGGGGAGTAATCTTACTCTGATGTAGTGAACAAAAAATGGGCCATCTGGTATGCAAAAATGTAGGTGTCCATTCCAAATTTACAAACATAACTCTCTTTAGCGCAGGTGTCTCCTAAGTCCTAACATTCCCTTAGCATCTCCCATCATTCCCATAACAACTCTGCATCATTAGTAGAATCAACTCATCTATTTGATGGTAACCTATGGGATGAAGAAACAATTCTCAGAGTGTGACATCTTTGTAACAAAGCATTTAGGACCCTAAAGTTTGGCTGAGGCAACCTTTTTTCAATGGAAAGCAAAAACTGAGCGCGATAATGTTCAAAATAGACAAAATCCTCACCCTTCCAACCATTGACTTCATTCAAATGTGTTACATTGTCTTAGGAGACAATCATCCCACTATTAATGTAATGTCCCCCACTTAGCCAGTCTGGATATATGTTGTCGTTAGCCCGTTCTTTCATGGTCCCGAGGGCTAACCAAGACTTCAAAAGGGATCCTGAGGTTATTTGGCCTAGTCAAATTTAATTACAAGCCAAATGGAGTTCGTTTGTTAGGTTTTGGGGAGGATTTACTATTTTTAGTAAGCCAACAGGGGATGCAGTGCCTTGGATTTTCAGTGATAGGATGTGATGCGTTTTGTTGAGCTCTTTCCGATGAGCTATCATATGTGGGATTCCGAGTTCATTTGCTATATTATTTTAATGTTTGAAGTTATAACGATAAAGTGACTATTTAATTTAAATATTATAATGTTTCATAAAGTCACTTTATAAAAATCAAGTTCCCCCCTTTAAAGGACATACATGGGCATTCGTAAGGGAAAAAGGTAACATTAAAGCTCATGTTTTATCCCACATTGGCGAGACGGAAGCGTAGAACTAGTAAGGAAGGATTAAAAGAGAGAGGATAGCTCTCATTTGGCATGCTTGAAGATTGAATGAAATTGGGGAAACTGTGGAGATTATTTCTCTTTGGGCTTGGAGGACGCAAACCCTCTACGCTTTCAATCTTGACGCCATTGAAAGATATGGTCTTGAGATTTTATATTGTAGTTGCAAGATTCTGTAGCAGCGAGGTACTTGTAGCAGCGCGATACTGTAGCAAGTTCCTGTAGCAGCGACACTATAGCAGCGCGGTACTGTAGCAAGTTCCTGTAGCAACGTGAGTACTGTAGCAGCGCGGTACTGTAGCAGTCCGAATCACTGTAGCGCGGTACTGTAGCAGCGGGTTACTGTAGCAACCAGTTCCTGTAGCATCTGAATTACTGTAGCGCGGTACTGTAGCAGTCCGAAAACATTGTAGCTGTGAGTTACTGTAGCAATTTTCAGAACTATTAACACTGTTGTAGCTGCAATGGGTATGGACCATCATTGAACTCTATAGTTGATATAATGTGTTGAGTTTAATAAGATATGTTAGATATGGTAGTTGTAATTTCCTAATAATCTGAAACAAGAAATAAATGAACGGTCATTGTTATTAGCTACATATGGTTTCATGTTGCCTTCTACTGATATCTCATACGAAATACAACAATCTTGAGGACTATTAAACAACATCAATCTGGAAAAAACATAAGAAGGATAGTTGCAGGCCAACTGTTTAACAAAATGACAAGAAGAAACAGACTCTAGAATTACAGAACTAAGCAGCATATTACAGTGGTATCAGAGCTTATCTTTCCTGCCATCCTGTTGGGTTCAGTATAAATTAAATATGACATGACAGATTGGAGTGTTCAGCCATTGCCACATCACTACGACATAAGAAGAAACAGAGCATTATTGAATACTAACCGAGAGAATATCTTACCGGGAGGAAGCAGTGACTCAGACGAACCGAGTGTTACAGGTGAACAGACTGTAGAGACTATGGGGGATAGGAATGTTAGGGATCCTGGTGAGGAGCGATTCCTGCAGTTATTGGATACATTGACTCAGGGACAGCGATTAGCAGAGCAGAGAGCACAGGAACAGAGTCAGAGGTTGGAGCTTATGATGCAGATGATGGCTCGTCAAATGGGGTTGAATGCTAACGTGGGTGGAGGAAATAATCAGAATGGGAATAATCAGGATGGGACCTATAATGGAGGTGAACAAGTTGGGAACAATTTCGGTCATGCACCCCAGCAAACTAGGACAATGAGTTCGAGGCCCATGATTCCCACATTTCCTAGAGCCCCAGAGCAGCCCGTACCAGAGCCCCAAATCACTGATATACAGGACCAGTTGAGGAGAGATTGGGAAGCCGGAGGTCCAGATTTTACTGCTGCAATTACCTTTAGGGAGTATATGGATGTGCGGATGAAACATATGCCACGTGGACATGACAGGAACCAGAGCTATGAGCTACGGAAGAAAGTAGGGAAACTTCAATTACCATATTATGATGGCTCGGGGAAGTCTACAGCAAGAGCTTGGGTTCAAAAGCTTGGCACATACTTTCAATTGAACCCTATGCCTGAGAAAAAAGCTATTAAGTACGCAGCAATTCATCTAGATGGGTTAGCACACGAGTGGTGGCATCATGGTATGGTCACTATGGGTCATGCACACATTACCTCATATGTGGAGTTTACAAAGAGACTGATTGAACGTTTTGATAGGAAGGATCCAGAACTCCATTTCAAGGAGTTAGCTCAGCTTAAATAGTGGGGATCATTGGAAACATACATTTCAGAGTTTCAGAAACTCGCAGTGTTAGTAACAGATGTATCTGAACAGAGGATACTAGTTCTATTTATGGATGGGTTAGCTGATCCGTTGAGAGGATGGATTAAAGCTCTCAACCCTCCCACTTTGCAGGAAGCCATTAAGAAGGCTCGTGACATGGATTCCTCTTCAGCTTCTAAGAATAAATTCCAGGCGAAGAGTTTCCCTTCGAGGAAAGATAAGGACAGGAAACCTTTTCATAGAGAGGCTCAGCCACCTAAGGAGGAAAGTAAGAGGTTGGACAATGAGACACTTAATGATCTCAGGAAGAAGAAGCTTTGTTTTCATTGCAGGGAGCCTTGGGATTTGTCACATAAGTGTCCACTGAAGGCAAAAGCTAAGCAGATGGAATACTTTTCAGCGGAAGAGTCAGTGGATGGAGATTCAGAGCAGTCATCAGAATCAGATGGGGATGATGATAATTCTTCACATGAGGAAGCACGCAGTGATAGCACGATAGCTCAGTTGTCCAGTATACAAGGGGCCGTCAATTTCAGAGTTAGGGGGACTTTGGACGGACAGAGATTTGTGGCACTCATTGATACAGGGGCAACACATAACTTCATTGATGAGAAGTTTGTGTCACGCAGAGGGCTACATACAGAGGAGCATAGGGGATTTAAGGTGATGGTTGCCGATGGCTTCAAGATTGACTGTACCGAGAAAATCTCCAACTTGCAGCTTCGTTTGGGAGATTATGACATGACAGGAGATTTCTTTGTGGTCAACATTGGTGATCAGGATATGGTGCTTGGGATGAACTGGATGAAGTCTCTGGAGGAGTTTACATTTAACCTTCAGAAAATGGAGATGAGGTTTGAGGCAAATGGTAAGAAGATAGTGCTCAGAGGATTGTCAGATGGGAAGCTTAGAGTGGTGTCACTCAAGCGGATGCAGAGTTTATTTAGACATAATCAGGGACAGTGGGCAGCAGAGTTTAGAGAAATGCCTAAGACAACAGAGCAGCATAAACAGGAGTACCCGCCTGATGTACAAAAAATAATAACCAAACATACTAAGGTGTTTGGTGAGATACCTCCAGGGAGACCCCCGGATAGAGGAATCGAGCATGTTATTGAGTTAGAAGAAGGGGCTAAGCCAGTTATCATCACACCTTACCGCCATCCAAAAAGATATAAGGATGAGATAGAAAAGGCAATCAAGGAGTTGATTGACATGGGGCACATACGGCCAAGCAAGAGTCCTTTCGCTTCTTCAGTAGTATTGGTGAAGAAGAAGGATGGTACAATGAGGATGTGCATAGATTATAGGGAGCTGAACAAGAAAACAATCAAGAACCGATACCCTATCCCGCGCATTGATGAGCTTATTGATGAATTGCACGGTGCATGCTACTTCTCGAAGATTGATTTGAGATCTGGCTACCATCAGATACGGGTTAGAGAGGAGGATGTGGAGAAGACAGCTTTCAGATGCCACTACGGTCATTTTGAGTTCTTAGTCATGCCCTTTGGGTTGACTAATGCCCCCGCCACTTTCTAGTCTTGTATGAACAGAGTGTTCAGAGATCAGTTGAGGAAGTTTGTGTTGATATTTTTTGATGATATACTGATATACAGCAGTACTTGGGAGGAACATTTGGAGCATATTGATACAGTGCTCAGTATTTTAGAGAGGGAGTCATTATATGCCAAGATGAGTAAATGCGAGTTCGGGATGACAGAGTTGCTCTATCTAGGGCATATTATTAGTGCAGGAGGTGTTCGGGTTGACCCAGACAAGATTAGGGCCATTATGGATTGGCCACCGCCAAGGAACACTTCACAGCTCAAGGGATTTCTCGGGCTTTGTGGGTTCTACCGCAGATTTGTGAAAGGATTTTCACAGACAGCAGCACCACTTACAGACTTGACACGGAGAGACAGTTTTCAGTGGTCAGAGAGGGCCCAGGGTTGTTTTGACAAGTTCAAGGAGCTGATGAGTACATGTCCCGTTTTGGCCATTCCAGATTTCACCAGACCTTTTGAGTTGCAGTGTGATGCCTCGGGAGAAGGCATAGGAGCTGTCCTCATGCAGGAAAAACATCCCATTGCATATGAGAGCAGGAAATTACGAGGTGTTGAGAGAACCTACAGCATCTATGACAAAGAAACGTTAGCAATCATGCACGCGCTAGCTAAGTTCAGGCAATACTTAGCGGGAAGTCGATTCACAGTTAAAACAGATCATAACAGCTTGAAACATTTCCTTGGACAAAAGGATCTTAATGACAGGCAACAAAAATGGGTGAGTAAGTTACAGGCCTATGATTTTGACATAGTCTATGTCAAAGGGAAGAAAAATATTGTCGAAGATGCTTTATCTAGGAGGCCTCATTTGCTTGTTGTTGGGATAGTCATGCATGATTGGAGAGAGATGATTTTGGCAGAATATGCTAAGGATAGTTGGGCATCTAGTGTTATTGAGGGGGTTACTCAGGATAGCCGATATACTATTGTAAATGATCTGATCATTTACAAGGAAAGGATTTATTTGGTACCTGGGTCTGCTATGAAGCAGAAGATTTTGAGAGCATTTCATGATTCACCATTGGCAGGACATCCAGGATTCTTTAAGACATCGGCAGGTGAGAGAGAGCTTCACTTGGAAAGGGCTCAAATCAGAGGTGCTACAGTTTGTTAGGGAGTGCCCAGTGTGTCAGCGGAACAAACAAGAACATTCTTTTCCGGGTGGGTTACTACAGCCCCTACCCATACCAAAGAAGTGGGATAGCATTTCCATGGATTTTATCACAGGGCTCCCAAAGGCACAGGGTCGGGATTGTATCTTTGTTGTGGTAGACAGATTGACGAAATTTGCACATTTCTTTGCAATTTCATCTACTTATTCCGCAGCACAAACAGCAGAGCTATTCTTTCGAGAGGTATTTAGACTACATGGGATACCACGGAGCATAGTCAGTGACAGAGATAGCAGATTTATGAGCCACTTTTGGCAGGAGTTGTTCAGGTTGTGTGGAACAGAGCTCACTCCGAGTACCAGTTACCACCCCCAAACCGATGGGCAGACAGAGATAGTGAACAAATGGGTTGAGGGGTACCTTCGAAACTACATTGCAGGACAACAGAGGGCTTGGGTGAAGTGGCTACATCTAGGGGAGTATTGCTACAATACTTCTTTCCATATGTCTATTCAAATGTCCCCTTTCATGGCATTGTACGGGTATGATGCTCCTAATTTCTTGGATTTGTTATTTGGGGACAGTAGGGTACCTAAGGCCAAGGATCTTTTGCAGGAGTGTCAGGACATTATGCGATCCTTGAAGGAAAATTTGCAAAAGGCACAAAATCAGCAGAAGCAATATGCTGATCAACACAGGGTTGAGAGGTCTTTTGAGGTGGGAGACATGGTGTACCTCATGTTACAGCCATATAGACAGTCCTCTCTCAAGAGGAGTGGAGCAGAGAAATTGAAACCACGCTACTATGGACCATTCAGAGTAATCAGGAGAGTCGGCGAGGTAGCTTATGAGTTGGAGCTGCCTGCAGACAGTAAAGTACATAACGTGTTCCATGTGTCACGCCTTAAGAAGGCATTGGGGCACAATGTGGTGCCTTCAGTAGTATTGCCACCTCTCGATGATGAGGGGAAGCTTATCTTGGTTCCTGAAGCTATACTTGACACCAGGGAGAGGGTGCTTCGCAGGAGGACTATCAAGGAGTACCTAGTGAAGTGGAGGAACCTACCAGTTGAGGATGCAACATGGGAGGCAGAGCAGTTTCTTCAGCATCCTGAGTTGAGATTGCTTGAGGACAAGCAATTTCAAGAGGGGCGGACTGTAATGTCCACCACTTAGCCAGTTTGGATATATGTTGTCGTTAGCCCGTTCTTTCATGGTCCCGAGGGCTAACTAGGACTTCAAAAGGGATCCTGAGGTTATTTGGCCTAGTCAAATTTAATTACAAGCCAAATGGAGTTCGTTTGTTGGGTTTTGGGGAGGATTTACTATTTTTAGTAAGCCAACAAGGGATGCAGTGCCTTGGATTTTCAGTGACAGGATGTGATGCGTTTTGTTGAGCTCTTTCCGATGAGCTATCATATGTGGGATTCCGAGTTCATTTGCTATATTATTTTAATGTTTGAAGTTATAACGATAAAGTGACTATTTAATTTAAATATTATAATGTTTCATAAAGTCACTTTATAAAAATCAAGTTCCCCCCTTTAAAGGACATACATGGGCATTCGTAAGGGAAAAAGGTAACATTAAAGCTCATGTTTTATCCCACATTGGCGAGACGAAAGCGTAGAACTAGTAAGGAAGGATTAAAAGAGAGAGGATAGCTCTCATTTGGCATGCTTGAAGATTGAATGAAATTGGGGAAACTGTGGAGATTATTTCTCTTTGGGCTTGGAGGACGCAAACCCTCTACGCTTTCAATCTTGACGCCATTGAAAGATATGGTCTTGAGATTTTATATTGTAGTTGCAAGATCCTGTAGCAGCGAGAGTTCCTGTAGCAGCGAGGTACTATAGCAGTGCGATACTGTAGCAAGTTCCTGTAGCAGCGACACTATAGCAGCGTGGTACTGTAGCAAGTTTCTGTAGCAGCGTGAGTACTGTAGCAGTGCGGTACTGTAGCAGTCCGAATCACTGTAGCGCGGTACTGTAGCAACAAGTTCCTGTAGCAGTCTGAATTACTGTAGCGCGGTACTGTAGCAGTCCGGAAACATTGTAGCTGTGAGTTACTGTAGCAATTTTCAGAACTATTAACACTGTTGTAGCTGCAATGGGTATGGACCATCATTGAACTCTATAGTTGATATAATGTGTTGAGTTTAATAAGATATGTTAGATATGGTAGTTGTAATTTCCTAATAATCTGAAACAAGAAATAAATGAACGGTCATTGTTATTAGCTGCATATGGTTTCATGTTGCCTTCTACTGATATCTCATACGAAATACAACAATCTTGAGGACTATTAAACAACATCAATCTGGAAAAAACATAAGAAGGACAGTTGCAGGCCAACTGTTTGACAAAATGACAAGAAACATACTCTAGAATTACAGAACTAAGCAGCGTATTACAATTAAGTCTGGAAGAAGTAAGGCCATTGATATTCTTCAAGAAATACAAGATAGGACCCTTGAAAAGTAGCAGAAAGCATATGAGATTATGACAAGCTATGAGCATCATTTCAAGTCAAATTCTTGCTCAAAGATGGTACTTTGTGTGAGAAGCATATGCTTTTTCCTTTTCCTTTTTTATGCATATTGTGAAGTTTTTTATTTTCGAAAACAAGAAGGGATCCGATGAACTTAATAAGAATTTTGGCCTATTGTTCAAGAGTTTGTGGATCGAAAGAATTATTGTAATGTCCCCATTTTGAGCGAGCATTGGAGTTAGTGGATTTAGCCTATCATTGGGTCCTCGTAGGCTAATACTGGTGATTAGAGGACCCTGTTGTGGGCTTTGGCCTCATTTTGAGGGACATACTATTTATAGTAAGTCAACATATGGTTCTATTGAGCTCGGATGATTTAGAGGAGTTATATGATGCTCTCAGATTTTATTTTTGGCTTCCGGTTTGAACTCCAAGATTTTTGGAAGGAGCATCTATTTTTAGTAAGTCACCCCGTCAAGTTCATTCATCATCTTTCATCATCAGGATCACTCTTGTGTTGTCAGATTTTGATTTTGATGCTTCCTCAATCGTTTTCGCAAGATGGGTGAATTATGTATTATTTATTTAAATTGGCTAAGGTTGTCATTTTTATTGGGAATGTATTTTGGGCATCTTAGTGTTATAGCTCATTGGAACCGGGTTGAGAAGCTTTAAATCCTGAGCTCATAAAACAGGAACCCTATGTGTCAGAACATGGTTATTTTAATCAAATGGTCTTTTTTCATCATTAAAGTGGAATGAAATATAATAGTTTATTATATTTCAAATGTGCACATAAAGCAAAGTCTTTTTGTAAGTGAAAAGTGTGTGAGAGAAGATATCTTTTATTATAAAAACAATGCTTTGGGCAAAAGAAATTCATTCTTGGAGTTGATTATTATTTTTATGAAGTTTTTGTGTGGAGAAGTTCAACAAAGGTTTGAGGATTGATTCCTCTCTTTATGAATTTTGAATCACTGTTCTTGGTGGTGAATTATGCATCTGATTCTGAGAAAGAAATTATGATTTTCATGGCTGCAAATTTGGTGCTGATGTAAACCAAATTTGGTGTTTGAGCAAATTGGATCAATTTTATTCTACAGCTGGATTCGATTTTTTATCCAGAAATTTAGAGTTTTAGACAAGAGGCTGTTGTATCTCCTGTAGGGTGCGAAGTTACCTTCAGGAAGTTGCGTTTGATTCTGGAAGGCTGCATATTATTTTGGGAGGCCTGCATTTCATTCTTAAGGGCCCGCGTTTCTTTTTCAAGGATCTGCGTTACTTTTCTGGAAGCCTACAAAACATCATTGGGGGTCTGCGCTTCAATACAAGTGGCTGTGTTTTTGATTTGGTGGCTGCTATTAATTTTCTGAAGATTACGCATCACCTCTTGTTGGCTGTGTACCATTTTCCAGTGGTTGAGTATCAATCCCAGCTTGCCACGTTTTATGAAAAAGGTGTCAATTTGCTTTTGTTTATTGTAATGCAGTTAGACAATTGGCAAATTAATGAATTTGATCATTTCAGGTGAAGTTCTGAAGTTAAAATAATTTGTTATTTAATATTATTCAATTCTGGAAAAATTCAAGAAAAGTCAAATATTTTCAAAAACAAAAATAAAAATTGTAAACAATTTAGAAAGAAATATTATCTTAAGCAAAGAGCTAGGCAGGCTCTTTACAGTGGTATCAGAGCGGTTTCTTGCCATCCTGTTGGGGTGAAAATTAATGAGCTCACACATTTGTTTGGAGTGACCAGCACTCTAGCTTTATTTCAGTCATGGAAAATTATAGAATACCAAGTGGATATGGAAACCAGCTAAGCAGTGTGTCAAGATTCAGGAAAATTTCAAGTACCTTGGAAAATGAAATGGAGAAATTGAGGCAAACACAAGAAAGACTAAAAGCCCAACTTGCAGATCCAGCCACTATTGATATAGTAGCTAGTTTTGTGGTTTCCTTCTTCAGAAGGTCTTCCTCATGAAGACTGCAAGAAGAGAAACAGGATGTTCTCGCAGCTGAGACATCCAGAAATCTTCATGATGAGTTTTCAACAGCTAGCCATCATTGTGGAGATGATCCTGTTCTTAGTAGGACAACCACTAGTCCTATTTGCACACATGATGTTGAAGACTCTTTGCAAGGACATGAGGATGTGCCTGTCTTGTTGACAAATAGTGGTACTAAGTTTCAGCATCTCGAGCCTATCAGAATTAGTGA
Source organism: Chamaecyparis obtusa (assembly GCA_027943335.1). Lineage (NCBI taxonomy): Eukaryota > Viridiplantae > Streptophyta > Pinopsida > Cupressales > Cupressaceae > Chamaecyparis > Chamaecyparis obtusa. The sequence goes on along the minus strand of BSBK01008731.1, from coordinate 417,239 downwards.
CACACGATCTGATTTTTAGGACAACAGTCCATAATTTGAGCATGTTGTTGGTGTCGTGGATAGGGTGAGAGTGGAGGATGTTGTAGATACCACTATGGATTTTGACATCATAGATGATGGTGTTATTTTTTAGGACTGTAAGGAGTATATGAGCTCTGACAGCTCTGATGTTTATGACAGCAGTCACAGTGTGGAGTCAGTGCAGGAGACAGTAGTTTTTTCCTGTATTGAGGATGTGAGCATGGAGCTATCCAATGATGACACTCATGATGGGAGTGTTACAAATGAGTCAGGTGACATAGATTCATGCCACAGTGCAGGTGATTCGCGCGATGACATTGAGTCATGTATGCAGATGGAGATAGCAGAGGGGTTTTAGATAGGTGATGTTGATACTAGCATCGTAGATACCTCTGATCTTGAGAGTGAGGATGATGGGTGTTGCAGTGTTTCTGATTTTTTATATCAGACTTTGGGTGTGGACTCAGCGTTGTCATCCGGTGGTGGTGGGTTCGAGGATCCTTTTCTGTAGGGACTTACGAATGAAGATAGGGAAGCATATGAGTGGCAGGAGTTTGTTTCAGTCACGGCTTCCACTCCTTCGATTTAGATGTTAGTAGAGGTACCCAGTGGTGATACCTCCTTGGTGGACATGTGTGAGGTTGATAGCACACATGAGGAGAGGGATTATGAGGTTGCTTCCTTAGTGACTTGTGAGGATGACTCTACCTGCAGCGAGTCATGCTTGTTTTATCAAAACTTGGGGGAGGACTTTGAGTTGTTCGTGAGTGAGGATGGGTCCCAGGATCCAGATTGTCATGTGGTTGCAGAGGACAAGGTAGCTGAGGATTGTGATGAGATAGATTCAGTAGCAGCTTCCTCGGGGGTAGATGAGGATGAGTCCGATGTCAATACTCAGTTTGCAGATGTGTGCTCGGTTGATAGTACACAGAGATACGGTGATCTTGAGGGGGGTTTGTTGGATACAACTTCCTACCGTAGTGTGGATAGTACAATTGAGATTTTGCATAGGAGATATGTTGTGCAAAGTCATCATGTGACTAGCCAGTTGAGAGTTGGTGAGAGAGATATTACTTCTACTCTCGAGCATTTTGATGTCACTCGTCAGTTGTTGGTTGTTTATGGTTGGGGTGCTCCTATGACAGATGAGCACAATGGTGGTTACCTTTCCTTAACAGAGATTCATTCCTTGTGTGAGGCTGTCAGGATTATTTATAGTTGGTAGCCAACCAAGATCACCTAGTTGAGTAGGGGAGTACGACATACGAGGCATTGATGGACAGAGAGGAGGTGAGTGAGCTTACTTAGGAGCTCACAACGACTTCCGAGGCTTTAGAGGGCACTCAATGGGCTCTTCAATAGTCGCAGTTGTAGTTGGGAGAGGTGATTGTGGAGTTGGAGCGGATTCAGTCTTTGCCAGCCATAGATCTAGTTCAGTTGCATATAGTAGTGGTTGGTGGTGAGTCAGCTTCCACAGTTAGCAGTGATGGATGTGTTGGGGACACGGTTACATCCATCTTTGAGACAGATGTAGTAGATATGGTTGAGGTGAGTGCATCAGTGGAGGACAGCAGAGAGAGTTTTGTGGTATCAAGTTCTCCAGTTGTTAGCACGATGACAGATGATACAGAGTAGGTTGTTGAGAGTCTTGAGATAGCAGGAGCGAAATCGCTAGTGAGTTGTGTGCCAGTTTCTAACACCACTCCTAATGTTTCAAAAGACATGGACAAAGAATCATCTGGTTTTGAGGCTAGTTAGCACGATGATTTGTTTCCTTTTGCTGGAAACAAATCTATTTCTTCCTCTCACACAGCTGATGGTAGTAGGCAGTTGGCAATGCCACAGTTTCTGAGGGATCAGTTGTGGATTACAGGGGAGCAAGTTGATGTTGCTTCTTATAATTTCTACTGCGCAGAGTAGCTTATGGAGTACTTGCTTGAGAGTTCAATTTTGCAAGAGGAACCCTTCAAGACTTTTGAGGGTACGCTCATTCGGGGTTCTCGTGGTATTCATCTTTTAGTGGGAAAGATTGTAGATACTTTGACTACAATGCTTCATCACAGGGATTTTGTGGTTGGGTTTACTGAGCGGGTTAATTGGGACCCTACCCAACGAGTTGTTTGGAGTTAGAGACTTGAGCCCTCTCTTGATTCTCCGTTGGATTTTTATAAGACTCTGACAGGGATTGGGGCATTTCACCATGATTACACAGTGAGGAGCGCTTATCACTTCTCTTATGACCCACCAGTTGAGGACTTGTTTGCACGTCGGTGTGGGTTGGCTCCAAGGTTATATCATCCTTTTGGGGATGGGTTTTCTCCATCTGCAGTTGATGGGGTTGGTTACCTGCAAGTTAGCTGGAGGTGACTTGGAGGGTCAGTACATCCTAGATGGTTTTACAATGGACGGATATTTGGATTACAGTACTCAGGGAAGATTGGCAGGGTGTGCAGGTAGCTCTGGTTCATCAAATGGTTTTGGACATTTATTTTTCTTTGTTTTGGATGGTTGTGAGTTTCATCTCTATTGGGATTCAGGTAGTAATAGGTTTGGCACCACGGGTTGTGTGGGTCACTATGGTTGGCATGGTGATAGTCTGTTCGGGTTTGCTCAATGGAAGATTATTTCTCCATAGGAGTTTGTAGGTGATTACAGGGACATTACTCCATTCTATCCTTGGGATTTGGGTGAACTTTTGTGTTTTATTTTTTGAGATTGCTCGGGGACAAGCAATTTCAGGGAGGGAGGACTGTAATGTCCCCATTTTGAGCGAGCATTGGAGTTAGTGGATTTAGCCTATCATTGGGTCCTTGTAGGCTAATACTGGTGATTAGAGGACCCTATTGTGGGTTTTGGCCCTGTTTTGAGGGACTTATTATTTATAGTAAGTCAACATATGGTTATATTGAGCTCGGATGATTTAGAGGAGTGATATGATGTTCTTAGAATTTATTTCTGTCTTCCGATTTGGACTCCAAGATTCTTGGAAGGAGCGTCTATTTTTAGTAAGTCACCCCGTCAAGTTCATTCATCATCTTTCATCATCAAGATCACTCTTGTGCTATCAAATTTTGATTTTGATGCTTCCTCAGTCGTTTTCGAAAGATGGGTGAATTATGTATTATTTATTTAAATCGGCTAAGGTTGCCATTTTTATTGGGAATGTATTTTGGGCATCTTAGTGTTATAGCTCATTGGAACCGGGTTGAGAAGTTTTAAATCCTGAGCTCATAAAACAGGGACCCTATGTGTCAGAATATGGTTATTTTAATCAAAAGGTCTTTTTTTCATCATTAAAGTGGAAAGAAATATAATAGTTTATTATATTTCAAATGTGCACATAAAGCAAAGTCTTTTTGTAAGTGAACAGTGTGTGAGAGAAGATATCTTTTATTATAAAAACAATGCTTTGGGAAAAAGCAATTCATTCTTGGAGTTGATTATTATTTTTATGAAGTTTTTGTGTGGAGAAGTTCAAGAAGGGTTTGAGGACTGATTCCTCTCTTTATGCAGTTTGAATCATTGTTCTTGGTGGTGAATTATGCATCTGATTCTAAGAAATAAATTCTGATTTTTATGGCTGCAAATTTGGTGCTGATGTAAACCAAATTTGGTGTTTGAGAAAATTGGATCAATTTTATTATATAGCTGGATTCGATTTTTTATCCAGAGATTCAAAGTTTTATACAGAAGGTTGTTGTATCTCTTGTAGGCTGCGAAATTACCTTCAGGAACCTGCGTTTGGTTTTGGGGAGGCTGCATTTGATTCTGGAAGGCTGCGTATTGTTTTGGGAGGCCTGCATTTCATTCTTAAGGGCCCACGTTTCTTTTTCAAGGGCCTGTGTTACTTTTTTGGAAGCCTGCAAAACATCTTTGGGGGGTCTGCACTTCAATACAAGTGGCTGCGTTTTTCATTTGGTGGCTGCTATTAATTTTCTGAAGGTTACAAAACACTTCTTGTTGGCTGTGTACCATTTTCCAATGGTTGAATATCACTCCCAGCTTGCCATGTTTTATGAAAAAGGTGCCAATTTGCTTTTGTTTATTGTAATGCAGTTAGACAATTGGCAAATTAATGAATTTGATCATTTCAGGTGAAGTTCTGAAGTTAAAATAATTTTTTATTTAATATTATTCAATTCTGGAAAAATTCAAGAGAAGTCAAATATTTTCGAAAACAAAACTTGTAAACAATTCAAAAAGAAATATTATCTTCAGCAAAGAGCCAGGCAAGCTCTTTACAATTATACCTTCCAAGGGTCATAAGACAACTTCAAGTAGGAGTGTGGATGTAGCTCGACATGGATTGTTGTCAAATTCAATAATTAAAAGGATATGTGGTTCAAGATTTAAAGGATGTAGTAATCTAGGACCTCGAGGATTCAATTCATGAGCCACAAGGTTACAAGGCAGCTTGATGGAGTTACACCTTGATTAGAAATTGTTTTTTCAAATATATTCTTTTAAAGAATTGTATTTGTTTGTTTCAATCAACATGTTTAGTTGTGCAAAATGTAAACCTTAAGGGCGGTTGTTGGAATATTAAGATTTGCTTTTTGAAATAAAGTCACCTTAGTGAGTTGCAGTTTATTATTGTGATTAATATAATAAGTTATATTCCAATTGAATGGTAGTTTGCAAAATTATGTTCCTTATTGAAAATAAACTCAATAATATGATCCTTATTTTTGTTTTCATAACCATGCAAATGTGATGCACTTTTATTTTTCCAATAGAGAATAACGAAGGTCGACTCCAGTGCTGCAAATTTTTTTAAAAAATTTCAAAAGCCCATTTCTTATAAATATATGCTGGTATAATTAAGGCGTTGAACATATTAAGTTCTGCACCTATGTCCTAATCACACATGTAACTTCAGTTTACTTAGGGACCACGTAAGAACATTCCCACTTTAAGATGAATTCCCACTCTTAGCAGTGACTATCACTTTTCCACATTATGTGGGTGATAAGTTATCACTTTATGTCTCATATCATAAGATTAAGACACTTGTCATAATTTTATACTATCCTATGTCTTACCTTGGCATACATAACTAGGGGTCTCCTTTGTAATCTCAATTCATTCTATTGCATCATTAATAGAATAGCATTATTCTTCAATATTGATCTCTCATGTGCTTTCATGAAGTGCGTTGATCTTGGGTGGCTATAATCTTCAGCCAATCTTGCATGGTATAAAGAAAACCATACCCAACTCTAAGATGGTATCAGAACTTATAGGGTGCCTTTGGTTAGTCTTTTTCAGAGATTTTGGTTGCAATTTGGTGGATTTTGGGAGTTTTGTTTTCATGGCTTTGTATTGCAGGTCAAAATTGGAGCTTTGCGGGTGAAATTTGATTTCACCATTGGATTGAGAAGGTTCGAGAAAGTTAGTTTTGTCTTTTGTTTTGTCCAAATTAAACATTGGAGGCCACATCTATGAAGGTATGAAGGTGGGAGATGGTTCCCAGGTTTGGGACGTACTTGTCATTTCTGAGCATTTTGGGTCAAACCAAACCCTGCCATTGCTCTGAAAAGGCCCAAATCACCTAAGAATAGATTAAATAAATATTTAAAGAATCTAGATAGATTAGAAAATCTCATTATTAACTATGTCAAAACACATAAGAGATTATATATTAAACAATATCGTCACATTGCATACCACAACACTTGTTAGATCACAAGACTGTTGTTTTCTCAATGCGGATTACTTATATCAGATCTGATCTCCTTCAATGCTTTTTCTCCAAATGAAGTTCTTCTGTCTATAGCTCTTAAACAGGACGAATAGACACCTCCCTTATTTCTTCCCCAAATGAGGTGTCTTCTCTAAATTAATCTCTACCTCTTCTAAATTAACCACATGCTTCTTCATCTATATCATGGTCTTGGAAAAACGCTGTGTTTAATGATTTGTTAATACTAAAAGATTGTCGATCAAGGGAACGAGTATTAACTTGTTTTGTGGTTGTCGGACTAAATATTAGAAAATTGTGATGTCTAATAAATAAGGATAATTTTCTGATCATCAATGCATATCAGATTAATTTTATTTTTACTTTCTTTTAAGGATGGGTGACAACGTCTCATGGCGGGGGCATGAGAGTCCATCCTCCGTGAGATTGCTTGTCCTCAAGCAATGAAAAATTTAACCAATCTTTTCAATGTGAGGTTCCCTAATCTAATGTTTGGAGATATGTAATCCTTAGATCCTCCATGTGATATATAATCAGCTTCTGTAACCCTGATACTACCATAAGTTGCAAATTTGAACTAAAACTCGCAACATAATCTAGAGTTGGGAATTGGTAAAATTTGTAATTTTCTCCCACTCATTTTGCATCACTTTGTAAATGTAAGAACTGCTTAGGTTGTCCCAACGTTTGCACAATATCATATATACCACTTAGCATTAAACCAAGAACTTGTATATTTAGATAAGGATTAGAAGCATGACACGTATCTGTGCAATGTTCTTTGTCAAGAAGGTTTTGGGAACAGTTTTTTCATGCTTCTTCATCAGCCAATACCTCTATATTGCTCACTTGGCTTCTTTATCCACATATATGTCCTGGCTCCCATTTCTCCTTACACTTGAAACATAAAGTTTTTCTTCTAAGCTCTTCATAGTCATCTATAGGAGGAAATGCTCTTTGATAATCATCTTTCTTATAGGAGGGTTTATCTTTTAATGATATATTTTTGGAGTAACCTTTATCCCTTGGTATAGTACTAACAAATTGTAGAGCTTTTAGGATTAAATCTTGGAGAATAGTGGGATCAAGGTACTTACTAGGCCATGAATAGGTTCTAATAGTCCTGTAAATAGATATGTGAGTCTTTTTTCAGTAATTTCGTGGACCATGACTGAAATCCTTAAGAATTCCACCACATAGGCTTCAACAGTCCCTTCTTATCTTAGTGAGTTAATTCCTTAAGATATCTCTTAGGATGCTTTCATCAAATCTTTCAATGAGTTTTTCCAGTGAAGTCATCATAATAATGTTTTGGTGGCCTTGAATAATCAAGCCATGGTGCTACCAATCATGTGCAACCCTTCCTAAATGTAAAATGGCAAATTTGATGGCATTTTCTTCTATCCTGGGATTCAGAGATAGATACATATCCAATTTTTAGATTCATGAATGGGTGGTGACCTTCCCTAGACCAACAAAGTTAGGGAGAATCAATTTGCCTACTTTATGATGTAAGTTGTTATTAAGTCAAACCCTCTCCCTTCTAGGGTTACTTCTTGTTCAAGTCTCACAATATTCCCTAAATGGAATGTTCCTCCTAACTTCGAAGTTTGGGGCCAAGTCTTGAATATGCTTCAGCAAATTCATAAGTTATGATTTGGTGTGTTAATTTCTTCTTCTTCTCTTATTGGCCCTTCTTTAGATAAGGAGGGTCTAGTTATTCTTGGTGTTGACCCGAACAAAGCTCTATTATCAGTTTTTGAATGATTAGAGGTGACATCCTTTCCAATTAACCTGGTTGGGTATAAGAAAGTTGATTGTGTTGTTCATATTTTGAAAGATTTGTAGTAGTAGTTGTGTTGTCTTCTCATTTTGCTCCATGAGAACTTGAGCTGTTTGTTCATTGTGCTCCATGAAATCCCTTAATTCATTTCCCATTTGTTCACTCATTGTATTGTTTTGAGTAGAGCTGTTTCTTGTTGCAAGTTTCCTCTTTTCTCTCTCTAATGCCTTTCAAGTTCATTGGCTCACTTGCATATACTTTCCCTCTTGATCCTCAAGTTGGCAGGATCAAAGCTTTAATACGAATTGTAATGTCCCCAAATTTGGGTATACCTGATTTTTTACCAAAGCAAGAGTTCCACAACATAATTCATTTACAAATAGTATTCTATAATTAAATCATATAATACCTATTGAACATTTTTAAGTAAATAAACAATTAAGTTAAATAACATCACATCCTTTAATCAAGAGCTTCATTTCCAATAATCAACCTGTTGTGAGGTTTCACACCATCGCCCCAAAGTATTTGGGGACCCCCTTTTTAGAACTAGCCTTGGCTTTCTCGTCAATCCGGATATCTCAATGCCTTAGCAAATTTTGGGCTAGGATGGATGACGTTTTTTGAAACTATTGGATTTAGAGGGCTTTGATTTCGTTTTCGAATTTTAATTGTTGATTTGGCCATCTTGTGGGAAGATTTTGCAAATTTTGTATGATGAAATTAGATCAAAATGAATGGAGTTGACTTGCCAATTGAGGATTTAATACTAAATTGAACATATTCCCTTGTATTTTGAAAGTTTAGCTTTGAAAATTAATTTTTGGGCATTAAAATTTCAAATCTGGGCTAGTAAAACGTAAAATTTGAGCAATAAAGATAAAATCTGCCCCTTTATTTCGAAAATCTGGGTATGTAATATTTGATTTTGCTTTGAAATTTGAAAGTTTAGGCATTAATCTAAAATCTGGCCCCCTTATTATTTAAATTTGAGCATGGAAAGTCAAAATCTGGGCGCTTTTACTTCAAATCTGTATTGGAATTTAGATTATGGCCTCTAATTTCGAAAATCTGGGCCTTGTTATAGGGCATGAGACAGGAAAAATGACAAAGGGGGCCCTCCTTATTGGTGGCGCCACCTTTCCCCTTAATGCTTTTCGAAATTCAAAATTTAGTTTATAAAATTTCAAAGCAAATGTTATTTAATTTATGGCCAGGTCGGCCCTTTTATTGGCCTCTAATTGTTGTTTTGTGGAATGCTTTGTGCAGGTCGGCCCTAATATTGAGCCCTAAGTTTGATATAAATGGGAGCGCTCCCCTCCACCTCTCCTCATCCCATCTTCAAAGCAGCGAAATACCAAGAAGGAGCAGAGCGAAATTAAGGGGGCAGCAGTCCGAAAATCCTAAGGAGAGGCAGCGAAATCCATAAGGGAGGCCACCGAGTATAAAGGCTAAGGAGCGAATTGCTTAGAGGAGCAGAGCAGCGACTGGTCTAGAAGGGGGCTCCTCCCTCCTCTCTCACACACTTCATTCATAACCAGCAGGGGCAGCGATTTTCATTAGTGGCCTGATTCTCATTAGGGCTGGCTGCGACTGGTATTGGAGCAACAGTCAGGGCATCATTAGGACAGATCCGATTCCATAATGCCTGCTGTTTGACAGAGAAGATCCGAATTAAGGAGGCAACGAATTAGCAGACCTGTTATACAAAGAAGAGACTTGAGAAAATTATGGGATAAAGCAGGAGCAGTGAAATTGAAGAGGGCAGACCCAAACATTGGATGCCCAGATTTGATATTTGGGGGCGGGGCCACCGAATTTGTTTAAGGCCAAATCTGATATTTAAGAGGATCAGGTCCGAATCTGAGATAAGGACAGATCAGAGACTTGTTTGAGGGGCAGTCTGCCCTAGTTGCGAAATAGCAGATAGGAGTTGTGAAAGCCATAAGGTGGGGGGCAGACTTTCAAAGATTCAGATCTGAACTCTAAAGACCACAGTTTGAAAGGAGAGAAGAAGGCTACTGATTTGCCCAGCCCTGCCATTTTGAGGGCGAATTTGCAAATTTTGGTGAGTTGTTTAACTTATTCTCTTTAATTGTTATCTTTTCTTTGGTGATTGTTGTTTGGCGTTAGAGATAAGTTTCAGGATTGAGAGAAGGCTGGTTCATTAAGCAGATTTCTTGATAGTCTTGATTGGATTCTTTCCCAAAGGGAATTAATACCAAAATAGGAGACAAGGAAGATATGATGCTCAAGACCACTTTCTTCTCGAAATTGAAGTAAGTCCGAGACACCAACATCGATATCATTGAGAGATAGGTTGAGGAAGACTATGAAGGCCATGAAGGTTAAAGAAGGCAAGAACAATGAAGGTGGAAAGTGAGAAGATAGGTTGATGGGGTCAAGTTTAATTTCAAGGCGGTGGCCAAGAGAAAGGCTCTCAAATTGCAAAGAGGTTCACATCCAGGCAAACCACCGAGGCCAAGGCAAAATTACCCCAAGTGCATGGAGACCTCTCCCTTTCAAGGTCAGGACATCAGGTACAAGCAAGTTCAAGTGCTGATGAGAAAGTTTCTAAGGACGAGCTCAAACATCCAAGGCTTCACCTCATCTCAAGGATGAAATAAATTTATAACATAAGGATGATGAAGTGGCAATTTCATGTGCATGCAATCAAATCATGCCAAGTGTCCCATGTTCTCATTGGTTGACAAATTATTGTAATTTTCTCATTGGACCACATTCCCCTTGAATCATTGCATCTATGGAGGTAGTGCTGCTGGCAAGCTTTCATTAGGTTGATCCCTGTCCATTCACCAATCTTTCCATTCTATAGGAGTAGTAGTAAAGCAAGAAGTAGTTTAGTAGTTGAAGTTTGAAGAGCAAAGTTGGAAGTGATATAAAAGAAGAAAGTCATTGAGTATACATTGCAAAGCTAAATCCCATCATCATCATAGCGAGAATTTGACATCCTCGAATGAACAACGTAAGCCCGCTTACGTGATTAACCAGCAAATCACATTAATATAACTGAGTTAGTATCCACAGGTGTAAGGAACCTTGGAGTTTTCTCATGTTCTTCATGAGTATATACTTTTCAAGAGAGGGTTGAGTGTTTGGTATTCTATATCAAGTATTCAATTGCTATATGTTATGTAGTGGTACAAAACTGACATCAACACAACCCTAGCAGGGATTGGAGAGGAGAGCATGATGGGGTGTTGGGAACATTCGACGCAACCAAGCCCAAGGGCATGATATAAAACCCCTTGGCCCACAAATGGTAGGAACTCTTGTCCATCCAACATGGGGTGGCCTATTTAGATAGGGATCCCATCTCTGCCTTCCCTATCATGTCTCCTTACAAACCCATACATGATTCTTTAGTTTCACTTCCAACAACCAAACATCATAGATATTGGAGAGGAACACGTGATAGGGTGCCAAGATCATTCACCACAACTAAGCCCAAGAGCATGATATAACACCCCTTCGCCCACAAGTGGCAGGAACTCTTGACCATCCAAGGGGTGGCCTATGTAGATGGGGAACTGATATTACTAACCGGTTACTGAGAGAGGGGGGGGGTGAATCAGTAAGAACTATTTTCTATTGTAATTCAAATTTTGTTTAGTACTTCTTGTAATCTAAGCAAAGGAAAAACAAACATTCATAACTGTAAAAGAAGCACACAGATTAACACAAGATATATACGTGGAAACCCTCAGTTAGAAGGAAAAAACCACGGTGAGATAGAGCTCACAACTTCACTACTGTAGAATAAAGGCATCCTATTAGGAGCTTACAAAGCACTGGTTAAGGTGCTACCCGGTTAAGGGATTTTACAAAAGATCGGTTAAGATCTAAACCGTGTTAAGAGCTACCTGGTTACAAGACTTTGAACATCAACAAAGATGTTACCCTGTTAGGGGATTTTACAACAAACCGATTAGGTCCACCCTGATAGAGGGACTTCAATTTTCTTTCATAGCTTATAAAAGCAATGATCTTATGTGACACTGATTGTCTAATTAGATCATACCTGTTGATCTCTCTCAGTTTGCTTGGCTGTTGAATCTTTTCTGCCTCTATGCCTTTCACCTCTAGTGACTGTGATTTCTACGCAGATGTTTCTTCACTGCTCTGACTCCTCAACAATTCTCAACAACCTTCAACAACTCTATTCTTGCGTCCTATGACCTGTATTTATATAAGAGTTCACCGTAATGAAACTCTTAATTCATAGAACCACCAGGCTGTAAACTCAGCAATAAATCATGCAACTAGCAGAAAGGTACGCGTTATGGTCTGGAGTTTACCTTGCAAAACATCCTTAGAAATAAAGCTAACTTCACTTAAAAAGCTAACTCCACTTTTGAGCGGTGGATGTCCCGTATAATCCGGTTTTAACTCAAACTGCTTCGTAGAATTCGGTGCAGATCTTTAGGCAGTTTAGACCAGTGTAACCTCTATTCCCGATTCAACTTTGTATGCACTCTGAGATCGGTAGTGTGTACTCAGATCGGTCTACCGATGTATTCCCTTTTCTTTAACTACCAGTGCATACACTTTGTTTCTTGTCTACCTGTGTCTTCTAAGTAACGTGAGTGACCGGTGACCTTTTACCGGTGCATGGTGTTTGTGAGTTTACACTAATGACAATCTTAAATTGTTAACAATCTTCCCCTTTGTCATTGGTGGCAAAACTGTACACAAAACCATACTCACTTGTGACAATTCTTGTCTGTAAAAACACTTCCCCTGTCTGCACTTCCCCTGTCTGGGTGTTGTGGCTATTCTTCTGTCGCTCTTCTTCTTATCCACTCTGTTTCCTGCTCTTCTTTTCTCTATTTTTTTTGTTCTGCTCTTCTTCCCCTTTTGGCCTCCAAAAGACAAAGGGTGTTACATTTCTTCATATTTGAAGTTTTGTGAAAATGTCTTTGTATATTATTTTGGCAGATTGAAGGAATGGTGCCCACTGTCCGGTTACATATTCTATGTTCTTTTGGGATGCTATCAGAGAAACAATGATGTTCTCCATATCTTCCACAGTTTTGTAAGCTGGTTCATTGATCAGAGCGTCTATAGAATTTGCTGTTTGGTTCATGATGCCAAATGTTGGTACCAAAAACATTTGAAATCCAATAATATCTTGGATTCTCTTATTCTTTTCTTCAGCAATTTTTCTCAGTGTAAGAGTTAAACTTGTCATTTCTCTGCTGTAAGTAGTTGCAGTTTTGTTTTTAATATCAAACTAAGAGGACAAGGCTCTAATCTCCTCTGAGGCCTTTGCTGATTTCTCTGACAGATCTTGCAAGAATATATCAAAATTTGAAGTTCTACTCATCAAACTTCCTGCCTCTTAAAGTTGTTGAAGTATTTTCAGGTTGGTTGACACATTCACCTTGATTTCTTGAACCTGTTATGGAGTATCTCCACTCTTTTCTTCTCATAGTGGTCAATTGCCACTGTTTTCGGATCAGTGAGATCCTCACTGATTGCTTGTGCCAGAACTTCTAGCTGATCGATGACCGGTTCATCTTCATCTATGTCAACATCAGGGACGAAGTTGCACAGAATGTTCTTTACAGTGGTCAGGACCATGTCCTGTTTCCTTTTGGTCATCTCTTTTAGCTGCCTTGTTGACATCTTGCTAATGTCTACCACTGTATCGGTGACCTTACTCTTCTTAGCTTCCTTCTCGACAAATGACAACTTTCTCTTGGATGAGGAGCTTGGTATGCCGGCTTGTTCCTGTTGCCTTTGCTCTTGCTCCGATTGAGCTTGCTCAGTGTGGACTCGAATTTCTTCCTCTAGTCCCTTATTCTCTTCAGCTTCTTGATGAGTTGTGTTTTCTTGTTGAACCTCTTCTTCCGGTAGAACTTGCTCTGCAAGTTGTTCTTCCTCGATCTGAGCATCATCTTCTGGTTGCTCTTGAACCTCTATATTTTGTTCCTGTTGATGTAGTGCATCCGGTTGCTCTGCAGCTGTATGAAGTTCACCAATCGATACTTCAATTTCTACTTCTTGTTCAACATTTATTTGTTCACTAGCTGTGAACTCTTCTCTTTGAACTTTTTCCTTTCCGGTAGAAGATTCTTCACCAGGTGTGAATCTGATCGGTGGTGCTTGCATTTGTTCAGTTTGATCCTGAGGACCTAGTTTTTCCAATGCACTGAAGTCATACTAGTGCCAGAAGTCCAGAGTCGCTTTATAGACTTGATTCTCATACCCGTTTAATATCTCGGCAACTCTATATGGTGTATTCAGGTTCATGGATGCTTCTTCTAATAGAAACTTTATTCTGTCTTCACTGAGTCCAGGTCTGACCTTTAACAATGTTTCCCTAGTGATTCTTGTGTTTGTGCCTAGACCGGTTATTTTAATTGTAGCCTGGAATTGAGTTCCAGTGGGAACTTGGACCTATAGTCCCTTGGAGTCCTATGATAATCCATAAATGTTTCCAGTATTGCTACAATTACTGCATGTTTATCGTTTTCTTCTAGTACACTGTACCACTTTGCAGCATTATCTACTTCTCCGAAGTCCATCACCTCATCAACAATATCATTGACAAACATAGGTTTAGTGTTACCTTTGTTCGGAGAGATGAGAACGGCTGGTCTGGTAGGCTTGTTGCTCTTGTCATCAGTGATATCGACTATTACTGGTGCTTCAGCTCCAAGCACTCCTTTCCCTTTACCGGTGTCCGGGACCGATGGAATTGTTGTTCTTTGAGTTGCTTCTTGTTCTGCTTGTTGCTGGGTCTGAAGGAGTTTGGTCCACATCACTACTTCAATATGCACTTTCTCAACTTCTCCAATAAGCATGAGACCTATCCTTCTTTTTGTTGAGAAGGTTTGTTGATGAAGTTCAGCTTGTTCTGTGGCTTCTTCTAGAGTGAGGTGGTTCTCTAGAGTAAGGTGGTTCTGGACCTCTAGAAGAGCTCGTATCCTCAGCTCCTCTCTATCCTCTGAAGCCTTCCACCGATCTTCAATAATTTGTAGAAGATCTTTAGGTAGAGTTGTGTGAAGTCCACTAGGATGTAGATTGAATTTTTGAAGGACACTACAGCTTCTTCAATTTTTCTTCTGTCTTCATCATTGGCTAGTTGATATCTGCCTCTAATAGAACCTAAACCGCTAGATTCTTTTATTCCTGCCACAAATTCATCAATTGTGGGCTTTCTTCTTCTAATCAGAGGAACTGTTTCCTCGGTCCTTATCTCTTCTCGATCTTCCTCTTAAGTACTGGGTACTGGTTCTACTTTCTTCCTCTAAGCCTTGGGCTACTCTGTCATTGGTTTATTCTTTGGTGTGGGGGCCCTTTTGGTGTAGACAATTTTGATCGGTGTCCTTTTAAGATTCTCTTGAATCTCGGTGAATGTACCGAACCGGTTTGCAAAGAGATCTAAATTTGCATCACTTAGGGCATCAGCATATGCCTTAGCGGTCTTGGCAGTGATCTCATACCCTAGCTCAGGAGCATATACTTCTCTTGGTTCCACTGCTTGAATGATGCAGTTATCGGTGGTAACCATAAAGCATACATCATCCTTGTACAGGTCAACAATAGTTGACGGCACCCTCTCTCTTGCGTGCATTTTTAATTGAAATGCCTCAAAGTGTTCAGTCATCACACTTCCTAACTGGTTTCCCAGTTGATTGGCCATCTCTCTTATTTGATGCATAACCGGTCTATCGGTCTTCCATACAACCATTCCGACTCCCGAGAAGAAGTTGGAGTAGAAGTAGAGACATACCAGAAGGGTCCCGTACTTCATTGATTTCTTCCTCACGACTCCGAGCTTCTTCATATTTTCAAATATTTGGCTTTGGAGCATTGCACAGATGTCGTATTGGGCATTATCCGATGTGCGGCGTGAATTGCTCCACCCAGTATGCTGTTTAAATTGCTTGACTGATAAACCTTGTAGCCAAGTACAGCAGACACAAAACGGACTCCATCATCCTCAATGTCGTTCACGGTCATAAGTCGACCATTAGGTCTTGACTTAGTTAATTTATTGACGATGGCATTGGCGATGTTCCTTAGGGTTAATGCTTCCCCTCGGTTGCTGTATCCGGTCACTCTATGCAGGTCTTCCTTGGTGATCGGATTGCATGCACCTCTTGTGAGCCAGAAACCTGGATCGTGAAGACAACTAAGAACTAGTCGAATTAGGTCTTCCTGGAAGACGGTCGGGTAGCATGCTCCATTGATAAGTCCAGATGATATTAGCTTGGCATACTTATCAAGAAGTCTCCCTTCTTCACATAGTGACAGGTACTCTCCTTGAATATATGTTTCACCCAATTCTTCCTGTTTGGCATGAATGAACGTTGTGATGTCTTTGGTTAAAAAGACTCTTTCTGGTACAAACGAGAGCGCACTAGCCATGTCGTTCTCTCTGTTCTGAATCAGCAATATATTGTATGCTGGCCTGCTCGCCTGATCTCCCTTGATCAACTTTACGGTAGAGGATGGTGATGCCATTGCGAATAGTTGATTAACAGACAAAAGCTTTGATCGGTCTAACAGATTATCGTTCACGACGATCAAAGCGCAAGAATATTACTCATAAAAGTTCATTAATATCAATGAAAGAAAAGTAAAAATGATGAGTAATTCTTCCTCCTTTTATAGGGTTAGGTCATAACAGTAATTACCAAACGATAACTATTTGTTAAACGACTACAATAATTAATGCCTTACCTAACCTTTCTTTCAGTTTTTGCCAACTAGTGATCTGACTTTTTTTCAGTTTGGCAAACCCCGGTTGATCACTTCTTACCTATCCAGTTGTTCTTGTAGCCTAAGTGACTCCGATTCTCACTAGTCTTACCCGGAACGGTAGTTGGTCTCCCGGTTCCCTCTAGGCCTTTACGGCTCAGTTTGCTGAAGAGATATCACCATCTACAAATGATGATCTTTCCTCTGTCTTCTCCTCAGCGGAGCCTTTTGATTCCTTTTTGAACCAAATCTGTCTGATTTTTTTCTCAGTCTTCTCTTCCTTGTTGATCTTCTCTACCGGTGTGGCCAATTCTTTCTTCTTATTGGATGACTGATTCCTACAATTTTTGGCTAAGTGTCCAACATTGTTGCAGTGATAGCAAACTATCCTGGTTGCCTTCCATGGGTTCACCCCTCTTGATTTGGGTGATTTTCTCCAAGAGTCATTGTGACTATGCATTCCACAGTTTGTACAGGTGGTTGTGCTCTGGTTCTTGTTTTTCTTGGTGAATACCGGTCTTGGGGATCTAAATGCCATTGTCTTCGATCTACATTCTTCAGCCTTGTGTCCAAACTTGTTGCATGCATAACAGTAGCCCTTGAAGCTTCCCCTGCTTCCACTGGAAACTGATGTGGGAATGGACCAGCATTCATTGGTCTTGTGGCCATATTTGCAACAGTTCTTGCAGTAACTGTTGTTGGGCCTTACCAATGCATTTTTGCAGTCATATGTTTTATGACCCGGTTTCCCTCAATGATTGCAAGATGTGTTAAAGGTCTTCTTACCTTTTTGTGCCAGCGGCTTCTTTTCTTTCTTGCTTGTCTTGGTTCCAGAAGATTCACCATTCTCTTTGGTGACTTCACTAGTGAATCCAAGACTGGTTTGGTCTTTATGCTTTCTTTGAGCTTTAAGTTGCTCATCAAGCTTGACCGAGCTCTCATTGTATCTTCTCAAGGTTTCATTTCTTTCTTCAAGCTCTTTCATCTGCTCCTTCAATTAATATAACTCTAGTGCCAGTCTTTTGCATGCCTCATCTCTGTCATGTCAGCCCTTCTGCATGTTGGCATTTTCTTGGGTGACAATCTACATGTCCTCTTGAAGTTGTAGAATGATAAGTTCATTCGCCCCTACAGCTTCCACTGCCCGGTCCCTTGCTTTCTCAGAGGCGGTTAAAGACTTGACTGTTGTGTTCCTTTCATCTTCAACTTTTCTCTTTTTCTCAATCAGCTCAATAATCCTCAGGGCATTGTCCTCTTGTTCCCTCTTAAGATTGGAGATCTGATCGGTTAGGATCTGATTCTTTTCCATGAGTTCAGATACTATCTCCTCGGCTTCATCAGATCCACTCTGCCCAGAGACTTCATCAATGGTTTAGTTGCTCTCGTTTAGCCATATAGCCAGTCTCTTTCTCTTGGCTAGAGATCTTCTCAGTCTGCTCTCCAGAGAGGCTATAATGTCACTAGCTTCCTCGAGCTGTTTCTGATACCGGTATCCCTCCATGATCTTTTCCTCAAGCGGTTAAGCTTTATATAAAAGAGATCCAAGCTCTGATACCAATTGATATTACTGACCGGTTACTGAGGGGGGGGTGAATCAGTAAGAACTATTTTCTACTGTAATTCAAATCTTGTTTAGTACTTCTTATAATCTAAGCAAAGGAAAAACAAACATTCATAGCTGTAAAAGAAGTACACAGATTAACACAAGATATATACGTGGAAACCCTCGATTAGAAGGAAAAAACCACGGTGAGAAAGAGCTCACAACTTCACTACTGCAGAATGAAGGTGCCCTATTAGGAGCTTACAAAGCACTGGTTAAGGTGCTACCCAATTAAGGGATTTTACAAAAGATCGGTTAAGATCTGAACCCTGTTAAGAGCTACCTGGTTACAAGACTTTGAACATCAACAAAGATGTTACCCTGTTAGGGGATTTTACAACAAACCGATTAGGTCCAACCTGATAGAGGGATTTCAATTTGCTTTCACACCTTATAAAAACAATGATCTTATGTGACATTAATTGTCTGATTAGATCATACTTGTTGATCTCTCTCGGTTTGCCTGGCTGTTGAATCTTTTCTGCCTCTATGCCTTTCACCTCTGGTGACTATGATTTCTACGCAGATGTTTCTTCACTGCTCTGACTCCTCAACAATTCTCAACAACCTTCAACAACTCTATTCTTGCGTCCTATGACCTGTATTTATATAAGAGTTCACCGTAATGAAACCCTTAACTCATAGAACCGCTAGGCTGTAAACTCAGCAATAGATCATGCAACTAGTAGAAAGGTATGCGTTATGATCTGGAGTTTACCTTGCAAAACATCCTTAGAAATAAAGCTAACTTCAGTTAAAAAGCTAACTCCACTTCTGAGCGGTGGATGTCTTGTATAATCCGATTTTAACTCAAACTGCTCCACAGAATCCGGTGTGGATCTTTAGGCAGTTTAGACCAATGTAACCTTTATTCCCGGTTCAACTTTGTATGCACTTTGAGACTGGTACTATGTACTCAGATCGGTCTACCGGTGTATTCCCTTTTCTTTAACTACCGGTGCATACACTCTGTTTCTTGTCTACTTGTCTCTTCTAAGTAACGTGAGTGACCGGTGACCTTTTACCAGTGCATGGTGTTTGTGAATTTACACTAATGACAATCTTAAATTGCTAACAGGAACTTGTCTTAGCACTCCCAATCGTGTCTCATCACTATCCCATACATGATTGCTTTGATTCTTTAGTTTCACTACCAACAAGCAACCATCAAATTGGAAATGCAAAATAGGGTGCTTGCAACATTCACCACAACTAAGCCCAAGGGCATGATATAACATCCCTTGGCCCAAAAGTGGCAATAACTCTTGTCCCTCCAATATGGGGCGGCCTACTTGGATGGGGAATCCATCTTTGCCCTCTCATTCGTGTTTTCTTACTAACCCCTACATGATTGTTTGTAGGAGAATAAATGGATCAAATAAATATTGAAGGAATCTAGAGAGATTAGCAATTCTCATTATTAACTATATCAAAACACATAAGAGATTATATATTAAACAATATCATCACATTGTGTACCACAACACTTATTAGATCACAAGACTGTTGTTTTCTGAATGCAGATTACTTATCTCAGGTCTGATCCACTCGATGCTCTTTCACTAAATGAAGTTCTTCCTTATATAGCGCTCAAAGAAGACAAATAGACATCTCCCTTATGTCTTCCCCAAATGAGGTGTCCTCTCTAAATTAGTTGCTGCCTCTTTGAAGTTAATTTCATCCATCGTGGCTCTTGAGAATCAAGGACAAGAGTGTTATTAACCTCCTTGTTTTGTTATCGGGCCAAATATTAGAAAATTGTGACATCCTATAAATAAGAAAATTTTCTGATCATTCATGCATATCTGATTGAATTTATTTTCTATTCATATAAGGATGGGTGAGAAGGATCATGATGGGGGAATGACAAAGTGGATTTGGGGGTTTGTGTTGTGTGCTTGTGCTTTGAGTTATCTCTTCTGCTCATCAAATTTTAACTCATGGGTCATCCTAAGTTTCCTCTTTTAACTCCACTTAATTATGCATGGAGTAAACTAATGGAAAAAGGATTAAATCACTACATTGATGGAACCATTCAACAACCATTAGATCCTAAATCAGATCTTAGTTTGAAAATGAATTGGCTCATTAAAAATACTATGGCTCTTGAAACATTGAGAAAATATGTATCTGTTGATCTTATCTTTCATATTGATAAGTGTAAAACAGTTAAGGATGCTTGGGGTAAACTTTGCTCAATTGTATGGCAAAGTTGATGAGACTAGGAAACACAAGCTTGATAATGATCTTACTAATCTTGATCCTAAGAGGTTTGACACAATCCAAGACTATGTAACTAAGGCAAATGAACTAAGAGCACAACCCAAAGATTGTAACAATGACAAGAAGGATGCACAGTTGGTCCTTGATTTGTTCGACAAACTTCCTTCAAAGAATGAAGTTTTTGTTTCTAGTTTCCACACTCATTGGTTGACTGTGGGAAGTGCTTATACTACACCATCATTGTTAGCATGAATGTTTATGAATGTTGTTAGCAAGGCAGATTGGATGTTGATTAGAGATGATTGAGTTCTTATATGTTACATTCATGACTGAGTTTGTCATTGATGTCAACATATATGCTTTTTGGACAGAGTTAACAGAGTTACAGACACAGAATTGTTTTGCGAGGTTTTATGCTGATGAATTGAGTTTTGCGAAGATTTCTTTGAATTCAGGAACGTATTCTGATGATGTGTTTGTAAGCGCAGAAAAAGTTATGCAGATATGTTCGAGTTATGTGAAGTTTACTTAAGACTGTTCACAATGAGAGTTACCAGGAATTGGTGACAGTTATTCGAGATTTATTGTTTCGGCGAGGTTGAAGCTAGTTCAACAAGGTTGATATGTTGTCGATGACATATTCAGGATGCTTGGATAAACACAACAGAATCTACTTTGCATTCCGCGAAGACTTGTGGTCGATTTGAAGCGTGTTACTTCTTTGTGAGTCGACTACAGATTAATAATTCTATGGAAGTGTTTAGATGTAATGTAACGTGTATTGTAAATTCTTATTGATGTCCTATATTATTAATTGTAAATTGAGAAAGCCTTTTGGCCGACTCAATAATCATTAGTACTTGCTATAAAAGAAGAGGTATCATAAGGGTATCAAGGGGATATCATGCGGTCATGAAATGTTGTGTGAGCTTTGAATGCGAAATCTTTACGATCAGAGCAGAAGATGATGTTAGTTTGTTGCGGACTTCAAAGGAACTGTACAAGCAAAGAGAGTTGTTGTTTTAGTCAGTTCACCCTTGGATGTGTTATCCTAAAGATTGTTTAGTGAAGACAGCCTTGAACCAATTTGGATAGTGGGTTCAATTGTCTTCGTTATGTCTCTCAATCAACTCCTCACAGGGTTGGGATCTTTTAGCAGGGATCCAAAGTATCCTAACAGGGACTCATATGTACTAATTGTATTGTAACAAACTTCTAAGAGGGTCTATCCTTTCACAAGGAACTTTTATATTAGTACATCATCTTGTGGGCATCATTCCTGTCGGGGTTTTCCTTCTAATCAAGGGTTTCCCTAGTTAAAAAATCTGGTGTTATTGTGTATGTTTATTATCTTGTGGTTATTGTTGTTATTGATTACAATCTTAAGATTTGATAGAGTTGAATTTAAATTAATTAAGCTCACAACTGATTCAACCCCCCCATCTCAGATGTGTTGGTGGACTTTTCTTTCTAGCAATTGGTATCAGAGCATCAGGTCCTTGAAGGAAAAGTTTAACAGCTTAAGGAGATCCAAGGCTACTACATTTTTTATGAAAGAAAGTCCAAAGTTTGATGGAGTAAATTTTGACAATTGGAAAGAAAGAATGAAGACACATTTGCTATGCATGGGAATTATTATTGGCTGGCTATCAAGATGAAGAAGACTATTGTAGAAGAAGACAAACTTGATTCATGTACAGATGAAAAAAAGAACCAATACATGTACAATATGCTTGCTAAAGAGGCTATTTTATCAGCTCTTCCGGATACAAAATATACTGAGGTAAAACATCTAAGACTTGCTATTGAGATTTGGTTAAAATTGGAAAATCTTTTTGAAGGAGATGAAACTTTGAAGAAAGCTAAATTGCAGAACTATATTATTATGTTTGAAAGTGCTAAAGTGCAAGAAGATGAAACTATAAGAGGTTACTTTAGCAAGATTACTAAGATTGTTGCAGGAATTAAGAGTTGTGGTGGAAGGAAATCAAATAATGAAGTCGTATGGAAGATAGTGAAATCTCTACCACCGGCCTTTGAATACAAAGCACAGACTATTGAAGAAATGATTACACCTGATTTTACAAAAGAATTGCTACTTGGAAAGTTGTAGGCACATGAGCAATGCCTAAAACAAAAGGAAGAAACACCTAGAGTGGAAACAACTTTTAGCGTACAAAAGGACAGACCTACGTTGACAAGAAGTGCAAGTACCTATGGAGATTATGGTAGAGATTGGGCAGCTAAGCAAGAAGAAGAAAGAAAGTTCAATGATGCAATGGCAATGATTGCAAGGAGAGAACCTAAAGGTAAGAAATCTTTTGCTTGTTGGACATGCAAAGAATTTGGTCATTTTTCATCTAAATGTCCTAAGAGAGAAAAGAAGATCAGATATAGAAAACCTTATAAACCTAAGACTCAAAATTGATGTTATGTTGATGAAGAAGGAGAAATTGCATTTAAAGATGTAAACTTTTTCGAAAGTGATGATGAAAATGAAGATGAAATAGGATTTGTTGCTATTAAGGATGAAAATTCTGATGAAGAAGAAGTAAGAGAAGAAAAAGTTTTAGTTTCACATGTAGAACAGAAAGTCTGATTGGATTATTGACAATGGATGTTCTCATCATATGTGGAGATGAGGATAAATTTGTTGAGCTAGATAGATATGATGGAGGAATAGTTAGAGTTGGAAATAATGCACCATGTCAGATTAAGGGAAAATAATCTATTACAGTTAATGGAAAAACTAACACTAAAGATGTCTACTTTGTTGATGGATTGAAACATAATCTTTCAAGTGTTGGATAGCTTATGGACAAAAAATACAGGTTATATTTCATGGAGAAGACTTGTGTTATTAAAGACAGTAATGGAAAACTAATTGGAACAGGTATTGTAAGAACCCTTCAAAGCTCTAACTGCTGAACTGACTATGCTTGTTTTGGTTTTTTTATTGTTTTCTATCTTTTTTGTGTTTTTGAGATGATTTGACATAAAAAGCAATACATATGCTAAAATAAAACTTCTGAAAATTAACACTAACAATACTTTGGGCATAGAAGACAATCTTTATTAGTTTTCCTTCAATACATAGCACTAGAATGTTTTACATCAAAAAGCATACCCATTTCCATTGTAAAAATTACTTTGAAACCCTTGCTGGCCGAAAAAGCAAGCATACAGCAGCTCATATCTCCTTCTATCAGCAACCAATCTCCAAACTGATGATATCAATCACTATAGTTTAGCTAGGCATCCCTTTTATGAATTCTTACTGATTTTTTTGGTGCCTCCTTCAACAAAATTGAACCAAGTATGGAAGAGAGGGTAGGGCAAATGAATAACCAACAAAAAACAATGATTTCAAACCACTATAAACAGCCAATAGCTTCTCAATCTGATGCGCTCAATCTGCCATAAAATATGTCTTCAATCTATCAATAAATTCTGAAATTTATTTTTCCAATCAGTACAATGCTGACCTCTGTATGAAGCCAACCCAATAAGCAATATCGGGTGAATATTTCACACCCTCTGACTGCTGCTACAAAGAAGAAGCAACGCTCTCCAATGCCGATAAGCTCAGAACTCTGCTGAAACCCTTGGTTTCCCACAAACTCCAATGCTCCAGAGAAAGGATATCAAATCAAGCAATCAACATAATGAATTCTCTTTCTCTTGCAACTATTAAATACCTTCAAGAAGTCCAACTTCCCCAAAAAGCATTTTAAATAACAATTTAAATGTTATTTCATTTCAACTTAGGAAATCTTTTAATAATTCATTAAGTTTGACATTTATAATTAATTGCTCAACTGGTCCCCTTTCAATGATGAATAGACCCTCAACTTAAGTGAAATTATAAAGTTATGTTGTAACTTTATAATAAACTATTTTTACAATTTAATATCATTTTGGCCACAAAATTATTAATAACTCTCAAACCGCTTATTTTTTCACTTTGTCCTCTGAACTGGGAGTTCATCCTATAATTCCCCATGTGACCAAATACCATTTCTAAAAATAGAAAGGGTCCATCTCTATCACTCCAAAAATTGCTATATATAGCAATAAACTCACTATAAATAGAAATCACTGCATACGGAGTCCTAGAGACCTCGAACGAAAGCCAAATCTGCAAAACTCTGATCACTAAAGAAGTTGCATCTCTCAAGAGACCCTCTATCCAACCTCATTAGCCTACAAGGGTAAATTAATAGGCTAATCCATTGAACTCTGATGCTCACAAAAAATGGGGATATTACAGTCCGCCCTCCCTGAAATTGCTTGTCCTCAAGCAATCTCTAGTGCAATGTAACTCCCCCACACTAGAGGTCCAAAAGATGAACTGCATCATGTCCCACACATCTCAAACCAACTCCTCTAGCACCAACATAAACACAACTGCGCATGAACAATCATCATACCAACTATCCAACCCATGCACACAAGAATAGTGCATCAAAATCAAAACATGTTCAAGAAGACCAAGGATGAACCAGTATACTCGCCGCACGCTGAACATGCTGCAATGTTCAACTGTATACCCTATCTGAAATCCAAATCCACCCAAAGAATCCCAAACTCTACACTTAATGCTAAGCTGAATTTCAGGATCCCAATTCACTTTGTAGAGTACTCCATACAATCCATGTGGCATCAACATAATACCATTGTATGCTGCAACTAAGTCAACACCAACCGAAGGAAGAAGCAATCCACTAGTTGGAACAATCCCTGGATCCCATAGCCAATATGGAAGTCTGCCAAAATGGACATTCTTAGACTTTCGTTTCTCAACTCTGATCCCATAATCCACACTGTGATAGGAAGTTGTACCCGTAATGCTCATCTCATGATCAACTACATGATGTGTGCTATCATCTCTGTGCACATCAACAACCGAGCTACTGCTGCTAGGCACCTCAACAAATGGCTTGTCTGGTAAAGTGGAAGTTGTCGCTACAACAGTCTCCTCACACACTCCCACTTCCCATGCAACTGTAAGTCCCTGTAAACCACGTTCCTGGGACCTCTCATCAAACAATGAGTCCTCTGAACTATTTTCTAAAGTTTGATATGAAAAATCAGACTCGCTAAAGCACGAGTCATCCTCATAAATAACATCACTAGTATGCAAATCTCGAGTACCAACATCATCTACCTATGAAATCTTTGTTGTTTCAGGCTGACGCAAACACAACTCACTACTGTCATGAAAATCAGAATTGTTATAGCTCGTATTTTCTAGGCAATCTTCATATTGAATACTCCCAACTTGCGTGTCAACACACAAGGGGAGACCCACAACATCCTCCACACTTTCCCTGACATCAACACCATCATTATGCTCAAGAAAGGGACTGCTGTCATAAAAATCGGAACTTGTATGACTAACATTTCCATTACTACCAACTGATGTAAGGCTGCCATCAATGCTGGCTATAATGTCATCAACATTTCCTCGGTCACTAGCTCCTGTCTCATGTAAATGTTGGGACTCAATGCAACTGTCTTCAAGCAAGTCTGTTATAACCACACGCTCCTGAGAAGAGCCTCCAACATCACACATATAAGGACTAGTAGCTGCCCCACTGAGCAAAGGATCCACTACTTGAAGGTTGTTGGTTGCTAAAGCTACACCTATACAATCCTCCTGATTCTCGTCTTCTTTGTGAGGAAGACTTTTTAAAAATGGAAACCGCATATCTTGCTGCATTGTCTACGATTGACGAATTTGAAAGCAAAGCATTCATCATTTCCTGAGTTTGTCTAAGCTTTTCCATTATTTCCATCACGGCATTTGTTTGCTTCTTGAGATTAGCTGTGCTATTCAACCGGTTTCCTAGTTTACTAGTTTTCCTATATTTATCCATAACTAAAATAAAGCTAGAGTGCTAGTCACTCATATATCAAACGTGAGAACTCAAGATTTCCAACCCCGCAGGATGGCAAGAAACCGCTCTAATACCACTGTAAGAACCCTTCAAAGCTTTAACTGTTGAACTGACTATGCTTGTTTTGGTTTTTTCTTGTTTTCTATTTTTTTTGTGTTTTTGAGATTATTTGACAAAAAAAGCAATACATTTGCTAAAATAAAACTTCTGAAAATTAACACTAACAATACTTTGGGCATATAAGACAATCTTTATTACTTTTCCTACAATACATAGCACTAGAATGTTTTACATTAAAAAGCATACCCATTTCCATTGTAGAAATTACTTTGAAACCCTTGCTGGCCGAAAAAGCAAGCATACAACAGCTCATATCTCCTTCTATCAGCAACCAATCTCCAAACTGATGATATCAATCACTATAGTTTAGCTAGGCATCCCTTTTATGAATTCTTATTGATTTTTTTGGTGCCTCCTTCAACAAAATTGAACCAAGTATGGAAGAGAGGGTAGGGCAAATGAATAACCAACAAAAAACAATGATTTCAAACCACTATAAACAGCCAATAGCTTCTCAATCTGATGCACTCAATCTGCCATAAAATATGTCTTCAATCTATCAATAAATTTTGAAATTTATTTCTCCAATCAGTACAATGCTGACCTCTGTATGAAGCCAACCCAATAAGCAATATCGGGTGAATTTTTCACACCCTCTGACTGCTGCTACAAAGAAGAAGCAATGCTCTCCAATGCCGATAAGCTCAGAACTCTGCTGAAACCTTTGGTTTCCCACAAACTCCAATGCTCCAGAGAAAGGATATCAAATCAAGCAATCAACATAATGAATTCTCTTTCTCTTGCAACTATTAAATACCTTCAAGAAGTCCAATTTCCCCAAAAAGCATCTTAAATAACAATTTAAATGTTATTTCATTTCAACTTAGGAAATCTTTTAATAATTCATTAAGTTTGACATTTATAATTAATTGCTCAGCTGGTCCCCTTCTAATAATGAATAGACCCTCAACTTAAGTGAAATTATAAAGTTATGTTGTAACTTTATAATAAACTATTTTTACAATCTAATATCATTTTGGCCACAAAATTATTAATAACTCTCAAACCGCTTATTTTTTCACTTTGTCGTCGGAACTGGGAGTTCATCCTGTAATTCCCCATGTGACCAAATACCATTTCTAAAAATAGAAAAGGTCCATCTTTATCACTCCAAAAATTGCTATATATAGCAATAAACTCACTATAAATAGAAATCACTGCATACGGAGTCCTAGAGACCTCGAACGAAAGCCAAATCTGCAAAACTCTGATCACTGAAGAAGTTGCATCTCTCAAGAGACCCTCTATCCAACTTCATTAGCCTACAAGGGTAAATTAATAGGCTAATCCATTGAACTCTGATGCTCACAAAAAATGGGGACATTATAGGTATAAAGAACAAAGGTAATGTATTTCAGTTGTCTCTTACTGAAATGACATGTTTGATTGTTAAAGTAGATGACAGTTGGCTATGGCATAAGAGATTTTTTCATATCAACTTTGATAACATTGTGAAGATCAGCTCATCAAATGCAATTAGAGACTTGCTTAAGATTGTGAAGCCTACTAACATGGTTTGCAAGGAATGTGTTGTGGCTAAACAGAGGAAGAATTCATTTCTGAGCAAAATGTTTACAACATTAGTCAAGTTGGAGATTGTGCACACAGACTTGTGCGGACCTACAAGGACAAAAGGATTCTATGGTGAAAGGTATTTCATGTTTTTTATTGATGATTTCACAAGAATGATGTGGGTTGCGTTTCTTAAAGAAAAATCTGAAGAATTTGAGAAGTTTAAGTTATTGAAGAATAGAGTTGAGAATGAATCTGGCTTGAAGATTAAATGTTTGAGATCTGATAGAGGAGAGTTTACTTCAAATGAGTTTAATATCTTTTGTGAAGACAATGGAATTAAAAGAGAACTTTCGACACCTAGGACACCGCAGCAGAATGATATAGCAGAAAGAAGGAACAGATCAAATAATGAGGCAACTAGAGCTATGATGCTTGAAGGTAATGTATCACATATCTTTTGGAGAGAAGCAGTGAACACCGTAGTTTACACAATGAACAGAGTTCAGATTAGACAAGGTACTGGTAAGATATCTTATGAACTTTGGTCTGGACATACACCTACTGTGAAATATTTTAGAATCTTTGGAAGTAAATGTTATATCAAAAGAGATGATATTGGAAAGTTTGATGTTAGAAGTGGTGAAGGAATTTTTCTTGGTTATTCATTGAAAAGTAAAGCATACAAATGTTTTAATCAAAGATTGAGGACTATTGTTGAGAGTACTAATGTGAAGGTTGATGAAAAGTTCAAAATTCAGGAGAGAATTCTTGATTATGATTCTGATGAACATAAAAGACAAAGGACTAACATTAATCAGAATTATGAACAAGAATTATTTTATGAAACTGACAATGATTTGCAAATTGAAGAGTTTAGATTGGAACCGAGAGTTGAACTTGAATTAGCACCTAGAGAAGAAGTCAGAACTGAACCAAGAACACTTAAATACGTTGCGAGAAATCGCCCTACAAATCAAATCATTGAAACTGCAAACAAAGGAGTTATGACAAGGAACAAGGTAAATGAAGAACTATGTTTAATATCTCAAGTTGAACCAAAGACTGCAGATGAAGCATGCAAAGATGAACATTGGATGAAAGCAATGAAAGAACTTGAGCAGATTGAAAAGAACAAGAGTTGGGAATTGGTCCCTAGACCTAGAGACAAGAATGTTATTGGCACAAAATGATTTTTCAGAAACAAGATGAATGAGCAAGGTGAAGTGGTAAGAAACAAAGCAAGATTGGTATGTAAAGGATACTCACAACAAGAAGGTATTGATTTTGAAGAAACCTTTGCACCTATAGCTACACTTGAAGTAGTAAGAATGTTTTTGGCATATGCTTGCAGAACTTAAAGAGGTAGTCTACATTGAGCAACCTAATGGTTTTTCTTTAACAGAAGGAGAGGATATTGTTTGCAAATTGAAAAAGGCATTGTATGGATTGAAGTAGGCTCCTAGAGCTTGGTATGCAAGGTTAGACAAACACTTGATAAGTTTGGGATTCAAGAAAGGTAATGCAGACAGTAATATGTACTTAAGGAAAAATGATGATGGATTACTGATTGTTGAAGTATTTGTTGATGATATTATCTTTGGAGGTAATGATGAAGCAAGTAAGAAATTTTCAAATGAAATGAAAGATGAATTTGAAATGAGCATGATTGATGAGATGAAATACTTTTTGGGATTACAGATTATACAAAACAAGGATGGCATTTTTATATCACAAACAAAATATCTTAAGGACTTGTTGACAAAGTTTGGAATGGAGAATTGTAAACCAATTGGATCCCCTATGGTAATTGGATGTAAATTATCAAGCAAGGATGAATCACTGAATGTAGCACAGAAAAGATACAGATCTATGATTGGAGAACCACGATACTTAACTCACACAAGACCTCATATAGCTAATGCAGTTGGGATTGTAGCTAGATTTCAAGTAGAACCTAAAGAGACACATGTTGCAGCAGTAACGAGGATTTTCGGATACTTGAAGGGTACATTAGAATATGGGTTATGGTATGACAGATCAAAGGATTTTACATTATGTGCATACACTGATGCAGATTAAGGAGGAAATGTTGATGACAAAAAGAGTACAAGTGGTGGAGCATTCTTCTTGGAAGGAAGACTAGTCACCTGGTTGAGCAAGAAACAAAATTGTATATCACAGAGTACAGAAGAAGCAAAATATGTTGCAGCAGCAAATAATTGTAATCAAATCACTTAGATGAAGCAAATGTTGATGGATATTGGCATTGAATTCACTGAGCCTATTATCATACACTGTGATAATACAACTACAATTAGCATGTCAAAGAATCCAATATTACAATCAAAGACCAAACATATTGCAATAAAGTATCATGTTGTGAGAGAGAAGGTTGCAAAAAAAGAAATCAGATTGGAGTATATTAGTACAAAGGTGCAGATAACAAATATATTCACAAAATCTTTGGCCCAAGGATACTTTTGAGTATCTGAGAAGTATGCTTGGCGTTATTCCCCAACCTTCTTCAGAATAATGGATGCAGGAATGCATCAGTCCAGCATGATCAAAGCACTATACCTATCTGAACTGGATGCTTGATGCTTCTCCTATGGGGGAGTATCTTTACTTGAGCTGAGTCATTAAGGACTCTTAGTCATGATTTTTCTACAGTATCTTTTGATACTCAGGCACTTTTGCAGATTGTATTAAAGATGATTGAACTTCGAGAATTGATATATTGACACCTTTGTCATTAATGTCAATGGGGCAAAGATATACATGAAAAAACTTAAGAAATCTTAAGAGCACAGTGAATGGGGGAGAATTGAGTTCGAGAGTGAGTACAAGCAGATGAGGAAGAAATATATTAATAAGAGATTATTAATGATAGGATGGGACTAGATGATTTTTCATCTATGTTGCCATCAATGTCAAAGGGGGAGATTGTTAGCATGAATGTTTATGAATGTTGTTAGCAGGACAGATTGGATATTGATTAGAGATGATTGAGTTCTTATATGTTACATTCATGACTGGGTTTGTCATTGATGTCAACATCTATTCTTTCTGGATAGAGTTAACAGAGTTACAGACACATAATTGTTTCGCGAGGTTTTATGTTGATGAATTGAGTTTTGCGAAGATTTATTTGAATTCAGGAACGTGTTCTGATGATGTGGTTCTAAGCGCACAAAAAGTTATGCAGATATGTTTGAGTTATGCGAAGTTTACTAAAGACTGTTCACAATGAGAGTTACCAGGAATTGGTGACAGTTATTCGAGATTTATTGTTTCGGCAAGGTTGAAGCTAGTTCAGCGAGGTTGATATGTTGTCGATGACATATTCAGGATGCTTGGATAAACATGGCAAAGTCTACTTTGCATTCCGCGAAGACTTGTGGTCAATGTGAAGCGTGTTACTTCTTTGTGAGCCGACTACAAATTAATAATTCTATGGAAGTATTTAGATGTAATGTAACGTGTATTGTAAATTCTTGTTGATGTCCTTTATTATTAATTGTAAATTGAGAAAGTCTTTTGGCCAACTCAATAATCATTAGGAGTTGGTATAAAAGACTAGGTATTATAAGGCTATCAAGGGGATATCATGCAGTCATGAAATGTTGTGCGAGCTTTGATTGTGAAATCTTTATTGATGAAAAAATTGTCATTGATGTCAAAGTTATGTATTCACATGGAATCACACTTACATCACATGCATAGATTGAAGATTCACTATAATCAAATATCATTTTGACTGTTACATTTTATAGAGACACTGGAGCAGTGATAGCCAAGCAGATTGACAGTCACAGCATATAAAGCAATATACGAACAGCATACATATACATATACAGTCACAGCATAAAATTTATACATTAAACAGCAAACAGTATATAAAGCGATTTATACAATGATAAATATACACATACAGCATGAAGATACAAAAGCATATATGTATATAATAGACAGCATATACGTAGATAGACAACAAAGATAAACAGAGATACGTATACATACGTATATATCAGATATTATATACAGCGGTTGAATACTTTGAAGACTGTTTTTTTTTAATAACCAATGGCATATATATCGGCAGTACAAAACCTTTAAGAAACAGCGATTGTATTTGTTTTGATGTATAGCATACGGTATTGAAGATCGAAAGCAGTGCTATGAAAGCAGAGACGTATACAGAACAGCGGATATGCATACAGAACAGAGACGTATCAATGGATGCCATTGATATAAAGGAGATATATAAGATATATTGCCACGTAAACTATATGCAGAACCTCCGATAAACAGCGATGTTATTATATGAAAACCTCCGATAAATGATACAGCAATACTATATGATAATTGCAATATTTGGATTTGCAATTAAAAAAAAGGTTTCTACGGTTTTGTTATCTTCAGAAAGGACAAGATGCGATTATCATAATTTGTTAATAAGCAAAGGATTACGAAAGAAGCAATTTGAAATAAATTAAAGATAATAACATTTTTAAAAGGAAGGCACCCGTTCGTATTAGAAAAGTCATAACCTTTGAAAATATGAATATATATATTAAGTCCATCAGTTTGAAAAGATAAGCAAGTCAGCGGTGAGAAATAAAAAGGGAAATTTGAAAGGCAGTTTTGTGGACAGAAGAGAATGAAGAAATAATTGCAAATATAGATATATAATCAGAATTAAATCTGATATACATACAATGAGGTGTCAATAAAGAAAATATACTTTAATAAATATTATATATTTTGTAAAGGCTGACTTATGGAAAGGAGTATGTGCTGAAATTAAAATATCCATCATCAGTTGAAGGTAGCAACATTGCCAAGGTGGAAGAAAAAATTTGTATACAACGAGTTGGTGCTCAGAATCCAGACAGGGGGAGTCGGTGCTTCCAGTAGGTTGGTACCTGCAAAGTGTGGGAGTTGGAGCTTCCAGTGAGTCGGTCCTCATAAACATAGGGGTTGGAGCCTCTAGTAGGTTGGAGCCTACAAACTATTTGTAAAAGAACAAATTTATATAAAGCAAATTATTTTTGTGGTTTTCTCACGTATTGGGTTTCCACATAAATATTGTGTTCATGTGCATAATTATTTATTTGAGAGTTTAAAGTTATTTTTGAATAAAAGCTTTTAAATTGAAAAATAGTTATTATACTGATTCACCCCCCCTCTCAGTATAATTGTGTGCTCTTCAATGGTCAGAGCAGAAGATGATGTCGTTAGTTTGTTGAGGACTTCAAAGGAACTGTACAAGCAAAGAGAGTTGATGTTTTAGTCAGTTCACCCTTGGATGTGTTATCCTGAAGATTGTTTAGTGAAGACAGTCTTGAAGCAATTTGGATAGTGGGTTCAATTGCCTTTGTTGTGTTTCTCAATCAACTCCTCACAGGGTTGGGATCTTTTAGCAGGGATCCAAAGCCTCCTAACAAGGACTCATATGTATTGATTGTATTGTAACAAACTTCTAACAGGGTCTATCCTTTCACAAGGAACTTTTATATTAGTACATCATCTTGTGGGCATCATTCCCACCGGGGTTTTCCCTCTAACCAAGGGTTTCCCTAGCTAACAAATCTGGTGTTATTGTGTATGTTTATTATCTTGTGGTTATTGTTGTTATTAATTACAAACTTAAGATTTGACAGAGTTGAATTTAAGTTAATTAAGCTCACAACTTATTCAAGCTACCCTCTCAGTTGTGCTGGTGGACTTTGCTTTCTAACAATTTGATTCATTCATAGAGATTTTGATGCTTGAACAAGAAAAGTTGATCACAATGGGTATTTTCAAGTCATCCAAATCACATGCTTTGGTGGCTGGTCATGAGATAGGATTCAACAAGAACCAAAAGTAGCCTAAGAACACATAATCCACATCTAATTCCATAAGAGAGTCTAAAAATTCTTCTCCTAAAGGGGAATCATCTAAGAAGGAGAAACCTACTTGTGCATATTGCAAAAACACTATTTCTATAATAAGTATATTAATGAGCTGAAAACTTGAAACATCTTTTTGAGAAGAATAGAATCAGTTTGCCTTCTAGAATGTCTAATTCTACTTCAGCTTCTTCTTCCAAACAAACAAAATTTAATAAGACAAAGAGTCAAACTTTTGGGACAAGTAAAAACAAATGACTCTTTCTTTGTCCTACTACATGTCATGGATCAAGGAGATGGATTCTAGATCTAGGAGCTTCTCATCATTTGGCATCTTTGAAGTCCATGTTCTCTTTATTTGAGCTTTGCAAAATGCCACCTATTTTGATGGTAAACTTACATGTATGAATTCAATTGGGAAGAGATCTATTGATATTAGGGATGACACTTACTATTATGTTTTGTGCATACTTCACTAGGCAAACGTTATCCTTTCCATCTATCAAACCACTCATTGTGCAACAAGGAAGATTGTGGAATTAACTCCTAATTCAATTATCATTAGAGACTTGCAGCTCGTGGAGCAATCACTTCTGTTGAGGTGGTGCATCATGCATCTAGGTTGTACTCCTTTTTAGACTTTGTTCCTTTTGATGGTTTTGATTCTTCAAATGATGATCACACTTGAAGTGTCGATTATAATCTTGAGGAGAAATTTGATTACTTGAACTTGGGTATTTTCACATGTGATCGAGTTCTTCAACCTCGCAATCCATAACCTCCTAATGAAATCACAACTATTGTTGCTCTTTATGATTCTTGGGCTGCTACAGTTTGGGCTCCTTGTGATTTTGTGTAACATGATACACTTTGTCTTCAAGACATGAACTCATGGGATGATCACTTGACAAACATTGTAGGTTGATTTGTGGAGTCCTACACTTCAAATTTGGGAGACACCATTGATTGCATTCATCTTCTCTTTCATGCAAATGATCCTTCTTCAATTGTTGTGAGGCAGCACTTTGACCCTCTTGTTCATTCTATACATTACAAATCTTTTGAGTGTGGCGTGATTGTGGATACTTATGTACAACATATGGAGTAGGTCACTTTGTCTTCAGAGGAGATATTCCTTTCTTTGGATGATGTTGTTAGCAATTTAAGTTGTCATTAGTCTCTTTCGCAAACTCCCATTCACACTGGCAAAAGATCACCGGTCACTCTGAATACCTAGAAGACACTAGTAGTCGAGGAGACGAGTGTATGCACCGGTAGATAATGAAAAGGGCACTACACCCGTGGGACGATTTAAGTCTACAATCCCGGTCTTGGATTGCGTACAGAAGAGTACCGGGTATGACAATACTCGGTCTAACCGGGTACAAGGGAACACCGGTCTAAAACTACCTAAAGATCTGCTCTGGATTTTGGGGCAGCAATTTGAGTTAAAACCGGATTATATGGGATATCCACCGTTTGTAAGTGGAGTTAAATTTTTAACAGGAGTTGGCTTTATTTCTACGGATGTCTTGCAAGGTAAACTCCAGATCAGAACAGAAAGCTTCACTTCTAGTTGCATGATTTTATTGTTGAATTTACAGCCTGGAAGTTCTATGAGTCAAGGGTTCCATGACAGTGAACTCTTGTATAAATATAGGTCATAGGACGCAAGGAAGTTGTTGTTGATTGTTGGCAATTGCATAGAGCAGACGAGAGACATCTTTTGAGAGAAGAGCTACAGACACAAAGGTAGTAGAGATCAACAGCTAGGCAAACCAGAAAAGAGGTATGGTCTAAGCATACATTCAATGTCACATCAGATCATTGCTTTTGTTAAATAGAGGAAGCAATTGAAATCCCTTCATCAGGGTGGACCTAATTGGTTCGTTGTAAAAATTCCTTAACAAGGTAACATCCTTTTTGATGTTCAAAGTCCTGTAACAAGGTAGCTCCTAACAAAGTTCAGATCTTAACAGATCTTTTGTAAAATCCCTTAACCGGGTAGCACCTTAACCAGTGCTTTGTAAGCTCCTAACAGGGCGCCTTCATCACAGTCTCAACCGCTGCTGAGAGGGGAGGGGTGAATCAGCCCCTCTAAAACTTTACTCTACAAATCTGATGAGGTTAACTTACAACTGAAAAGAAAACAGATTCATGAATATAATAACAGTAAGAAACCAATCACACAGTGACACCAGATTTATCACGTGGAAACCCGATTAGGGTGAAAACCACGGTGTGAGGAGACCTCACAAAATTTGTACTCTTTTGGAGTACACCCTGTTAGGGGCCTTCCCGGTTAGAGGAAAATGATGCATTTGCTATATGCGACCCGGTTAAGGGATTTGTTATAATAAGGTCTGTTAGAACCTG
The DNA here is from genome assembly GCA_027943335.1 of Chamaecyparis obtusa. Lineage (NCBI taxonomy): Eukaryota > Viridiplantae > Streptophyta > Pinopsida > Cupressales > Cupressaceae > Chamaecyparis > Chamaecyparis obtusa. The sequence continues at coordinate 381,370 of BSBK01008731.1, read as the reverse complement.
CCTGGTTAGAGGACTTTGAACATCTTGAAGGATGTCACCCGGTTAAGGGATTTGATACAAGGGACCCGTTAGAGTCCACCCAAATTCCGGGATTTAGCTATTGTAGTTTGCTAGAAAACAATAGAGTGAATGACCTTTTACAGTTGACAACACACAATCTGATAAGGTCTCTATTCGTGCTCAACTGAGAAGTAACACCGGTCAGAGCAGGTGTCTTCTCCTCTACTTTTGTGCTTCTCTGCACAGTTCTTCTTTTTCGCTTCTTCTTTCTATTTCTCCTTGGCTTCAACAACTTACAAGTTCACTCTTTTTCTCAGCAGAATGAAGGCAACTTTTATTTGCCTTAGGCAAAAGAATATATAGGGTTAAAACCCTAATTGTGCTCATCATGCATGACCTAACTTCAGATCCTTATCGGATTCATCATGTAGTGAAATGTCAGTTATCTAAGGAAACATTTGATGCATGCCCTTGCTTTATCAGCCTAATGAAGAAAACAGTGGTTGCGTGTCAGGCAACTTTCCTTCACAGGAGATAACGCTTTGATTTAAAGGTGTTGATGCTAGTTTTAAATCCTCCAACCGCGCCTCAAAAAGCCACTGATTCTGGCTTTAAATCCTTCATCTGTGCCTCAAACCGATCAACAAGATAACTCAAAGTCACCCAGATTCATTGCAATAAATCCTGGTCAAAAAGAGTTGGTTGGAACAGACAGTTGACTATGACTTCGTCGGTTCATATTGGAGTCTTATAATATATTGGTTGAGTTCTTCAAGCTGTAAACAGGTAAGAGTCTTTAACCTGTTGCTGTCTCTTTCTTGGCTTACCGGTTTCTACAGTCCTCGGTTTGCTATTCTTAGCTTGGCTTACTGGTTGCTCCATCCTTGGTTGGTTACTGGTTGCAGCACGGTCCTCAACTGATGTTGGAATCCTCTTTTCCTTTATTGTGTACATAGCCCGGTGGCTAAGGATGTGTATAGTTGTTGATGTCAATTTTGTACCACTACATAACATATAGCAATTGAATACTTGATATAGCATACCAAACACTCAACCCTCTCTTGAAAAGTAATTACTCATGACGAACATGAGAAAACTTCAAAGTTCCTTACACCTGTGGATACTAAATCAGTTATATTAATGTGATTTGCTGGTTAATCACGTAGGTGGGCTTACGTTGTTCTTTCGAGGATATCAAACTCTTGCTATGATGATGATAGGATCTAGCTTTGCAATGTATACTCACATTTATATCACTTCCAACTTTGCTCTTCAAACTTCAACTACTAAACTACTCATTGCTTTACTACTACTCCTATAGAATGGAAAGATTGGCAAATGGACGGGGATCAACCTAATGAAAGCTTGCCTACGGCATTACCTCCATTGGTGCAATGATTCAAAGGGAACACTCTTAGGATTTTCACACTAACACCTATCTTCCTACCCAACTTGAAGTACAAGTGGAAAGATGAAATGCAAGTAGAACTTGGGAGCGATTGGACTAGATTACCACATAAGGCTTCCTAACAAGCCGCTAGGATGCTAGTGGCCTAGTATATAAATCCCTATCAAACATTCACTAACATCACCACACAACTAGCCATCTATTTCTACTCTAACAACATGAAATGAAATCCTACTTTAATTTGAGAGATGAGAAGAACCATGCAATACACCAAAATGATCATGTATATCCACCATGCAAGCCACAACAATGAATAGAAAACAATTTTGATAGTATTTTGGTAACAATTCTCCAACATAACTCCCTTTTGCAAATGAGAACAAATGGCCTTAAATAGGGGCTCAAAATTACGAGTTGCCAAGATTAAGGGGCAAAATCAAGGGCCAAGATTAAACCTTGCAAACCCTAATTAGGGTTACCATCTTTCAACCAATTACATGAGGACACCAACTTTGTGGGCCAATGAGAAAATTACAATAATCTGTCAACCAATGAGAACATAGGATACTTGGCATGGTTTGATTGCATGCACATGAAATTGCCACCTTATCAACCTTATCTTATAAATTTATTTAATCCTTGAGATGAGCTGAAGCCTTGGATGCTTGAGCTCGTTCTTAGAAACTTTCTCATCACCACTTGAACTTGCTTGCACCTGATGTCCCGACCTTGAAAGGGTGAGGTCTCTATGCACTTGGGGTAATCTTGCCTTGGCCTCGGTGGCTTGCCTAGATGTGAACCTCTTTGCAATTTGAGAGCCTTGCTCTTGGCCACCGCCTTGAAATCGAACTTGACCCCTTCAACCTTTCGTCTCGCTTTCCTCCTTCATTATCCTTGCCTTAACCTTCCTGGTCTTCTCTAACCTTCCTACTCGAATTTGGTTTGCATGCACCCCCCCTCTGCTTGAATACTCTTGGGTTCTGAGAGCATCTGCCCTAGCCATACTTCTTGCAAGGTCCACAAATCTAACCAAACTAGCTTGCACGAATAGCCAAGCCTTGCTTGGCCTCAAATATCTTCAAATCTCATCCAATCTGCAATGAAACTTGCCTCCTCACTAATGTTTTCCTCTTTGGCTAACCCTTGAATGCCTTCAACTATTTGAACTGCCACAAACTCGCCCCTTGGCATAAGCATCTGTCTCAACCATAGTGGTGCAGTGCATGTCCCCAAATCTGGATTCGGTTCGACTAGCAAAACATCACCAACGACCTTAGGCGCTTGGCTTCCTTCCTCAATTGATAGAGCCTCAACGTGGATTAGTTTATCTCCTTCACCACTAACTGTCACATCGTCCTTGACTTGGTTCTCCGAGAGAGGAGAGTACCCTGTACTGTTACTATAACCACTTGATTCTAAACCAGAACTCACCTCTACCACCGCCCTTTGCTCACTTGTACCAACCTCTTGGCTCCTAGCCTCAACTATGCTCTCTCTTGATGGCACTACACTTTGTTTCTTTGCTGGAGGCTCTTGATGTTCTTTATCTTTCTCAACCTCCAATTCCCCCCACCTTGCTCTTAACTATTTGTTGCTGGCAATTCCCCCCACCTTACTGTCCGACTGACTCCGCTGGAATCTCCTCTTCTGGTTTCATCTTCTCATAGGTAAGGTGTACCCTCTGACTTTGTAATTGCCTTAACTTTCTACTGTACCACCACTCAGTGTGTAGATCGACTACTCTTGTAACTGCTTCTAAGGAAGGATCCTGATGATCATCCCAATCCATTGGACTCAATTTTGTTCCCTCTACTATACTGTAATCTTCCCTTAGCACATCCTCATCATCTTCCAGCTGGTCCGGAATATCAAGACCTCCCCATCTGATGGCCCTCATCATGCTCACCGTTAACCTTGAGAAAGCCAGCTTCCTCACATGAAAGTCATCCTGCGCATTGGCCCAAAAATCCTCTATAGTAGGGATATGCTTGAATGGATCCCTATGAGATGCCTTGATCAGACCATTAGGATCGAATCCTTGCCTTGCCCTATACCATCCTAGATGATATTTTTCTAACTCTTTCTCCGTGGCTGCAAAGGCGATAGGATTGGGACAGCTATCATTGCCTATCATGAGTGAGAAGGTAACCCCTGTCTCACCCTCAAGCTTCATCATTTTGTCATATTGCTCAAGTTGCCTAGCCAACTCCATCAAAACTATCCTATCGGGTGGGTACCTTGGAAGCCTCTTGGGACAAGTCGTGCATCCAACCACTCTAATATATGTAAACTGTGAGAATTGGATGAACCAACTCCCAAACTTCTTGACTTTTGTCTCTGCTTCGGGTGAGAGCCTCCTAGCAGGTGTCCCTTGCAGTACCCTTACTGTCTTCATGGCAAAGGCATCATAAAATATCTTGTAATCCTTGGTGCTGTGCAAATGAAGTTCTGGATAGCACTCATGCACCAAGCATTGTTCGGGGCCCATTGCCAATCACCCCTCTAGCCTTAAGTCCAGGATGTTCATACATTACTGCAATCACATAGAAAAGGTAGGACCCCGTGTAGAATTGTTTCTAATTTTGCACTGTCCTAAGTTGCAACTCTAAATTTTCACTTATAATTCTAGCCCAATCAAACTTTCTTTTTCCATTTTCAATTCCTTCAAACCGCATGCCTTGAGCGGAGCCCATGACTCGGTTGAGAAGCACAATAAGGTCGCCATACTCTGATTTGAAATTTGACCTGGTGAGCCTTGATGACTTGGTGACTCCCTTCTTGCCTTCGTACAACCAATTCTACTTTAGTAGAGCGAGGTAGGCATCCTGATTGTCTTGAAAGAACCTGGTGGCTTGATCCATCAACATTACTATCATGCCCTTCTGCTAGAGTATATTGAACACTTCCTCTACCACCTGTCCGCTGATGTTAGCCAAAACCCTCTCTCGTTCATCAAAGATGATGGACTTGGTCACAATATCTAGCCGAGATGCACACTCCATCACCAATTCTGGACAAGGCAAGGTAGGAGGGAAGGCGGCAGCTTGCGCAATTCCACATTTGTAGATCTTCTTTGCCATAGAGGACGGGCCCCCTTTCAACCTATCTCTCAACTGTATCATGTCCATTGTACCGATGTTGGTGTCACCGACTCGCTTCAATTTTGAGAAGGTCGTTTTGGGCATCATGTCTTCCCTGGCTTTCTTGGCATTCATTCCCTTTGGGTTCTTGCTTGCACTAGCATCCGCCATCCTATCCCTTATTTCTGCCCCTTCTTTCTACAGTGAGGTGGTACTACACTTATCTCTACCCCTCCAATCCTAGGGATGGACTAGCATATTTCTGCCTCGTCAATTCCTATCACACTACACTTATCTCTGCCTCTCCGCCTAGGGATGGGACTACCACTTATTTCTGCCTCTTTGAAAACTTATAAGATGGACTACACTTATATCTCCCAACTTCGTTCCTAGAGGTGGGACTACCACTTATATCTCCTTTCTCCAAATCCTAAATGGAAACTACACTTATATCTCCCAACTTCAAGCCCTAGATGAGATGATGAAGTGATGGATGGATGATGCAAGCAAGAAATGGAGGGAAGAACCAAGTAAGAGCAAAGAAAAAATTCTGCTTTATCAACCAGCCTTTACTCAAAATCGAAAATTTTCCTTTTCTACACCAAATAATCACTTTTCCACCAAAGAAGAAGAAGATAAAAAAAAAATCTGCAATCTACTCACCAAAAATTTCGCGAATTTGCCCTCAAATAACAGCCTTTGACAAATCTGTAGCTCCTTCTATGATTTTCGTATGCCCTCTAGACAAATTCGCAAGTCTCTTATGTTGGCAACATCCTCTTACTATTGTTTTCGCAAGTGCTTTGCCCAGATTTTGCAAGGCTGCTGCCCAGATTTTGCAAATCTTGCCGAGCATGCAGCCTCCTAAAAAAAATCGCAGGTTTGCCCCCTTTGCCCAGATTTTGCAAGGCTGCCCTTCAACAGACTTCACTCCAAAATGGCAGCCTTCCCATTTAAATTCGCTGCTCCTTAAGACAAATTTCGTTGCCTCCCTGCTTTGATTTTCACTCCTTGCTGCCAAGAGAAAGGGAGAGAAGTAAATGAGATGGTGAAATGAAGTGGGCGAGAGCTCCCCTTATATACCAAATTTTGCCTCCAAAAAAGCAAGGCCGACTTTGTAGGAGGAAAAAAAATAAATTAAAATTGTCAAGTTTAACATGAAATAAATTGCACAACCCTAGGGGATTTAATTTTAATTTAAAATTGGGCCAACTTACTACAAAATTATGGGTTTAAATTAGACAAATCCGAAATTATCTTAGGCCCTAAAATTGAAATTTTGAAAAAAGGTCATATAGGCCTCCACTATAGCTTTAAACCTTCCCCATTGTGGACCCAATAACCTGCCTTGAATTTCACACCTCTTTGACCTTAAAATACATCGAATTTAACACACAAAGGGACCCAATTTAAATTTCTAAATTACAAACACTTAGCCAAAAAAATATGATTTTAATGCATTTAATCATGACAACCAAAATTAATTTTTATTCTTTTGCAACCCAAAAATCATTTTGCAATTTAACTTCTATTTGGCAATTTAATTTCCATTTGGCAATTAATTTTGAAATATTTTGCAATTAAATCAAATTTGGCAATTTTAAATTTTTATTTAATTTCCATTTTTCTCCACCAACAATTTACAAGATTTTCCCAAAAATATCCAATTTCACAATTAAATTTCGAAAATCTCAAGTTATTCAATTTCATCAATTTTCAAAATTCATCTAAGTCCAAAATTTGCAATTTTATGCTGTCAGATATTAAAATAAAATTTTCTCATCGAATTTCATTTGGCCTGGAGAAAAAAATTGACTGTTTAAGAAAATCAACGTTTCGCACAAGGTGAAAACGAGCAATACCCCACAGGCGCCTCAAAAACATCGAAGGTGTAAAATTTTCATTCCAAAACCTCCGAATCACCCAAAAATTCGCTAAGGCACCCAAATACCCGGATCAAGGAAAATTGTCAAGGCTTGCTAAAAAAAATGGGGGTCCCCAAATTCTTTGGGGCGATGGTGTGAAAACCTCACAACAATAGTGACCGGTGGTATATGCATGTAGTCACAACATTCTTGTATATTGACATCATTGACCAAACCATCCTTCTTTCATATCGATCTGTTTGGTTCTGTGGACTTTATAGAGATGACAAATCTCTATGCTTTTTTTGCCAATCAATGACAACACCAGTACTAATGACAGGCTTACCGGTTATCATTACTTAATGCCAACAATCTCCCCCTTTGGCATTGATGGCAAAACTTATGATGGGCAATCACCTTACTGTGCTTATATCTCTGTACATCTGCAACTGCTACAGTCCTCCAATTATTGTCAAATTCTCCCCCTTTTTGACAAAGATGCCAAAGGCTTAGTCAGAGAGACTACCTTTGTCTAATCTGCTCCCCTATGAGCAACATTCCTTCTTCATTAGTCCAAAAAAGATGAGCTGTAACCCTCTATTGAAGCACAATGAGCTGATGACCACGTTTTCAGGTTTACTGAAGATCATGAAGGGGTATTACCGCTAGTTTACCTCCGAGATACTCGAAAGTACTCTTTGGTAAAGACTTAGTGAAGATATCTGCAATTTGTTCCTTGGTGGGAACATACACTAATCTCACCTCCTTGTCTTGTACAAGCTCTCTCAAGTAATGATACTTGATAGCAATGTGCTTTATCTTGGAGTGCATGACAGGGTTCTTGGATATGTTGATTGCACTGGTGCTATCACAATAGATAGCTATTGGTTCAGGTACCCATTCTTTAATTCCTTCTAATAGTTGTTTTATCTAGATAACCTGTGTGCAATTGATTACAGCAGCAACATATTCAACTTCTGCAGTAGATTGGGATATGCATTTTTGTTTCTTGCTTGTCCAAGAAACAATTCTTTCGCCAAGAAAGAAAGCACCACCACTTGTGCTCTTTCTGTCATCAATGTTTCCTGCCCAATCTGCATCAGTGTATACTTTTATTTCAAATCCTCCCTTGTGAGGAAACCATAGACCATAATCCTCGGTTCCTCTTAGATATTTGAAGATTCTCTTTACTGCTATTAGATGTGTCTTTTTTGGATTTGCAGAGAATCTTGCCACTATGCCAACAGCATGAGCAATGTTAGGTCTACTGTGAATGGCATACTGCAATTTACCTATCATGGACCGATACATTCTTTCATGTACTTCTTTGACATCATCGTCCTTTAATAACTTGAGGATAGTTATAATTGGGGTTCCAACCAGTTTGGAATCATCAAGTCCAAAGGTCTTAAAAATTTCTTTGATATATTTGGACTGAGAAATAAAAATTCCCTCTTTCAGCTGATGAACCTATAGTCCAATGAAGAATTTTATTGCACCTATCATAGACATCTCAAATTCTTTCTTCATCTCTTCAGCAAAGGCTTTGCTCATCCTGTCATCGCCCCCAAAGATGATATCATCCACGAAGATCTCAGCAATTAGATTTCCATCTTCTCCGATCTTGAAATACATATTACTGTTGTCCCCGGTTCTTGTGAATCCTATGGTTAGAAGGTATGAGTGCAACCTCTCATACCAAGCCCTTGGAGCTTGCTTAAGCCCATAAAGAGCTTTCTTCAGTTTACAGACCATTCCATCCTTATGTGTAGATGTGAAGCCTTCCGGTTGTTCAATGTAGACTTCTTCCTCCAGTATTCCATTTAGGAATGCGAACTTAACATCCATATGATAAACTTTGAATCCCTTGTAGGCAGCATAGGCAAGAAGAATTCTTACTCCTTCCAGTCTTGCTACTGGTGCAAAGGTTTCTCCATAATCCAGTCCAGCTTCCTAAGCATATCCTTTGCAGACCAATCTTGCCTTATTTCTTATTACTTTTCCATCCTCATTCAACTTGTTCCTGAAGACCCACTTGGTTCCTATGACATTTTTGTCCTTAGGACTTGGCACAAGTTTCCATGTTTCATTCTTTTCAATCTACTCAATTTCTTCCTCCATGGCCTTGACCCAATTGTTATCTTCTAGGGCTTCTCTGGTGGATTTGGGTTCCACACAGGAAAGTAAGCAGATATTCTCTCTAGCCTTTTTCCTGGTAAAGATATTTGCATGTTTGTCACCAATTATATTTTCAGGGGAATGATATGTGACATACCTTGGAAGAACCGGTCTCCGTTCCCGGTCAGGTTCTTCCGGTTGAGCATTATCTTCATCATGGTTTTGTGCATCCATTTGTTCATCGTCCTGCATTGGCCTGTTGGGATCAGGAACGATCTCCTGCTCTAGATGTCTGTCCATGTGTACTCCTTCATCTTCTGTCATGGCTTCGTTGAGCTCAAAGGCATTTCCTTCATTTAGGCCCTCAAGACTGTCATGATCTTCGTGACCGGTCTTCTTATCTGGTGCTGACAATTCATCAACTTTTACATTGATGCTTTCAACTATCTTGCCTGTTCTTTTGTTCAAACACCGATAGGTCTTACTTTTGGTAGAGTAGCCCAAAAATGTTCCTTCGTCACTCTTAGGATCAAGCTTTCCAGAGTACATATCTCTTTTGATATAACATTTGCTACCAAAGATTTTGAAGTAGCTTACACTGGGAGAATGCTTAAACCATAGTTTGTAAGGAATCTTACCGGTTCCCTTCTTGACTTGGATCCGGTTGAGGGTGTAGACAGTGGTACTGACAGCTTCCCTCCAGAAGTGATGAGGCAGATCCTTCTAGATCAACAGGGTTCTAGCGCAATCGATCAGCATCCTGTTTCGTCTTTCTGCTACTCCATTTTGCTGAGGAGTCCTTGGTGTAGATAGCTGCCTTTTTATTCCGTGCTCCTCACATTAATGAGTGAACTCTTCGGAGGTATATTCACCTCCTCTGTCTGATCTCAGACACTACAAGCTTTTACCGGTTTCTTTTTCCACTCTAGCTTTGTAGATTTTGAACATGTGGAAAGCTTCTAATTTCTCCTTAAGAAAGAGTGTCCACATCATCCTGGAGAAGTCGTCTACAAAGAGCATAAAGTACTGGTCTCCATGGTAGCTCTTTGTTGTCATTGGTCCACACAAGTCAGTGTGCACCAGGTCTAGAACATTCTCAGCAGAGTAGATCTTGCTATTAAAGGATGTCCCGATCAGCTTTCCTAACTGACAATCTTTGCAGATACCTTTGATGGGCTTGGTAATCTCAAGAAGTCCTCTTACTTTTTTCTTTTTGCTTACATTGACAATACTGTCAAAGTTTATGTGGCAGAGCCTCTTGTGCCATAACCAGTTGTTGTCCTCTTTGGTCATAAGACAGATTTTGCTTGATTCTTCTTTGACCGAGGCTATGAGACAAGCTCCTTCCGCCGAGTCAAGATAGAAAAGATTACCTTTGCTTTGTCTACCGGTTGCAACATGAGTCCCGGATTGATTCCTCACTATACAGGAACCTTGTCCGAATTCCAGCAAGAATTCTTTGTTGTTCGGCTGTGCAACACTCATCAAGTTGTACTTGAGTCCTTCAACCCAGTACACATCTTCACAGACAGCATTGTTGCAGAGAGCAATAGTACCTTTACCTTTGATGAAACAGGGGGCATTGTTTCCAAAGGTAACCGATCCTCTGTCATTGAGCTCCAGGTTGGTGAACTTGTCCTTGTCACCGATCATGTGCTGAGTGCATCCACTATCAATTATCCAGTCATCATGCTGATGAGATCAGGATATGAGTACAAGTTCATTCACAGTTGGGCTCTCCTTTATTGCAACAAATGCAATTTTTGGATCCTCTGAGTCTTCAGACTCATTGTCCGTAACTCCTTCCTCCACAAGATAGCATTCCTTCTTTGCGTTGCTCTTGAACCGATCTCTTTTATCTTTAGATTCATTGTCAGGACATCTTGGAGCAATGTGTCCTATCTTATTGCAGGAGAAGCATTTCAAGGGGAGTTTTCCCTTGTACTTCCCTTTTCCTCTCGGGAATCTTCTAGCAATAAGTGCTTCAAATTCATCTTGCTCCATCTCCTCTAAGAGTAGATTCTCAACAAGGTTGCCAGTCTTTCCGGTAGAGCAATTACCGGTTTCTCTTCCCTTTTTGGTGGAAGAGATGTTGACAGAAGACTTGAACGCTGCTTCCTGCACAGATAAGCTATTATCAAAATTACTTAATTCGAAGGCAACCAGCTTACCGATTAAGGAGTCGAGGGTGACTTGATCTTTGGTCACCGAACTGAGCTCTTGAATGGCAGAAATCTTGATGGCATACTAAGGTCTGAGAGTTCTCAGTATTTTGCTAACACCTCCTCTTCACTGAGCTTTCCTCCAGCGCATCTGATAGAGTTGATCACCTCTTTGATCTGGTTGCTATATTGCTCAATGTCTTCTCCGTCATTCATCCTCGTGTTGTCATACTTTCCTGTGAGGCTTCAACCTTGGCTCTTTGAACATTAGGATCTCCTCCATACACCATTTGCAGCTTGCCCCACATCTTGTAGGCAGAGTCAAGATGTTCTATCTCAGCATAAACATGATCAGGTAGCATGCTAGCTATCATGTCCATGCCAATTGTGTGATCTGTCTTGATCTTTAGTTGATCAGGTGTCAGAGTGCCAGCGGGCTCCCTGTAATCAGCAGTAACATGATTCCAATACTGATAACCGATGGTCTTCATATACAACTTCATTCTGCTACACCACAAGGTGAAGTTTTCCTTAGAAACCTTTGGCCCTTCCTTTCTCATCATCTTGACTTTTTCTTTGTGCGGTTAAGCTACGAAGAATACAAGACGAGGCTCTGATACCAATTGACAGTCCCAACCGGTGATGAGAGGGGAGGGGTGAATCAGCACCTCTAAAACTTTACTCTACAAATCTGATGAGGTTAACTTATAACTGAAAAGAAAACAGATTCATGCATATAATAACAGTAAACAACCAATCACACAGTGACACCAGATTTATCATGTGGAAACCCGATTAGGGTGAAAACCACGGTGTGAGGAGACCTCACAAAATTTGTACTCTTCTGGAGTACGCCCTGTTAGGAGCCTTCCCGGTTAGAGGAAAATGATGCATTTGCTAGATGCGACCAAGTTAAGGGATTTGTTATAATAAGGTCTATTAGGACCTGCCTGGTTAGAGGACTTTGAACACCTTGAAGGATGTCACCTGGTTAAGGGATTTGATACAAGGGACCTATTAGAGTCCACCCAAATTCCGGGATTTAGCTATTGTAGTTTGCTAGAAAACAATAGAGTGAATGACCTTTTACAGTTGACTACACACAGTCTGATAAAGTCTCTATTCGTGCTCAACTAAGAAGTAACACTAGTCAGAGCAGGTGTCTTCTCCTCTACTTTTGTGCTTCTCTGCACAGTTCTTTTTCTCTTCTTCTTTCTATTTCTCCCTAGCTTCAACAGCTTACAGGTTCACTCTTTTTTTCGGCAAAATGAAGGCAACTTTTATTTGCCTTAGGCAGAAGAATATATAGGGTTCAAACCCTAATTGTGCTCATCATGCATGACCTAACTTCATATCCTTATCGGATTCATCATGTAGAGAAGTGTCACTTATCTAAGGAAACATTTGATGCATGCCCTTGCTTTATCAGCCTAATGAAGAAAATAGTGGTTGCGTGTCAAGCAACTTTCCTTCACAGGAGATAACGCTTTGGTTTAAAGCCACTAATGCTGGTTTTAAATCCTCCAACAGCGCCTCAAAAAGCCATTGATTCCGGCTTTAAATCCTTCAGCTGCGCCTCAAACCGATCACAAAGATAACTCAAAGTCACCCGGATTCACTACAATAAATCCTGGTCAAAAAGAGTTGGTTGGAACAAACAATTGACTATGACTTCCTCGATTCATACCGGAGTCTTATAATATATCGGTTGAGTTCTTCAAGCTGTAAACAGGTAAGGGTCTTTAACCTGTTGTTGTCTCTTTCTTGGCTTACCGGTTTCTACAGTCCTTGGTTTTCTATTCTTAGTTTGGCTTACCGATTGCTCCATCCTTGGTTGGTTACCGATTGCAGCACGGTCCTCAGCTGATGCTGGAATCCTCTTTTCCTTTATTGTGTACATAGCCCGGTGGCTAAGGATGTGTATAGTGACCGGTGGTATATGCATGTAGTCACAACATTCTTGTATACTGACATCATCGGCCAAACCATCCTTCTTTCATATCGATCTGTTTGGTTCTGTGGACTTTATAGAGATGACAAATCTCTATGCTCTTTTTGCCAATCAATGACAACACTAGTACTGATGACAGTCTTACCGGTTATCATTACTTAATGCCAACACTTCATTCTATAGTAGTGAAATTGTGAGCTTTGTCTCACTGTGGTTTTTTCCTTCTAACCGAGGGTTTCCACGTATATATCTAGTGTTGATCTGTGTACTGACTTTTTATGCTTGCATTTGATTGATTGTTTTAGAAAAATATTGTTCAAACAAGTTTCAATAGTTAAGAAATAGTTGTTACTGATTCACCCCTCCCCTCTCAGTAACCAGTCGGTAATAACAATTGGTATCAGAGCCAGGTTCTCTATTTCAAAGTCTAACCGCTTCAAAAAAAGATCATGGAGGGTTACCAGTTTCAAAAACAGCTAGAGGAAGCCAACGACATCATTTCCTCTCTGGAGAATAGACTAAGGAGATCACTTACAAAGAGAAAGGAGCCGGCTCTATAGTTGAATGAGAGCAATGAAACTATTGATGAACTCGCTGGGCAGAGTGGATCTGATGAGGCAAAGGAGGCAGTGTCTGAACTTGTGGAAAAGAATCAAATCCTGACCAATCAGATCTCCAATCTTAAGAGGGAACAAGAGGACAACACCCTGAGAATGACTGAACTGATTGACAAAAAGAGAAAAGCTGAAGATGAAAGGAACTTAGCAGTCAAGTCTTTGATTGCCTCTGAGAAAGCAAGGGACTGGGCAGTGGAAGCAATAGGGGCAGATGAACTCATCATTCTACAACTTCAAGAGGACATGCAAAGTGTCACCCAAGAAAATGCCCACATGTAGAAAGGCTGGCATGACAGGAATGAGGCATGCAATAGACTGTCCCTAGAACTGTATAAACTGAGAGAACAGATGAACGAACTTGAAAAAACAAATAAAATTTTGAGAAGATACAATGAAAGTTCGGTCAAGCTTGATGAGCAACTTAAAACTCAAAAGAAGCATAAAGATCAGACCAGTCTTGGATTCACCAGTGAAGTCACCAAAGAGAATGGTGAGTTATCTGGTGCTAAGTCAAGCAAGAAGGACAAGAGAAAGACGCTAGCACAAAAAGGTAAGAAAACCTTTAACACATCCTGTAAGCATTGTGGAAAACTAGGTCATAAAACCAATGACTGCAGGAATGCACCGATAAGAACCAACAACAATTACAGTAAGAACTGTTGCAAAAATGGCCACAATACCAATGAGTGCTGGTCCAACCCTGTATCTGTGACCAGTACAAGCAGGGGAAGCTTCAAAGGCTACTGCTATGCATGCAACAAGTTTGGACACAAGGTTGTTGAATGCAGATCAAAGACAATGGCATTTAGATCCTCTAAGCCTGTATTCACCAAGAGAAGCAAGAACCGAAGTACAGCCAACTGTAAAAACTGTGGAACACACAGTCACAATGACTCTTGCAACAAGTCACCTAACCCAAGAAGGGTAAACCCATGGAAGGCAACCAGGATAATCTACTATCATTGCAACAGAGTTGGGAACCTAGCCAAAGAATGCAGGAACCGGTCATCCAATAAGAAGGAACCTGTCAAGCCAGAAGAAAAGACCAACAAGGAAGAGAAGACTGAGAAAACAATCAGACAAATTTGGTCCAAAAAGGCATCAAAGAGCTCCGCTGAAGAGAAGACAGAGGAAGGATCATCATCTGTCGATGGTGATATTTCTTCAACAAATTGAGTCGTTAAGGCATAGAGGGAACCGGTAGATCCACTACCGTTCTTGGTACGACTGGTGAGAGTCAGAATCACTCAATTTGCAGGACATCCGGTAAGGCAAGTTATACTCAATCGGTTGAGAAAAACGTAAAGTGAAGTTAGGTAAGGCATTTATTACTGTAGTCATTTAACGAATAGTTACCATTTGGTAATTACCATTATAACTTAACTCTATAAAAGGAAGGAGGATTACTCACAAGTTTTCACTTTGCTTATTGTATATTTACGAATTCTTGCGCTAAGTATTATTCTCGCGCTTTGATCGCTGAGAATCACTATTTCCAAAACCGATCCAAGCTACTTTCTGCAAGTTACCGGTTAGCAAGAATGGCCTCATCATCTGCTAACGTAGAGCTGATCAAGGGAGATCAAATAGATCGACCTGCATATGATATCATGCCTATTCAGGATAGAGAAAACAACATGGCAGGGGCGCTCTCGTATGTACTCAAAGGAGTCCTAACCGAAGACGTTGCAGCGCTCATTCACGCTAAATAGGAAGAATTGGGTGAGACGTACATTCAAGGCGAATACATATCACTGTATGAAGAGGGGAAGCTTCTGAATAAGTATTCCAAGCTGATATCATTTGGACTCCTCAATGGAGTGTACTATCCGTCCGTCTTCCATGAAGACATAACTCGACTAGTTCTCAGTCGTCTTTATGAACCAGGTTTCTAGCTCAACAGAGGTGTATGTACTCCTATCACCAAAGACGATTTGTATAGGTTGACTGGATACAGCAACCGGGGGCAAGCTCTAACCCTAAGGACCATCACCAATGCTGTGGTCAATAAATTAACTAAGTCAAAGCCTAATGGTGGACTTATGACCGTAAACAACATTGAGGATGATGGAGTCCGGTTAGCATTAGCCGTACCTGGCTACAAGGTCTATCGGTCAAGCAATTTAAACAGCATACCGGGTGGTGCAATTCATGTCGCATACCGCATATTGCACGACAATGCCCAATACGACATCTGTGCAATGCTTCAAAGTCAAATATTTGAAAATATGAAGAAGCTCGGAGTCGTAAGGAAGAAATCAATGAAGTACGGGACCCTATTGGTATGTCTCTACTTCTACTACTCTAACTTTTTCCCTAGAGTAGGAAAAGTTGTATGGAAAACCGATAGACCAGTTATGCATCAAATCACAGAGATGGACAATAAACTGGGAGACAAGTTAAGAAGTGCAATGACTGAACACTTCGAAGGATTTCAATTAAAAATGCATGCAAGAGAAAGAGTGTCGTCAACCATTGTTGACCAGTACAAGGACAACATATGCTTTCTAGTTACCACCGATAATTGGATCATTCAAGCAGTGGAACCAAAACAAGTATATGCTCCTGAACTAGGGTATGAGATCACTGCCAAGACTGCCAAGGCATATGTCGATGCCCTCAATAGTGAAAATTTGGACCTCTTTGCAAACTGGTTCGGGACATATGATGAGATTGAAGAAAATCTGAAAAAGCGGGCAGAAATCAAAATTGTCTACACCAAAAAGACCCCCACACCGAAGAAGAAATCGTTAGCAAAACAACCCAAGTCTCGAGGGAAGAAAGAAGAACCGGTATCAAGCACCCAAGAGACAGATCAAGAAGAGACAGAGACCGAGGAACTAGTTCCTTTGATTAGGAAGAAGAAAACTAGAAAACTGGTAAAAGAAAATCCAACAAGAAAGGCCACGCTCACCATTGATGAATATGGGGCACTGTTGAAAGAAACCAGGCGAATGAGCTTGGTAAACAGTAGATATTCACTTAGTAATGAAGAAGACAGGAGAAAGATTGAAGAAGCAGTTGTGTACTGCATTCACAAGTTCAACTTGCATCCCATTGAACTTATCAAATTTCTATCGAAGGATCTCTTACAATTTCTTGAAGCCAGATGGGAAGCCTCAATGAATAGAGAAAAGGAGCTGAGAATACGAGCTCTTCTAGAAGTCCAGAACCACCTCACTCTAGAAGAAGCCACAAAACTGTTGATGTCAGTTTTGTACCACTACATAACATATAGCAATTGAATACTTGATATAGCTTACCAAACACTCAACCTTCTCTTGAAAAGTATATACTCATGAAGAATATGAGTATACTCCAAGGTTCCTTACACCTGTGGATACTAGCTCAGTTATATTAATGTGATTTGTTGGTAATCACGTAGGCGGGCTTACATTGTTCACTTGAGGATGTCAAATTCTCGCTATGATGATGATCTTAGCTTTGCAATGTATACTCAATTTTATATCACTTCTAACTTTGCTCTTCAAACTCCAACTACTAAACTACTCACTGCTTTACTACTACTCCTATAGAATGGAAAGATTAGCAAATGGACGGGGATCAACCTAATGAAAGCTTGCCAACGGCGCTACCTCCATGGGTGCAATGATTCAAAGGGATACTCTTAGAATTTTCACACTAACACCTATCTTCCAACCCAACTTGAAGTACAAGCGGAAAGATGAAATGCAAGTAGAACTTGGGAGCGATTGGACTAGATTACCACACAAGGCTTCCTAACAAGCCGCTAGAATGCTAGTGGCCTAGTATATAGATCCCTATCAAACATTCACTAACATCACCATACAACTAGCCATCTACTTCTACTCTAACAACATGAAATGAAATCCTATTTTAATTTGAGAGATGGGAAGAAACATGCAATGCACCAAAATGATCATGTATATCCACCATGCAAACCACAACAATGAATAGAGAACAATTTTGATAGTATTTTGGCAACAATTCTCCAACATAACTCTGCTTTACAAATGAGAGCAAATGGCCTTATATAGAGGCTTCAAATACAATGAGTGGCCAAGATTAAGAGGCAAAAACTTTAAATCAAGGGCCAAGATTCAAAGGCAAAAGCCTTGATTAGGGTTTCCATAACCACCCACTACAAATATTTAATATCCACCCAATTACAATTAAGCACCACCATGTGGGCCAATAGGAAAATTACATTGTCATTATGGGCCAATAAGAAAATTCAAATCCTTAACAACCGGATAAGGATCAACGACATGTGGATCAATGAGAAGAGGGCACATGTAGATGAAGCCACCTCATCACCTTGGGAAATGTGCTGCTTATCCTCATCCTCCTTTCAAATTCAATGAACCTGGACATAATCTCATCAAATCGTTACAATGTGACACTTGGCATGCTTTTATTGAATGAGGATACGGTTGCCACCTCAGCAAACCCATCTTTCAAACTTGATAAATATCCTCTAATTGTTGAGGAGAGATCATTTGTTAATCCTTCAATTGTGATGGCTCATCTTCAACTGTTCCATCTCTCATGCTCTTTGAATAGTTGTTGTCTTGAATCTTGCCTTCTTGTGATAATTGGGTTCTTCCTTCCGCTTCTTAATTACGAACCAAATCTTGTCCCTGACTTCGTAGCATCTCCTCAACATTTTGGGTCCATATACCTCATTATTAGTAGTCTAGAGGGTCTAAACAAGGCCAAACTCAAGTCTTTCATAAAAAAAACCAGGCCTTCAAATAGTGCATTGCAAGATGAGACGCCAAAATTTGGTGCACGAAAAGAGGCCCCAGCTCGGAGATGAGACACGAATTAGATGGAAGTAAAACATGCCCGGCTCAAAGATGAGCGACAATAAGAGGGGACTAAAACTTGTTCAGCTCAGAGATGAGCAGCAAATAGACGAATCTAAATCATGCACAGCTCAGAGATGAACAAGAAATAGACGGAGCTAAAATGTGCTCAGCTCGGAGATGAACAAGAAATAGATGGAGCTAAAATGAGCTCAGCTTGGAGATGAACAATAAATTTTCTTGAACTGAGAAACAAGTCCCATCTCGAAAATACTTCATAATCTGCCCAATTTACCTCGTCTTCCATCCATTCTCATCCTCCAACTTCGCTGCCTCTCCCAGATTAGAATTAAATCAATACCATTTCCATCCTTAGGCAATTTTACCAGTGCTACTTTCTCACCTTGCTATCAAACAATAGCCTCAAGAGTTGAAATCTGGGCACAAACAAATCAGATCTGGCCAAACACATCAGATCTGGCCACCCTTAGTATTTCGAATCTGTTCTTAAACTCGGATCTGCTCCTAAACTTGTATTTGCTGATGCCCTAGCCTGATGTCGCTGCTTACATGTTTGAAATTCTGCCCTCTAAATTCGAAAGCCTCCAAATTCTGGAAATGCTGGCCTTCATTGTCTTAAAATCACTGCATTATATCAAATTTTCAGATGCCCTAGCCTTGCAATTTGAAATTGATGGCCTTCTAAATTATGGAATTGTTTGTCTTCAAATTCGAAAGCCTGCCCTCCAATGTATTAAATTCGGTCCTATCTTAGACTGCTCCTCAAAGCAATGCCCTTGACTGCTGCTGCAAACACAGTTGGCTGCCTTATTGTCTTGAATGCTCTCAAACTCGGGCCTGCATACAGATCGCTGCCTCTCTAATTAATATCGCTGTTTCTCCTGCTATAAATTTCGAACTGCTCTGCTTATACTCGGATCTGCACTTCTATCTTATGTTTCGCACCCTCTTCCTTATGTTTCGCTCCCTTATGGACCAGATCTGGCCCTCTTCTCTATGTCGCTGCTTCTTTGCTAATTTTGGTGGCCCTGCTCCTTAAAATTGCTGCTCTGCTCCTTGTTGTTCGAGGGCTGGGAATGGATGAGGAGAGGAAGAGGGGCTTGTGCTCCCCTTATACCCGCCTAGGGCTCCTAATTCTAGGGCCGACCTTGCACCATGGAGAAACAAACAAATTAAATAATTGACAAAACATTCGGGCCGACTTGCATAAAAGAAATAAATGCCAAATACAAACAATTAAATCCTCATTTAGATTTTCGAAAATTGCCTTGATCCACTTGATTTCAATTCAGATTTTAAAGCAAGCTTATATTTTATTTCCCAAGAATTACAATTCAATTGCCCAATTCGATTTTTATAGGCCAAGGCTATGATTTCAAAGCAAAATCCTAAATGATTATGCTCAGACTTTCATTTTTATGGGCTAGATTTTAATGTTAATGCCCAGATTTTGAAATTAAAAGCAGATTTTACAATTAAAATGCCCAAAGTTTCGAAATTATGCATGGATTTTGCAACATTTAACAATCTATTTGCCCAGATTTGACAATTTCAATCTCAGATTTTACAATTAAAAACAAAATATAAAATGATTCTAAGACTAAAATTCGTGATCTCAAAAGGTGGTAAGTTCAAATTTTCGAATTGCCAAAGCCCAATTTATCGAAATAAAAGCCAAAAAATCGAATCCAAATACATTGGTAAGTTTTCATCTCCCCAAATTTGAAATTCAATTTCGCATTACAATTCTCTTGGCAAATCAAAAAACATTTTAGTCCAAAAATCCATTCTAAATCGTTCTTTCCAAGTTCGAAGGTTTGACCAAGGCACCGGGATCCAAAGGAGAAAGTCAAGGCAAGACTAAAAACAGGGGTCCCCAAAATTTTGGGGCGATGATGTGAGACCTCGCAACAAGAACAAGCTGAACTTCATCAGCAAACCTTCTCAACTAAAAGAAGGATCAGTCTCATGCTTGTTGGACAAGCTGACAAAGTACATGATGAAAGAGTTGTGATGTGGACTCAACTACTTCAAACCCAGCTGAAAGCAAAAGAGGCTCGTCAGAAATCAATGGTTCAACCGACAGCTGACACCGATAAAGGGAAAGAAGTGCTTGGAGAAGAAGCACCAGTAATAGTGGACATAACCAAAGATAAGGGCAGCGAGCCATCTAACCCAACAGTTCTCATCTCTCCAACTAAAGGTAACACTAAACCTATGCATGTTGATAATATAATTGATGAGGTAATGGACTTTGGAGAAGTACACAATGCTGCAAAGTGGTACAGTGTACTTAATGAAGATGATAAACAAAAGCTGATTGTAGGCATAGTAGAAACTTTCATGGATTATCGTAGGACTCCAAGAGACTGCAGGTCCAAGTTCCCACCCGAACTCAACCAAAGGCTACAATCAAAATGGAAAACCGGTTTAGGTACCAACACTAGAATCATTAGGGAAACACTGCTAAAAGTTAGATCTGGATTCGGTGAGGAAAGAATAAAGCTTCTGATAGAAGAAGCATCCATGAAGCTAGATACACCATATAGAGTTGCCAAGATATTAAATGGGTATGAGACTCATGTTTATAAAGCAACTTTGGACTACTGGAACAAATATGACTTCAAGGCATTGGAAAAACTAGGTCCTCGGGATCAAATCGAACGTATGCAAGCACCACCGGTCAGACTTACATCTGCTGAAGAGTCTGCCACAAGAATTGAAAAAGGTCAGACAGTAGAGTTCATAGCTGGTGAACATGTAAATGATGAACAAGGGCTTGAAAGCGACATACCCTTAGGAGAACTTCATACTGCTGAGGAGCAACAACAAGAAGTCCTACAGGAAGAACAAGAACAACATGCTGCAGTCAATGAACAACTAGAAGAAGCTCAGATCCAGGAAGAAAACCCACTACACACCAAGGAAGCTCAACCGGAGAACAAAGCTCATCAAGAAATTAAAGACAATAAGGCACATGAAGAAGAAATTCCCCTCCACACCGAGCTGTTAGCATCAAATGATAGTAACCGGTAAAACGCTCTACCGGTTCAGGTATTGTCATTGATTGGCAAAAGAGATAGAGATTTGTCATCTCTATGCAGGCTAAAGCTCTACGAAAATCTACATCAAGAGAGGCTGGTTTGGCAAGAAAAGAACAATTGTTATCTGTTGTAACCGGTCACTACACTAAGCATCATTAACCGGGCAATACACTCAGTTAGGACAGAGAATATTCCAGTATCAATCAACGACCTAACTGCAACCAGTATAGACAATTGCCAACTAGTGTCTATAACACAACCGGGACAGTGCAACCGCTAATCCGCGCAAAAGGAAGCACACCGAGGACGTGCAACCAGTAAGCCAAGAAAGAGACAGTAGCAGTTGTAACATAAAGAACTCAACCGAAATTTTATAGGACTCTGGTATGAACCGAGGAAGTCATAGTTAACTGTTTGTGCCAACCAACTCCTTTAAACCGGGATTTATTGCAGTAAATCCAGGTGATCTTGAGTCATCTTGGTGATCGGTTTGAGGCGCAGGTAAAGGATTTGAAGCCGGAATCAATGGTTTCTTGAGGTGCGACTGAAGGATTTAAGCCAAATTCAGTGACTTTAATTCAAAGAGCTATCTCTAATGAAGGAAGGTTGCCTGACACACAACTGTTGTCTTCTTTATGAAGTTGATAAGGCTACAGCATGCATCGGATGTTTGCTCAGTGAACCCTACTCAACTAAGTGATGTATTCGTAAGAACTCAGGATTAGGTCATGCATTTGAGGAGCAGTTAGGGCAACAAATCAGTATATAATCTTATGCCTGTTGTGAAGAAAATTTGCCTTCACTCTGCCAAGTAAAAGAGTGAACCTATGTGCTACAATAGCAAGGGTTATAGAGAATAGAAAAAGAGAGATAATAGATTGTGCAAAAGAGCACAACAGTAGATGAGAATACACCTGCGGAGACCGGTGTTGATTCTTAGTTGAGCAAAGAATAGAGATCTTATCAGGCTAAGCAAAGCCATCTATAAAGATCACACTTCTATTGTTTCCTAGCAAACTTCAATAGACAGATCCCAGTATTTGGGTGGACTCTAACAGGTCCCTTGTATCAAAATCCCTTAACTGGGTGACATCTTTCTAGGTGTTTAAAAATCTTTTAATCAGGCAGGTCCTAGCAGACCTCATTGTAACAAATCCCTTGACCGGGTCGCATCTAGCAAGTGCGCTTTTATCCCTTAACCGGGAAAGCTCTTAATAGCGCGTACTCCAAGAGAGTACAAAATTTGTGAGGTCTCCTCACACCGTGGTTTTTACCCTAACCGGGTTTCCACGTGATAAATCTGGTGTTACTTTGTGATTTTTTACTTACTACCATTATTTACTTAAGTCTTTTTTTCCTTTTCGTGCTATAAATTTACTTCACTGGTAGAGTAAGAAAAAGTTTTTAGTAGTGCTGATTCACCCCTCCCCTCTCAGCACCGGTTGGGACTGTCAATTGGTATCAGAACCCGGTCTTGTTTTCTTTGTTGCTTAACCGCACAAAGAAAAAGTCAAGATGATGAGGAAGGAAGGACCAAAGTTTTCAAAAGAAAACTTCACCTTATGGTGCAGCAAAATGAAGCTGTATATGAAGACTATTGGTGACCAGTACTGGATTCACGTCACCACTGAGTACAGTGAACCCAATGGCACCCTGACACCTGATCAGGAAAAGATCAAGACTGAGCACACGGCTGCTATGGATATGATAGCCAGCACGCTACCTGATTAGGTCTATGCTGAGATTGAACACCTTGATTCTGCCTTCAAGATGTGGGGCAAACTGCAAACAGTCTATGGAGGGGATCCAAATGTTCAAAGAGCCAAGGTCGAAAGCCTCAGAGGAAAATATGACGATATGAGGATGAATGAAGGAGAAGACATACAGCAATACAGCAATCGGATCAAAGAAGTGATCAACTCCATCAAATGTGCTGGAGGAAAGCTAAGTGAAGAGGAAGTAATCAACAAAATACTGAGAACTCTCAGACCTCAGTATGCTATCAAGATCTCTGCCATTCAAGAGATCAAATCAGTGAACAAACTTCAAGTCATTGTAGACTCCCTTATCAGTAAGTTGGCTGCCTTTGAATTAAGTAACTTTGATAACAGCTTATCTATTCAGGAAGCAGTTTTCAAGTCCTCTACCAATATCTCTTCTACCAAAAAGGGAAGAGAAACCGGTAACTGCTCAACTAGAAAGATTGGCAACTTTGCTGAGAATCTACTCTCAGAAGAGATGGAGCAAGAAAAGTTTGAAGCACTCATTGCAAGAAGATTCCCCTGAGGGAAAGGAAAGTACAAGGGAAAGCTCCCCTTGAAATGCTTCTCTTGTAATAAAAATAGGTCATATTGCTGCAAGATGTCCTGATAATAAACATAAAGATAAAAGAGGTTGGTTCAAGAATAAAGCAAAAAAGGAATGCTATCTTGCAGAAGGAGTCACAGATAACGAATCTGAAGACTCGAAGGATCTTGAAATTGCATTTGTTGCAATAAAGGAGGAAAGCCCAGTAATAGAATAAGTTGCACTCATATCAAGATCTCATCAGTATGATGACTGGATCATCGACAGTGGATACACTCACCACATGACCAGTGATAAGAGAAAGTTTATCAACCTCGAGCTCGGTGACCACGGATCTGTTACCTTTGCGAACAATGCTCCCTGTGGCATCAAAGGTAAAGGTTCTATCACCCTCTGCAACAAAGTCGTCTGTGAAGATGTGCACTGGGTCGAAGGACTCAAGTACAACTTGATGAGCGTTGCACAACTGAACAACAAAGGATTCCTGTTGGAATTGAGGCAAGGTTCCTATATAGTAAAAAATCCATCCAGAACTCATGTCGCAACCGATAGACAGAGCAAAGGCAACCTTTTCTATCTTGACTCAATGGAAGGCGTCTGTCTCATAGCTTCCGTCAAAGAAGAATCTAACGGACAATAGCTGGTTATGGCATAGGAGGCTCTGCCACATAAACTTTGACAGTATTGTCAGAGTGACCTATGAGCGTTTGTAAAGATTGTCAGTTGGGAAAGCTAACCGGAACATCCTTCAACAGTAAGTCCTTCTCTGCTGAAAAAGTTCTTGATCTAGTGCACAATGACCTGTGTGGACCAATGAGAACAAAGAGCTATCATGGAGACCGTTACTTTATGCTTTTTGTGGACGACTTCTCAAGAATGATGTGGACATTCTTTCTTAAGGAGAAATCAGAAGCTTTCCACATGTTCAAAATCTACAAAGCTAGAGTGGAAAAAGAAACCGGTAAGAACTTGAAGTGTCTGAGATCAAACAGAGGAGGTGAATTTACCTCTCAAGAGTTCACTCACTACTGTGAGGAACATGGAATAAAAAGACAACTATCTGCACCAAGGACTCCTCAGCAAAATGTAGTAGAAAGAAGAAACGGAACGCTGATTGATTGTGCTAGAACATTGCTGATTCAAAAAGATCTGCCTCATCACTTATGGAGGGAAGCTGTCAGTACTGTAGTCTACACAATCAACCGAGTTCAAGTAAAAAAGGGAACCGATAAGACTCCTTATGAACTGTGGTTCAAACATACTCCCAGTGTAGGATACTTCAAAATATTCGGAAGTAAGTGTTATGTCAAAAGAGATATGTACTCTGGGAAGTTTGATCCCAAGAGTGATGAGGGAACATTCTTGGGTTACTCTACCAAAAGTAAGGCCTATCGGTGTCTAAACAAAAGAACAGGGAAGATAGTTGAAAACATCAATGTAAAAGTTGATGAATCTTCAGAACCGGGAATGAAGACCGATCATGATGATCTCAACAGTCTTCAAAGCCTAAACGAAGGGAATTCCTTTGAATTCAACCAAGATATGAATGAAGACGACGGAAAAATACACATGGACAAACATCTGGAGCAAGAAAATGTACCTGAACCCAACAGGTTGATACAGGAAGGCGAACAAGTTGATGTCCCTAACCATGATGAAAACAATGTTCAACCGGAAGAACTACACAGGGAACAGAGACCTATTTTTCCAAGGTATGTCACATATCATTCTACTGACAATATAATTGGTGACAAACATGGGAACGTCTTGACCAGGAAGAAAGCCAAAGAGAACATCTGTCTGCTTTCATGTATTGAGCCCAAATCCACCAGAGAAGCCCTGGAAGATGAGTATTGGGTCAAGGCCATGGATGAAGAAATCAAACAAACAGAGAAGAATGACACATGGAAACTTGTGCCTAGACCTCAGGACAAAAATGTCATTGGGACAAAATGGGTCTACAAGAACAAACTGAATGAGGACGGCAAAGTCATCAGGAATAAAGCAAGATTGTTTTGCAAAGGATATGCTCAAGAAGCTGGACTAGACTATGGAGAAACTTTTGCACCAGTGGCTAGATTGGAAGGGTTAAGAATTCTTCTTGCCTATGCAGCTCACAAAAGGTTCAAAGTCTATCAGATGAATGTGAAGTCTGCATTCCTCAATGGAATATTGGAAGAAGTCTACATTGAGCAACTGGAAGGGTTTATATCTGCTCAAAAGACTAATATGGTCTGCAAACTAAAAAAAGCTCTCTATGGACTTAAGCAAGCTCCAAGGGCTTGGTATGAAAGGTTGCATTCATACCTTCTTACCATTGGATTCACAAGAACCGGTGACAACAACAATGTCTCTCAAAACTGGAAAAGATGGAAATCTAATTGCTGAAATCTTTGTTGATGATATCATCTTTGGAGGGGATGATAGGATGAGTAAAGCCTTTGCTGAAGAAATGAAGAAAGAATTTGAGATGTCTATGATTGGGCCCATAAAATTCTTTATTGGACTACAGGTCCATCAACTGGAAGAAGGTATCTTCATCTCTCAATCCAAGTACATAAAAGAAAATCTTAAGACTTTTAAACTAGAAGAATACAAACCGGTTGGAACACCAATGATAACTAACCTAAAGTTATCAAAAGAGGATGATTACAAAGAAGTAAATGAAACAATGTATCGGTCCATGATAGGAAAATTGCAATATGATGTTCACAGCAGACCGGACATTGCTCATGCAATTGGCATAGTGGCAAGATTCTCAACCAATCCCAAAGAAACACATCTGGTGGCAGTAAAGAGAATCTTCAGATATCTAAAAGAAACCAAGGAATATGGCTTGTGGTTTCCTCATGAGGGAGCATTCCAAATAAAAGTCTACACTGATGCAGACTGGGCTGGCAACATTGATGACAGAAAGACCACAAGCGGTGGTGCCTTCTTTCTAGGTGGGAGGATTGTATCGTGGACAAGTAAGAAGCAAAACTGCATATCACAGTCCACTGCTGAAGCTGAATATGTTGCTGCTGCAATCAACTGCACACAAGTGATTTGGATCAAACAACTACTGGAACGTATTCAGGAACAGGTACCTGAACCGATCGCAATTCACTGTGATAGTACCAGTGCCATCAATATATCCAAAAATCCTGTTATGCACTCCAAAACCAAGCACATTACCATCAAGTATCACTACTTGAGGGAACTAGTACAGGATAAAGAAGTAAGATTGGAGTATGTTCCCACCAAAGTACAGATTGCTAATATATTTACAAAGCCATTACCAAAGAGTACTTTTGAGTATCTCAGAGGTAGACTAGGGCTTGTACCCCTCTCAGATCATCAGTAATCCTCAAACGGGAATCATCAGTTCATTATGATTCAACAGAAGGTTACACCTGTAACCTCATCTCTCATGAACTGATGAAAAGGACTGCTGCTCACAGGGGGAGTAGAGTAAAGAACGAAAATCATCTTGATTAGCCTTTTTGGCATTATTGTCAAAAAGGGGGAGAGATTGTTGCATTTGGCCATCGGCAGCAATCAAACTTATTAATAAGCTAGGGGAGTAATGCAAAGACTCCAAATACCCTTCAATTTTTCCATCAATGCCAAAGGGGGACATTGTTAGCATCAAATGATGGTAACCGGTAAAACGCTCTACCGGATAGTTATTGTCATTGATTAGCAAAAGAGATAGAGATTTGTCATCTCTATGCAAGTTGAAGCTCTACAAAAATCTACATCAAGAGAGGCTGGTTTGGCAAGAAAAGAACAACTGTTATCCGTTGTAACCGGTCACTACACTAAGCATCATTAACCGGGAAATACACTCAGTTAGGACAAAGAATATTCCAGTTCAATCAAGGACCTAACTGCAACCGGTATAGACAATTGCCAACTAGTGTCTATAACACAACCGGGACAATGCAACCGATAATCTGCGCAAAAGGAAGCACACCAAGGACGTGCAACCGGTAAGCCAAGAAAGAGACAGCAGCAGTTGTAACATGAAGAACACAACTAGAACTCAACCGATATTTTATAGGACTCTGGTATGAACCAAGGAAGTTATAGTTAATTGTCTGTTCCAACCAACGCCTTTAAACCGGGATTTATTGCAGTAAATCCAGGTGATCTTGAGTCATCTTGATGATCGGTTTGAGGCGCAGGTAAAGGATTTGAAGCCAGAATCAATGGTTTCTTGAGGCGCGACTGAAGGATTCAAAGCCGAATTCAATGACTTTAAATCAAAGAGTTATCTTCGATGAAGGAAGGTTGCCTAACACGCAACTGTTGTCTTCTTTATGAAGTTGATAAGGCTACAGCATGCATCGGATGTTTGCTCAATGAACCCTACTCAACTAAGTGATGTATTCGTAAGAACTCAGGATTAGGTCATGCATTTGAGGAGCAGTTAGGGCAACAAATCAGTATATAATCTTATGCCTGTTCTGAAGAAAATTTGCCTTCATTCTGCCAAGTAAAAGAGTGAACCTATGTGCTACAATAGAAAGGGTAAAAGAGAATAGAGAAAGAGAGATAATAGATTGTGCAAAAGAGCACAACAGTAGATGAGAATACACTTGCGGAGACCGGTGTTGATTCTCAGTTGAGCAAAGAATAGAGATCTTATCAGGCTAAGCAAAGCCATTTGTAAAGATCACACTTCTATTGTTTTCTAGCAAACTTCAATAGACAAATCCCAGTATTTGGGTGGACTCTAACATTTGACATCATGAACCAAACAGCAAGTTCTACAGAAGCTCTGCTCAATGAACTAGTCTACAAAACTGTAGAAAATATGGAGAATATCATTGTTTCTCTGAAAGCAGTCCAGAAGAATATAGAATATGTAACTGATCAATGGGCACCATTCCTGTAATCTACAAATACCACATATAAGGATATCTTCACCAAGCTTCACAAGTAAAGAAAAGCATTACCCTTTGTCCTATGGAGGCAAAAAGGGGAAGATAAAGGTACAGAGGAAAGAGCAGAACAAGAAGAAAGCAGTGCATGTGTCAAAAAGCGAAAAGAGAAAGCACTCAAACAGGGGAAGTCTGCAACAGGGGTAGTGTTCTAAAAGACAAAGAGTAGTTTGCAAAGAACGCGGTATAAGCTGCACCAGAATGTGAGTATGGTTTGTATATAGTTTTGTTTTGCCACCAATGACAAAGGGGACGATTGTTAGCAATTTAAGTTGTCATTAGTGTCTTTCGCAAACTCCAATTCACACCGGTAAAAGATCACCAGTCACTCCAAATACTTAGAAGACACCGATAGTCGAGGAGACGAGTGTATGCACTGGTAGATAATGAAAAGGGCACTACACCGGTGGGACAATTCAAGTCTACAGTCCCGGTCTTGGATTGCGTACAGAAGGGTATCGGGTATGAGGATACTCCGGTCTAACCGGGTACAAGGGAACACCAGTCTAAAACTACCTAAAGATCTGCTCCGGATTTTGGGGAAGCAATTTGAGTTAAAACCGGATTATACAGGATATCCACCATTTGTAAGTGGATTTAACTTTTTAACAGGAGTTGGCTTTATTTCTACGGATGTCTTGCAAGGTAAACTCTAGATCAAAACGGAAAGCTTAACTTCTAGTTACATGATTTTATTGTTGAGTTTACAGCCTGGCAGTTCTATGAGTCAAGGGTTCCATGACGGTGAACTCTTGTATAAATATAGGTCATAGGACGCAAGGAAGTTGTTGATTGTTGGAAATTGCATAGAGAAGACGAGAGACATTTTCTGAGAGAAGAGCTACAAACACAGAAGTAGCAGAGATCAACAGCCAGGCAAACCAAAAAAGAGGTATGATCTAAGCAGACATTCAATGTCACATCAGATCATTGTTTTTGTTAAGTAGAGGAAGCAATTGAAATCCCTTCATTAGGGTGGACCTAATTGGTTCGTTGTAAAAATCCCTTAACAAGGTAACATCCTTTTTGATGTTCAAAATCTTGTAACCAAGTAGTTCCTAACAGGGTTCAGTTCTTAATAGACCTTTTGTAAAATCCCTTGACTGGGTAGCACCTTAACCAATGCTTTGTAAGCTCCTAACAAGGCGTCTTCATTCTGTAGTAGTGAAGTTGTGAGCTCCGTCTCACCATGGTTTTTTCCTTCTAACCGAGGGTTTCCACGTATATATCTGGTGTTGATTTGTGTATTTACTTTTTATGCTTGCATTTGACTGATTGTTTTAGAAAAATATTGTTCAAACATGTTTCAATAGTTAAGAAATAGTTGTTACTTATTCACCCCTCCCCTCTCAGTAACTGGTCGGTAATAACAAATGTTCTACATCAATTTCTAGGAGATTCTAGATTGTCATCTTCAATAGTGTGGTCTAGAATGCTTGATTGGAATGTAAAATCTTTTGGCATCTACATGGAGACACTTGAGCATACTTCAAAGACATCGCATTTCATCCTTCTTCCCTCATCTTCCTTCAGGAATGGGAAGACATCTTCCATACCATCTTGGTTTTGTTTCTTCCTAAGGGGAGGAATGTCGTTCGATAACATTTGATCATCTTCAGGCTTCAATCTCGAGCATCTTCCATCGTTGCAGGAGACTCTACATTGAGGGGGGGATGCCTTGTCTCTCTTCTTCTACTCTCTTATGGGGAGATGTTTTCCTTACATAGGGTTTTGTCCTTCTCATTCTTCTTTGAGAGTATTTTGTATTTTCATCTCTCTTTTGGGGAGGATTATATCCCAGTGGGTTTTCTCCTTTTCTCAATTTGCAAGAGGTTGCATAGCATTTGTACATGGGTACCTAACATGGCCCAATAGTTGGGACCCATCTTCCATCATTTGTGTACATTCGCCCTAAGTGTCACACCCCTCCGAATTGCTTTATTTTAACGATCTAATCATGATTGTGCCCTAGATAGTTTCTAGTTTCAATTGAACAATGGTTTTATAAAATTGTGCCCTAGATGGTTTCTGGTATTGATTGAACAATGGTTTGAATTATAAAATGCATAAATGATAATTGTTTATTTTCTATTTAAATGCATTTGAATTTATTGGTAAATATTGATTTGTGTAATCAAACGTATCTGGATTCGATGAAAATGTTTATCTTACATTAAGTATATATGATGAGGTTATGATGCCATGATATCAAATTGACTACCTTGTTTTGGCAAGTGGATAAAGGATCGACTTGGCCTCCAAGGAAAGGGGGGAAATGATATCATCAAGAAAGGGGGGAAAGAATACAGTCAAAAGTCAATGATGGATTAGATTGCAGAGGACTAGTAAGTACTACCACCGACTAGTGTGGTACAGGAGCACCTAGCACAAAGGAACACTTGAAGGGTAAAGGTCGTGACATGAGTCATATTTAAGTTTGTAAGGTCATTTGAAGATCTTTTAAGTCATGTCAAGTCATTTTGCAAAAGCTATGTAATGCAATTGTATTAAGTTGACAAAGTTGCCCTAGTGAGGTCCTAATTGGTCAAATACGTCAAATCAAGTAAACAAGCCAATGAAAAGGTAAGAAGGATGTAAAAGGTCATAAATAGTCTATTATGATGTGTTCAAGGTGTCTATACAAAGTTTTGAAGTCATTTGTACAAAAATGTCAATTATGTCAAAAAGTTGTCAAAGCAACATTTCTATAAGTTGCAAAAAGGTTGCAAGAGAGGGTATTCGGTCTTGGAGATGGTTAAGGCAGTTAGAAACTGCCAAGAACATTATAAAATGCTCATTTGGTCGAGTTAATGGAGGAGAGGCAAGTTGGAGGGTGAAATCCAAGAATCAACATCAATTACCTCTGACTGTCCTGCAGATCTGAAGGCAGCCATGGAGATTGGATGAGATTTAGTTTGTATTCCTCCATGTAAAGACCAGTCATCATGTGGGAAAGAAGAATGTATGGGCAAACTATTGTAAAGTATTAAGTTTGTGATATCAATGAATAAGGGTAATGTTTTGTTCAAGTTTTCATTCATTTCCCTGTGACAGTCATGTTTAATTACTGATTTCATGCATTTTTGTATATGAAAATGGATTGAATGCATCTAAAGCATGATGGGAGCATGTAATACAATGAATAAACATTCCTTGGAAACAAGTTTGAACACGTGCCGTTATTTGTAATGAGAGATCCATTGGTTTTTCATAAAACTGTCTGAAACCCTCCATAATTAAGTCTGCTACAAGGGTTTGTTCATAATTTGAAAAGTAACTGTTCAAAAAATTTTCTAACTCTGGGATTTTAAAATAGACTCATTGACCTTTCAAATTCATTTGTTTTTGTGTTAAATGATTGTGGCACGTTAGAGATATCTGATGCCCTAGATGGGAATGTATGCATACTTTGTTCATTTTGTGACAGTCCGTAAACAGTCTTTGTGCAGAGGGCATTACTCTTTATTTAATTGTTTGATCTTGATGAATTTTTGATATGTTGTTGGAAACCTAGTTTTCGACATTCTGACCGGAGCGATTTTCATAATGTTTTCTTGTTTAAAAGTTATTTGACACAGAGTGCAGTACTATCAAAACCGTCAATGACAGTTAGAAATGAAATATATTCCTTGTCTTATTTGATGATTGATGGTTCAGAGATTTGTTGGTATTTACAATAGGAAGAAGAGATAATGTGTGGGCAAGAGTTATTGGTTCAATGGATCAGGAATACTAATAGTGTGTAACTGATTAGACATTGTGAACTCACCGGATTGTGATCAGGAAAACAGGGCTTTTGAGATGAAGACAACTAATGGATTTGGTTGCAGGAATGACATCATTGGATGATGAAAAGAATCAGCAAAGGTATGGTGATCATCACCAAGGCCTTATAGGCCTTGAGGTTGGACTCTTGGGATGAGTGTTGTTTGGATTGAGGAAATGTAATCTTTGGATGCCTTATGTGAAGATGGGTTTTGTATTGTTTTGAGAGGTAGATGAAGAGTTGGATCCTAGAGTTGATCCTAATGTAAAAGATGACTGATTTGTGATGGAGAATGTGGAACATGAGGTTTGGGGATTGATTATGCCTCTTATGTAAAGAAATTGATGATGACATGTTGAAATCATGATTGGATCAGATTGATCCTAGAAGATTGAATGGGTTTGTAAGATGCTCTGCATCATAGTGTTACCTTGTCGACCTAGGTCCCTAGTAGGATTTTGGGAAAAGGAGTGTTCACTTACACCATAAGTCGATTTGGTGACAACCATGGAGTCATTGATGGCAATGCCGCCGATTTGCACCCATAGGATTTGGTGAACCTTGGCATGTTGAAGTTTCAAGTCGACATTTCCTTGTTAATACTTTAATAACTAATCTTAGCAAGTAATGATAGCCAATTATGACTATGCATACATATGTATCGATATATTATTACTTGATAAGGAAATTGATACCCTAAACATTAAATTTATTCATACAATTATTAAGCAATTGACATTTAAAATATTTATCAAATTGTAATATTTATTGAGTAAACTATTATTTGAAAGGCACTTAATCAATTTATTAATTTTATTGAGCAAGGTTAATAGAACATTTAATTATGTGAACCAATATTGAGTAAGCAGCTGCTTACTATAATCCTTGGGCAGTCATATTATATTGATGCATACTTTGGTTTCAAATTATATGGGAAAACACAGTTGTTGGGTGAAATTCCTAAAACATATGATTTCTGTTCAAATAAAACTTTGATTATTTGACATTCGAAAACATTAGGAAATGAAAACTTGACCTGGGTGGATATGCTCATAAGCATTCAGTCTCTATACACGATGAAAGGTGGATCGTGGCTACTCATCAAACATTAGGGATGCATTCTTGCAGAGGTATTTAGCGTGTGAAAACAATTCTGCACAGATGTTTTTTTCTTGCATTTGTATTTTCTTGGTTGGTGCCGGAGGAAGAAGACAGGGAAGTTGCATTGTTTATGGCAATTGGGGTTCTCAATTGAGAACAAAATGAGCAATAACATAAAGGAGACCTTGCTCAAACAAACTATCTCTTTCAGACTACTATTTTAGGCACGTTAAGTTTGCATTTTGCTTAGTCTTGTTAAACTGCAAAGAATAATGGCTTTTACTTAACGCAAGGAATACTGAATCAATATGTGTGTACCCTTAGTGCTATTTAGAGTATGTTCTTTCTGTTTTACTGTTAATAATAAGAAACAGAGTTCATTACTTGTGTTTTCTTACTACTGGAAGTAGAAAAGAGTACTATTCTAATTATAACTGGAACATTCGTACTGCTATACTTTTTGTAACTCAAAGATTCATAGAGCTGTTCTATTACAGTTGAAAGATTCATTTGTGTTGTTCCTTATTAGTATAAAAGATTCATGGTGCAATTCTTTATGCAAATCTTGAAGGCTGATAGGATTATAATTTCGGCAATTAGTTGCAAGAAGAAAAGAAAGGTATATTTCTTTTGTATCCTTCTTGGCTGATAGTCCAATACTGTGGTTTACTTAATAAAGAATTAGGCTTCTCATTATTAAATCACTCCTTACAGCTAAGAGTGACCAAGGATGTTGGGATAGATGTAGTAGGGAAAAGAAGATTTCTTAATTAAGTACACAGCCATGTGACTGAAAAGTCTCTCATTCTGATCAGCTAGGAAAGAAAAGAAAACTATTTATTCTCTACTTTTTTCTTTGTTCTACCTAGAGCTGTGAAGCAACTACACAGTTCAGATTGACGTGTGTTAAGAACAAGAATGTATGCTCAAATGCTGAACAAAAGAGACCGACTTTAACATGAAAAGAAATTATAAGATATTGATGTTGGAGATTTGCCAGCAAGCCAGTGTTGACTGTATGTTTCTCATTGATGACAACATATGGTAAGCAGCATGCGTTGAAGTCTTATGTAGAGAGCCTTGAGCATATGTTTCTTAGATATGTTATTAGCATGATATCATAGACGCAGAGGTTGATTCTGAGTGCAGACAGTTGTGTAGTTGTTTGTATCAGTAATGTTCCTAACAGTGTTACAAACAGAGTTTTGTATGTGATTTTCAGTATGATTGTAATGGAGCCTTGCGCGTTTAATTTTGTGTTGAAGACATGTTTATGATGCTATGTTCATGGACGCAGAGTCAGTTGTGCAGTTGAAGTTGAGTAATGATGTTTCTATTTGTCAGTTATTGTTTCCTGAGTTTATTTGATGGCGCTGACAGTGTTTATATTGTTGTAGTAGTTGCACCTATCATTTTGATATGCATGTTTGGTTTCGTGTTTGGTAATGAGTTAAGAATGTTTGTTAAGAGCGCATAACGTATTTCAACATGAGAATAAAGTTTCAGTTAATTTGGTGAAGCCGACTGTGTGAAGCAACGCATCTACTCATATTGAGGTGTGCGGTCCTATTTGTGTTGCGGGCTTGGTTTAGCTGTTGCAGATGTTATTGAAGAGTTATATTGTTTCTCTATTATGATTTCAAGGAAGTTCTACCAGGCCGACTTGATTATATCATTTGCAGAAAGATACTTATAGCCAGTCAGTTGTGATTGCTAAGTGGAATTGCGAGAGCAGAGTAGAACATGCGAATGTACTGAGACAGTCAATCATCAGTTGAAGATCTATGTGAAGAAGAAAAGAGTATATGTTATTCATTGCAACTGATCAAGATAGCAGGTCTACTTTCCAATTCACCAAGATCCAGATATAGTGTGTCTGTTATGCAGAAGGTTGCAGCCTTCACCATTTGAGCAGTGTGCTCTTGGACAGTATGTCCTCGCCTTTAACAAGGTTAATTGTAAAAGACTCCTAATATGGTCCGACCTTTGACCAAGTCACTGTACTTTATGCATTGTAAAGATCAACTCTTAACAGGGTTGTAAGATCTTCTAACAAGGATCATTATACTCTAGTGCAGTTTATAGTGGGTTTAAATTCCCACCGGGGTTTTTACCTATTTGGGTTTTCCCGTAACCAAAATTGTGGTGTTGTGTTAAGTGTTATCTCATTGTGTATGTGCTTAATGTTATTTTGTACTTAATTGGATAAAGAATTGAATCTTGTAGATAACTGATTCACCCCCCCCCCCCCTCTCAGTTATCTCTTGGGACTATTCCTAACAATTGGTATCAGAGCCAAGTGTCTCAGAGAGAAAGTTTAACAGCTTGAGGTTGATCAGATAGCATTCTTTAGAAAAGAAAGTCTTAAGTTTGATGGAGCGAAATATCTAGACTGGAAGAACAAAATGCCAACACATTTGCAGCGCATTGGTTTTGAGATTTTTGAAGTAGCTACTAGAGAAGTTCATATTCCCTCTTTATCAGATCTTGCAAAAGAAGATACAACTATTAAGCAAAAGGAAATGTTCACTCAAAATGCAATTGCCAAAGAAGCGCTTATCAGCGCCTTGTCTGACAGTGAGTTTTCAGAGATCAAGAAAGTAGATAAAACCTACAAGATATGGAAGTATCTAGAAGACATGTTTGAAGGAGACATCCAAGCCAAGAATGTGTGCAGAAAGACATGGAAGAAAAAGTACAATACATTGGAGATGCTACCTGAAGAGAACATCAGAGCCTACAATCAAAGAATTAATGAAGCAGTTGTAGGAATCAGAAATAATGGTGGAGAAATTTTGGAAGAAGACATAATGGATAAGTTGATGACTACTCTAATAGCAGAATATGAGAGCAAGATAAACATCCTAGATGAGACTATGCAGTTTTCAAAAGACTTCAGAAGAGAGACCTTAATTAGCAAGATTTCAGCATTCGAGATATCAAGTTTGAAGACAAAGCCTAAAAGTGAAACAGCCTTCAAAGCTTCAGTCCATGGTAAGAAATCCTTGAACACTTCTGGTAACTTTGACGATGATTATGAAGATAAAGAACTAGATGATTTCATTTCTATGATTGCTAAGAAAGAAAAAAAAGCAAAAG
This sequence comes from Chamaecyparis obtusa, assembly GCA_027943335.1. Classification (NCBI taxonomy): domain Eukaryota; kingdom Viridiplantae; phylum Streptophyta; class Pinopsida; order Cupressales; family Cupressaceae; genus Chamaecyparis; species Chamaecyparis obtusa. The sequence goes on along the minus strand of BSBK01008731.1, from coordinate 345,113 downwards.
GAAAATATGAAGGTCAGTTACCATTCAAATGTTTTTCATGTAACAAGATCAGTCACTTTGCCTCTAAGTGTCCTACAAGAGTGAAGAAGTTCAAAACTAATTACAAGCCTAAGTATACAAAAGAATGTTACTATGTTGGAGATGGAGTATCAGATGAAGATTCAGTAGAACATGAAATTGGATTCATTGCTATTGAAGATATGGAGAAAATGTTTGATGAGATCGATATTGAAGATGAAAAGAAAGCACAAGAACTAGCATTAATTTCACAAGCTGACATCAGAACAGACTGGATCATTGACAGCAGTTGTTCACATCACATGACAGGAGACAAAGATATATTTGTACATCTGGATAAGTACAAAGGCAGCATGGTTAGATTTGGAGGCAACGCTCCTAAATCTATCATAAGTAGAGGAGCTATCACCTTGGATGGAAAGAATAATACTGATGATGTTCTATATGTTGATGGTTTGCAGCATAACCTACTAAGTGTTGGACAGTTGCTTGACAAAGGATATCAGTTGGAATTCAAAGACAATAAGTGCATCATTAATAACAAAGAAAGAGTAATGATTGCATCAGGTTCAAAGACAAAAGGTAATGTTTTCAGATTAATTCAGAAGAGAGTTGTTTTGTTTCCAAAGTAGATGACAGTTGGTTATGGCACAAAAGACTATGTCACATCAATTTTGACAATATAGTAAAGATAAGCAATGTAAAAGCAGTAAGAGACCTTCCTAGTATTGCAAAACTAGTTGATACAATATGCAGGGAATGTGTGATGGGAAAACATGTGAGGAATTCATTTAGAAGCAAACATAATTCGACAGAGAACAAATTGGATGTAGTGCATACAGACTTATGTGGACCAACTCAAACAAGATCATACTATGGTGAAAAGTACTTTATTTTGTTTGTTGATGATTATTCTAGAATGATGTGGGTTGCGTTCTTAAAAGATAAATCTGAAGCATTTGAGAAGTTCAAGATATTCAAAGCTAAAGTTGAAAATGAGTCTGGATTAAAGATTAAATGTCTAAGATCAGATAGAGGAGGATAATTCACCTCTAACAGATTTTATGAGTATTGCGGAGAACATGGGATAAAGAGATAGCTAAGTGCACCTAGAACCCCTCAGCAAAATGGAATTGCAGAAAGAAGAAATAGGATCATACTTGACACAGCGCGCACTATCATGATTGAAGGAAAAGTTGCACACACCTATTGGAGAGATGCAGTCTATACTATCAATAGAATTCAATTAAGGCCAGGCGCAAACAGGACACCTTATGAGCTATGATTTGGGAATTACCTACAGTAAAATACTTCAAAATCTTTGGAAGCAAGTGCTACATCAAGAGAGATGAAGCTATTGGCAAGTTTGATGCAAGAAGCGATGAAGGTATTTTCTTGGTTACTCTACTAAAAGCAAAGCTTATAGATGTTTTAGCTTAAGATTGAAGAAGATCATTGAAAGCGCTAATGTAAAGATTGATGAAAATTTTATGATTCAAGAGAGATGTCATGATTATGCACCTATGATTGAAGAAGAACCTAGTCCTATCAGTAGAGAAATACTTGTTGAAGAAATGTTTGACAACATTGATGTATTATTCAATGATCCTGAAACAAGTGAAGAAGAATCACAAAAGACAGATGAGAGAGTCACTCCTAATGTTCCAAAATTCACATCTAGATACCATTCAAAAGAAGATATCATTGGATATCGGAACAACAAAGTCATGACAAGATCAAAGGCAAAAAGTTCAACAGTTGATGAAGCGGTATGTTTACTTTCACAAATTGAACCCTTAAGTGTTGAAGATGCTTGTAATGATTCAGATTGGCATGAAGCAATGAAAGAAGAGCTAGATCAGATAGTTAAGAATGATACATGGGAATTGGTCCCTAGACCTAGCCACAAGAATGTGATTGGAACCTAGTGGATATTCAGAAACAAGATGAATGAAGATGGTACAGTAGTAAGAAACAAAGCAAGACTAGTATGTAAAGGATATGTGCAGAGAGAAGGAATTGATTATTTAGATATATTTGCCCCTATAAGCAAATTGAAAGCCATAAAGTTATTTCTAGCCTATGCAACATTCAAGGACTTTAAAGTATATCAGATGGATGTCAACTCAGCATTCCTAAATGGAGAGTTGAAGGAAGAAGTCTACATAGAGTAGCCTGAAGGATTTACTTTATCAAACAAACCTGATATGGTATGCAGACTAAAGAAAGCCCTTTATGGATTTAAGCAAGGACCTAGAGCATGGTATGAAAGACTAGATGGTTACTTGACTAAGATTGGATTCAAGAAAGGAGCAGCAGATTGTAACTTATTCATGAGAGAGACACTTGAAGGATTATTACTAGTTGCTATTTTTGTTGATGACATTATTTTTGGTGGTAATTACAAGCTTAGTGCAGAATTTGCTAAAGAGATGCAAAGCGAATTTGAAATGAGCATGATTGGACCTATCAAGTACTTTTTGGGATTGAATGTGCAGCAAACAGACAAAGGTATTTTCATAAATCAATCTAAGTATGTGAAAGAAATATGGAAGAAGTTCAAGATGGATGATTGCAAGCCAGTAAGTACCCCTATGATAACAGGAAGCAAGCTTTCAAAAGAAGATGATTCTACAACAGTAGACAAGACCTTATATAAGTCTATGATTGGTAAACTCATATATCTTACTCAATCTAGACCAGATATTTCTAATGCAGTTGGTATTGTTGGAAGATTTGCAGCAGAACCTAAACAAAGTCATCTTATGGCAGTAAAGAGGATATTCAGATATTTGAAAGGAACTATAAACTATGGTTTATGGTATCCTAATTCGGAGAATGTAAAATTTCATATGTATATAGATGCAGATTGGGCAGGTTGCGTTGATGATAGAAAGAGTACCTCAGGAGGAGTAGTATTTCTTGGAGATAGACTTGTCACTTGGACAAGCAAGAAGCAGAATTGTATTTCTCGGTCCACAGCAGAAGCAGAGTATGTAGCAGCAGCATTAAATTGTTCTACAACTGTGTGGATCAAGCAACTGATAAAGGATTTTAGAATTCAGATTGATTACCCTATTATTATTCATTGTGACAACACTAGCACTATCAATATGTAAAGAACTCTGTGATGCATGCAAAGACAAAACACATTGAGATAAAATATCACTTCCTAAGAGAGAAAGTTGCAGACAAAGAAGTAAAATTGGATAATGTGAGCACAAAAGAACAGCTAGCAGACATTTTCACAAAGTGTTATTACTAACCAGTTACTGAGAGGGGGGTGAATCAGTAAATACTTGTTTCTATTACAATTCAAAACTTGTTTAATTATCCTTCCTTGTTAAGTAGAATATAAACAATCATTCATAAGCATAAATAGAAATACACAAATCAACACAAGATGTATACGTGGAACCCCTCGGTTAGAATAAAAACACCACGGTGAGACAGAGCTCACAACTTCACCATTGCGGAATGAAGGCGCCCTATTAGGAGCTTACAAAGCACTGGTGAAGGTGCTACCCGGTTAAGGGATTTTATACAAGATCAGTTAAGATCTTAACCCTGTTAAGAGTCGCCTGGTTAAAGGACTTTCAACATCAACAAAGATGTTACCCTGTTAAACGATTTTACAAAGAACCGATTAGGTCCACCCTAATAGAGGGATTTCAATTTGCTTTCACACCTTATAAAAGAAATGATCTCATATGACACTGATTGTCAGATTAGATCATACCTGTTGATCTCTTCCTCGGTTTGCCTGGCTGTTGAATCTTTTCTATCTCTTTGCCTTTCACCTCTGGTGACTATGATCTGTATGCAAATGTCTCTTCACTGCGTTGTTTACTCAACAACTCTCAACAACACTTTTCTTGTGTCCTATGACCTGTATTTATAAAAGAGTTCACCTTAATGAAACCCTTATCTCATAGAACCGCTAGGCTGTAAACTCAACATTAAATCATGCAACTAGCAAAAAGCTTTGCGTTCTGATCTGGAGTTTACCTTGAAATCATCCATAGAAATAAAGCTAACTCCACTTCTAAGCGGTGGATGTTCTGTATAATCCGGTTTTAACTCAAACTGCTCCGCATAATCCAGTGCGGATCTTTATGCAGTAGACCGGTATACTCTTATACCCGGTTCATCCCTGTATACAATATAAGACCGGTATTGTGTACTTGGATCGGTCTTCCGATGTATCCCCTTTGCTTAATCTACCAGTGCATACACTCTGTTTTCAGTCTACCAATGTCTTTTGAAGTAACGTGAGTGACCGGTGAACCTTTACCAGTGGGAATGGTGTTTGTGATTTACACTAATGACAACTTAAATTGTTAACAATCTTCCCCTTTGTCATTGGTGGCAAAACCATACTCACTTGTGACAATTTATACCTTTGGTTCTATAGACTTTTCTTTTCATTGTAGCACACTTCCCCTGTTTGTGTGCTCCAGTTGAGTGGTTGTAGTTGTTCTGTCCTGTTTCTTTTCTGACCTTTCCGCTATCTGAGTGCTGCTCTTCTTCCCATTTCCCTTTCTGCTTCCTCTTCTTTCTTCTGCTTCTTCTTCCCCTTTTTGCCTCCATAGGACAAAGGGTTATTCTTAGGATTTCACATTTGTAGCTTGGTGAAGATATCCTTGTACATCGTCTTGGCAGAGTGAAGAAACGGTGCCCATTGACCGGTTACATGTTCAATTTTCTTTTGGGATGCTTTAAGAGAAACAATGATGTTCTCCATATCTTCCACAATTTTGTAATCTGGTTCATTGATCAGAACCTCTGTAGAAGTCGCGGTTTGCTGCATGGAATCAAATATTGGGGCCAGAAATCCAATAATGTCTCGGATTCTCTTATTCTCCTCTTCTACAATCTTTCTTAGGATTAGAGCAAGACTTGTCATTTCTCTGCTAAAATTTGTTGCAGATTTATTCTTGATGTCAAATTGAGATGACAAAGCTCTTATTTCTTTAGAGGTCTTTGCAAACTTCTCTGTCAGATCTTGCAGAAATACTTCAAAGTTTGAAGTTCGAGTCATCAAACTACCTGCCACTTGAAGTTGTTGAAGCACTCTGAGGTTGGTTGACACAGTTACCTTGATTTCTTCAACCTATTTGTGGATAATCTCTACTCTTTTCTTCTCATAATGGTCTATTGCCACAGTTTTTGGATCTGTGAGATCATCACCGATGGCTTGTGCCAAGACTTCTAGTTGATCGATGACCGGTTCATTTTCATCTATATCAGCATCCAGTATGAAGTTGCACAAGATGTTCTTTACAGTGGTCAGGACCATGTCCTGTTTCCTTTTGGTCAGCTCATTTAGCTGCCTTGTTGACATCTTGCTGATGTCTACCACTGTACCGGTGGCCTTGCTCCTTTGGCTTCTTTATCCTCAGCAAATGACAACTTTCTCTTTGATGAGGAGCTTGGAATATCTGCTTGCTCCTTTTGCTTGGGCTCCTGGTCCGAATGAGCTTGCTCAGTTTGTACAGGAATTTCTTGTTCCTGTTCCTTATTTTCTTCATCTCCTTGTTGAGTTTTATCTTCTAGTGGCACCTCTTCTTCAGGTAGATCTTCCTTGGCAGGTGCTTCTGCCTCAATCTGAGCTTCTTTCGGTTGCACATTAACTTCTACATCATGTTCTTGTTGAAGTTGTTCTTCCGGTGGCACTTCTTCTGTGCACTGCTCTTCAGCTGTATAGAGTTCTCCCACTAGTATATCACTTCCTCTTGTTCAACATTTATTTGTTCACCAGATGTGAACTCCTCTGTTTGAACATTTACATCACCGGTTGTAGGTTCTTCATGATTAGTGAATTGAACTAGTGGTGCCGACACTCGTTCAGTTTGATCCTGAGGACCTAATTTATCAAGTGCACTGAAGTCATATTGTTGCCAAAAGTCCAAAGTCTCTTTATAGACTTGATTCTCATATCCGTTTAGAATCTGGGCAACTCTATACTTGGTATCCAAGTTCATTGCTGCTTCCTCTAGTAGAAGCTTTATTCTTTCTTCATTGAGACTAAGTCTGACCTTTAACAATGTTTCCCTATTGATCCTCGTATTTGTGCCTAGACCGATTCTCCATTTTGTCTGAAGCCTAGAATTGAGTTCCGGTGGGAACTTGGACCTATAGTCCCTTCGAGTTCTATTGTAGTCCATAAAAGTTTCTACTATGGCTACTATGACTGACTTCTTATCCTCTTCTCCTAGCAGACTATACCATTTGGCAGCATTATCTACTTGTCCAAAATCACCTTTTCCTGGAGAAGTTAGAATGGTTGGACGAGCAGGATAGTCACTTCCTTGTTCATCAGTGATATCTACAATTACTGATGCCTCAGCTCCAAGCACTCCTTTTCCTTTATCGGTGTCAGCGACCGGTTGAATTGTTGCTCTTTGTCGAGCTTCTTCTGCTTGCAGCTGGGTCTGAAGAAGTTTGGTCCACATCACTACTCCTTCATCATGCACTCTCTCAGCTTCTCCAACAAGCATGAGACCGATCCAACTTTTTGTTAAGAAGGTTTGCTGATGCAATTCAGCCTGTTCAGTGGCTTCTTCCAGAGTGAGGTGGTTTTGAACCTCTAGAAGAGCTCGAATTCTTAATTCCTTTTCTCTGCCCATGGAAGCTTTCCATCTAGCTTCAAGAATTTGTAGGAGATCATCAAGTACAACCTTGTGAAGTTCGATAGGATGCAGATTATACTTATGAATGCAATGCACTACCGCTTCTTCTATCTTCCTCCTGTCTTCTTCATTAGCAAACTTATATCTTGACTCCACTGAACTCATTCCACCAGTATCTTTTACTCCTACCACAAATTCATCAATTGTGGGCTTCCTACTTCTTGGTGGATCCTCTTTTACTGGTTTGCTTGAACCCCTCTTCCTTTTGATTAGAGGAACTGTCTTCTGAATCCATCTCCTCTTGTTTTCCCTCTTGGGTACTGGTTACCGGTTTTGCTTTCTTCCTTCGAGCCTTGGGTTGCTCTGTCGCCGGTTTCTTCTTTGGTGTGGGGGCCCTTTTGGTGTAGACATTTTTTATCAATGCCCTCTTCTTAAGATTCTCTTGAATCTCTGCGAATGTGCCGAACTGGTGCGCAATGAGATCCAGATTTGCTTCATTTAGGGCATCAGCATATGCCTTAGCAATCATGGTAGTGATCTCATATCCTAGCTCAAGAGCGTACTCTATTCTCGGTTCCACTGCTTGAATGATGCAGTGATCGGTGGAAACTAGAAAACACACATCATCTTTGTACAAGTCAACAATTGTTGACGGCACCCGCTCCCTTGCGTGCATCCTTAGTTGAAAGGCTTCAAAATATTCGTTCATTACTTTACTTAACTGGTTTCCCAGTTGGTTGGCCAATTCAGCTATTTGGTGCATGACCGGTCTATCGGTTTTCCATGTAACCTTGCCAATTCCTGGGAAGAAACTTTCATAGTAAAACTAGAGACATACCAGTAAAGTCTCGTACTTCATAGATTTCTTTTTGACAATACCGAGCTTCTTCATATTTTCAAATATCTGCCCTCTGAGCATTCTGCAGATATCATAGTTGGTGTTATCATACATTATCCGGTGGGCGGCATGTATGGCTCCTCCCAGTATATTGTTGAGATTACTGGACTGATAGATTTTATAACCTATCACCGCGGATGCAAACCGAACCCCTTCGTCTTCGATGTCGTTCACTGTCATGAGGCGACCATCGGATTTGGACTTCGTCAGCTTTGTGACGATTGCATTAGAGATCGTTCGCAGGGTTAAAGCTTCCCCTTCCTGACTATATCCAATCACGCAATGCAAGTCCTCCTTGGTTATTTATATAACTGCACCCTTTTGGAGCCAAAACCCTAGATCGTGCACTTGACTGAGGACCAGTTGGATCCAGTTTGGTCAAAAGATAGTCAGATAGGTGACTCCGTTGATAAGATAGGACGACACCAACTTTGCATATCGGTCTTGTAGTCTTCCGTCCTCACACAAAGAGAGATACTCGCCCTAAATGTTTGTTTCACCAAGTTCTTCCTTCTTGGCGTGGATAAACGGAGTCACATCTTCTGTCATAAAGACGCCATCTGGCACTGTTGACAAAGCTCCAGCCATATCAGTTGCCCGATTCTGGATCGCCACAATATCATATGTAGGTCGATCCACTTGATTTCCCTTGATCAGCTTCACAATAGAGGATGATGATGCCATTTCTTGATAACCGATTACCACAGAAGGTCGCTTGATCGGTATTACAGACAGTAGCTCACACTATTTAAAGCACAAGAATTATACTTAGCACAAGAATTCATTAATCACAAAGAAAGCAAAGTAAAACTAACGAGTAATTCTCCTTTCTTTTATAGGGTTAGCTCATAACGATTATGCCAAATGGTAACTATTTGTTAAACGGGTACAGTATTAAATGCCTTACCTAAATTTTCTTTTCGGTTTTGCCAATCGGTGATCCGGCTTTTTCGGTTTGGCAAACCCTAGTTGATTACTACTTACCTATCTGTTTATCCTTGTAGACTGAGTGAGTCTGATTCTCACCAATCCTACTGGGAATGGTAGATGGTCTATCAGTTCCCTCTAGGCCTTCACGGCTTAGTTTGCTGAAGAGATATCACCATCAGCAAATGATGATCTTTCTTCTGTTTTCTCCTCAGTGGAGTTCTTTGATTCCTTTTTGAACCAAATTTGTCTAATTGTTTTTCCAGTCTTCTCCTCCTTATTGATCTTCTCATTTGAGGATGAGATCTTCTCTACCGATTTGACCAATTCTTTCCTTTTGATAGATGACCGGTTCCTGCAATTTTTGGCTAGGTGTCCAACTTTGTTGCAATGATAGCAAACTATCCCGATTGCCTTCCGTGGGTTCACTCTTCTTGTGTTAGGTGATTTACTCCACGAGTCACTTTGACTATGTATCCCACAGTTTGCACAATTGGATGTGCTCCGGTTCTTGTTTCTCTTAGTGAATACCGATCTTGGGGATTTGAATGCCATTGTCTTTAATTTGCATTCTTCAGCCTTGTGTCCAAACTTATTGCATGCATAGCAGTAGCCCTTGAAGCTTCCCCTTCTTCCACTGGACATAGTTGTGGGGCTTGACCAACATTCATTAGTCTTGTGGCCATACTTGCAACAGTTCTTGCAGTAGTTGTTGTTTGGCTTTACCGGTGCATTCCTGCAGTCATTTGTTCTCTGACCCAATTTCCCACAATGAGTGCAAGAGGTGTTGAAGGTCTTCTTACCTTTTTGTGCCAAAGGCTTCATTTCTTTCTTGCTTATCTTGGCTCCAAAAGACTCACCAGTCTCTTTGGTGACTTCATCTGTGAATCCAAGACCGGTGTGATCTTTATGCTTTCTTTGAGCTTTAAGTTGCTCATCAAGCTTGACCAAGCTCTCGTTGTATCTTCTTAGGGTTTCATTTCTTTCTTCAAATTCTTTCATTTGTTCCTTCAGTTGATACAGCTCTAGTGCTAGTCTTTTGCATGCTTCATCCCTACAATGCCATCCCTTTTGCATGTTGTCGTTTTCTTGGGTGACAATTTGCATGTCTTCTTGGAGTTGCAAAATGATAAGTTCATTTGCCCCTACAACTTCCTCTACCCGGTTCCTTGCTTTTTCAGAGGTTGTTAATGACTTGGCTGCTGTGTTTCTTTCATCTTCAGCTTTCCTCTTTTTCTCGATCAGTTCAGTCATCCTCAGGGCATTCTCTTCTTGCTCCCTTTTGAGATTGGAGATCTGACCGGTTAGGATCTAGTTCCTTTCCATGAGCTCAGATACTGCCTCCTCAGCTTCATCAGATCCACTCTGCCCAGAGAGTTCATCAATGGTCTCATTGCTCTCATTCAATTGCAGAGCCATCTCCTTTCTTTTTGCAAGTGATCTCCTCAGCCTATTCTCCAGAGAGGCAATAATGTCGTTGGCTTTCTCTAGCTATTTCTGATACCTGTAACCCTCCATGATCTTTCTCTCAAGCGATTAAGCTTTATATATGAGAACAAGGCTCTGCTACCAATTGTTATTACTAACCGGTTAGTGAGAGGGGGGGTGAATCAGTAAATATTTGTTTCTATTACAATTCAAAACTTGTTTAATTATCCTTCCTTGTTAAGTAGAATATAAACAATCATTCATAAGCATAAATAGAAATACACAGATCAACACAAGATGTATACATGGAAACCCTCGGTTAGAAGGAAAAAACCATGGTGAGACAGAGCTCACAACTTCACTACTGCAAAATGAAGGCACCCTGTTAGGAGCTTACAAAGCACTGGTGAAGGTGCTACCCGGTTAAGGGATTTTATACAAGATCAGTTAAGATCTTAACCCTGTTAAGAGTCGCCTGGTTAAAGGACTTTCAACATCAACAAAGATATTACCCTATTAAAGGATTTTACAAAGAACCGATTACATCCACCCTGATAGAGGGATTTCAATTTGCTTTCACACTTTATAAAAGCAATGATCTCATATGACACTGATTGTCAGATTAGATCATACTTGTTGATCTCTTCCCCGGTTTGCCTGGCTGTTCTTTTCTCTCTTTGCCTTTCACCTCTGGTGACCGTGATCTGTACACAGATGTTTCTTCACTGCTCTGTTTACTCAACAACTCTCAACCACACTTTTCTTGCATCCCATGACCTATATTTATAAAAGAGTTCACCTTAATGAAACCCTTATCTCATAGAACCGTCAGGCTGTAAACTCAACATTAAATCATGCAACTAGCAAAAAGCTTTGCATTCCGATCTGGAGTTTACCTTGAAATCATCTGTAGAAATAAAGTTAACTCTTGTTAATAAGATAACTCCACTTTTGAGCGGTAGATGTTTCGTATAATCCGGTTTTAACTCAAACTGCTCCACATAATCCGGTGCAGATCTTTATGCAGTAGATCAGTATACTCTTATACCCGGTTCATCCCTGTATACAATATAAGACCGGTACTGTGTACTTGGATCGGTCTTCTGGTGTATCCCCTTTGCTTAATCTACCGGTGCATACACTCTGTTTTCAAGCTACCGGTGTCTTTTGAAGTAACGTGAGTGACCGGTGAACCTTTACCGGTGGGAATGGTGTTTGTGATTTAAACTAATGACAACTTAAATTGTTAACACAAAGCCTTTACCAAAGGATGCATTTGAGTATCTCATGGAGAAGCTGGGATTAATTCCCTTCCCTGGATCTGATTAGAGTTTGCAGTAGTGCATCAGTCCTCAGTGACTGATGAATGGTTGACTACTCTACTTCAGGAGTAGTACCTTTGCTTATTTGCTTTGGCGCCCTTTGCCATTGATGTCAAAGGGGGACTATATAGTCATGAAAAACAAAACAGTTGATTTATTCTAGAAAGGGAGAGTATGTAGTACTAAGGGGAGTATATAGTAAGAAGATGTAGCAGTTGATATTCAGAGCATTCAGCAGTAGATGGAGGATTCATCCATGGGAGAGTTTTTGTTGAGGAAATGGAGAATGTTATAAAATAATTGTACGTTAGGATTGGTGGTGTTTTTCATTCCATATGTTGCCATCAATGCGAAAGGGGAAGATTGTTGGAAATTTGTCAGCAAGCCAGTGTTGATTGTATGTTTGTCATTGATGACAACATATGGTAAGCAGCATGCGTTAAAGTCTTATGTAGAGAGCCTTGAGCATATGTTTCTTAGATATCTTATCAGCATGATATCATAGACGCAGAGGTTGATTCTAAGTGCAGACAGTTGTGTAGTTGTTTGTATCATTAATGTTCCTGATCGTGTTACAAACAGAGTTTTGTATGTGATTTTCAATATGATTATGATGGAGCCTTGCACGTTTATATTTGTGTTGAACACATGTTTATGATGCTATGTTAATGGACGCAGAGTCAATTGTGCAATTGAAGTTGAGCAATGATGTTTCTATTTGTCAGTTACAATTTCCTGAGTTTATTTGATGGAGTTGATTGTGTTTATATTGTTGTAGTAGTTGCACCTATCATTTTGATATGCGTGTTTGGTTTCATGTTTGGTAATGAGTTAAGAATGTTTGGTTAAGAGCGCATAACGTATTTCAGAATGAGAATAAAGTTTCTGTTAATTTGGTGAAGCCGACTATGTGAAGCTACGTGTCTACTCATATTGAGTTGCGCGGTCCTATTTGTGTTACGTGCTTGGTTTAGATGTTGGAGATGTTATTGAAGAGTTATATTGTTTCTCTATTATGATTTCAAGGAAGTTCTAATAGGCCGACTTGATTATATCATTTGGAGAAAGATACTTATTGCCAGTCAGTTGTGATTGCTAAGTGGGATTGCGAGAGCAGAGCAGAAGATGCGAATGTACTAAGACAGTCAATCATTAGTTGAAGATCTATGTGAAGAAGAAAAGAGTATATGCTATTCATTGGAACTGATCAAGACAGCAGGTCTACTTTCCAGTTCACCAAGATCCAAATATAGTGTGTATCTATTATGCAAAAGGTTGCAGCCTTCACCATTTGAGCAGTGTGCTCTCGGATAGTGTGTCCTCACCTTTAACAAGGTTAATTGTAAAAGACTCTTGACAAGGTTCGACCTTTGACCAAGTCACTGTACTTCGTGCATTGTAAAGATCAACTCTTAACAAAGTTGTAAGATCTTCTAACAAGGATCATTATACTCTAGTGCTGTTTATAGTGGGTGCTAATTCCCAACAGGGTTTTTACCTGTTTGGGTTTCCCTGTAACCAAAATTGTGGTGTTGTGTTAAGTGTTATCTTATTCTGTATGTGCTTAATATTATTCTATACTTAATTGGATAAAGAATTGAATCTTAGAGATAACTGATTCACCGCCTTCCCCCCCCCCCCCCCCCCCTCAGTTATCTCTTGGGACTATTCCTAACAATTGACAATAAACTAGTCCACAGTATTCTCAAATATTGTCAATATAGGAAGAAATAACTGTGAAAGAGAATGGAACTTATACTTCTCTTGTTGTTCAAACTGCCTATGGGTTATAACTAATAACCTTAAACTATCATACCTCAAAAATAATAGTAAAGATAGCCTTACAGAGAAGTGATGTAAGAGAACATATGATTATGTGAAAAGATTCTCAGGACAGTTGTAGGGGCTCACTTAATAAGAATGAAATGTGCCAGTGAGCCTTTCAGCATAGACCTGTATAACAAGAGCAAACAGCTCTAGCACATGTACTTCTAAGAGTTTGCGTTGTGCAGTTTCACGCTGAATGGTTCACATGTTACATTGATGTGGTACTAATAAAGCATACAACTTAAGAAACAAAGTCAAATGTCTATGTTTATATACAAAACAAGTATGTCGAAAACATACAGACAATGAGATGTTATGACCCCATACTCAAAGGGTTCCTTAACTCCCTATGTGTCTCTAAGGGTGCAAGTCAGATAGGGTGAGAACTTGACGTCATGATAACATGAAAGTCCTTGGCCAAGGTGCACTATCCCTATGTCAATGTTTTTCAGTTCCTAAGTTCTCGGATACAGACTTAGTCAAGAGTTACACCAAGTTAGCAGTAGCTATATGGTGTAGCCGACTAAGGATGTAGGGCCTTGAACCAATTCTAGATGACTTGACCTAACTGTATACTTTTCCCTTGCGGAGGGCTAGGCCCACTTCAGGAGGAATTGTGCAAGGGAGGATCGAGTACGATCCATGGTTGGGTGGTTAAATGCCCTGATGATATATTTTCCCCCTTAATGCATAAAAAGATTAAAGATGAACCAAAGACATCCAGTTGCTTGTGTAAAGTAAGATCCTTTCCATTCTCTGTCCTTTGAATATGTTATATACAGTAATTTGTATTTAGATTTGGATCTTGATTCTACTTAAAATTACTTTACGAAATATTGCAGCAATAACTTCCTTTACTTGTTTTAAAAGCTATTAGCATGTTTAGTTCCTTCTTTAGTTTTCAATGTTTGTTTTCTTCTTCTTGTTATAAAAAAAATTATTCATTAGACTAGCCGTTACTTTGTGTTAAGAAAATGCTCGTTTCACTAAGTTGCACTTGAGGATGGTTGTTGGTCTGATTAAGGTGTTATTCCTAGTAAGTTTTTCATCTAGGTCCTAATTACACGTGGTACTTGAGTTTACTTAGGGACCACATAGGAACATGCCCACTTTAAGTGGAATTCCCACTCTTAGTGGTTATTATCACTTTTCACTTTTCCACCTTGTGTGGGTGATAAGTTATCAATTTATGTCTCATATCATAAGATTAATACACTTGTCATAATCTTATACTATCCTATGTCTCACCTTGGTCTACAAAACGAAGGGGTCTCCTTTGTAATCTCAATTCATTCTATTGCATCATTGATAGGATAGAATTATTCTTCCTTGTTGATCTCTCTTGCACTTTCATGGAGGGCCTTCATCTTAGGTGGCTATAATCTTCAGCCAATCGCACATTGTATAGAGCATTCTATACCCAACTCTAACAATATCAAATGGTGCATATTTTCTTTCACATAGTATATTGTGCATACCTGTAGCCTTGTGGTCTTACAAGTAACAAAGAGATTTTTTCTCTAAAAGAAGTTTCTTGATAAACATAGAGACATCTTGAACATAATCACAAAGACATTTCTGTCTAATGGGCATCCCACCCTTCCTGAAGATATATAGATTTCATTTCTTAGGAACAAGTCAGAAATCCATTTGATGTTGATGAATTTCAATGAAATACACACATTTGTAAAGCTCCTGACCGAGACTTCCCAATATATTTCATGTTAATATAATACCCATAATTTCCTCCAAACTTTTAGTCTCACCAATTCTGCAGATTGACAAAATGATCATTATTACATTGCTAAATCCCTGATCATTTAAAAGTAGTTCACCACTCCATTAGAATAGCAAGGAGAATTAGTGGTGCGGTATTTTGTTGATGTTTAAAAACATAATCAATAAACCACCCGATCCTCTCACATACATAATGGACATCAGTTAATTTTGGGAAAACTGGGTTAGGTTTGCTTTGTATAGATGAGTAAGGTTTTTATTGTATAAGGCACAAAGATGCTACTAACTACCAATATCAAATGAATTGTAATGTTCCCAACCACAACTCAATTGGAAACAAGCGTTTTAGTGTTTGTCTGTTGTTTCTGATATGGACTGTGCATAGGACAGGCCGCACGCTAAACTGGAAGGCTGTATGGAGGCAGGCAAGTAGACTAGAGGCAGGCAGGCTGGCTGGTCGAAGGCAGGCAAGAAGACAGGCCGGAGGCAAGCAGGTCGTACGGAGGCAGACAAGCCGTACGGAGGCAGACAGGCCGTACAGAGGCAGGCAGGCAGGCTGTACGGAGGCAGCCAAGAAGGTCGTACGAAGGCAAGTGGGCAGGCCGTACAAAGGCAGGCAGGTCATACATACGAAGGTAGGCAGGCCGTACGGAGGCAGGTAGGTCATACGGAGGCAAATCGTGGTCGTGTGATTTGGATGGTGTCGTCCTCCTGACGTAGTTTGTAGTAATTTGCTAAATGAAAGAATATGCCAAATACAACTAAAAATATTTGCAAGGAAACTTTATTGATAAATCTGTAATATTTCAGATGTGCCAGATCCAATACAACAAAACAAGAACAAGCAGAGTAGGGTGAGGGTTAAATCCCACTGATATTGCAAATACCAAATAGGGAGGATCTTTCACCTCCGAAATGGCAGCTAGCAGAATCCCAACAGAAATTCGCAAATACAAATAAAATATTAAAACTGACCTACACGCCGAGCATAAATACCCGTCAAGGAAACTCCCGAGAGTGCACAAAAGAGCCGACGGCAACAACTACACTACGCCAACAAAAAGAATGGGCCCAAGATAAACTAAATCGATCAGGACCCAAATACAATAGTTTTATTAGTCATTTAATGACAGGGACATTACAGCCCTCCCGTCCCAATAATTGCTTGTCCTCAAGCAATTTCAAGCTGGGGTGTTCCAGAATCTCTTCTCCTTCCCAAGTGGCATCTTCAAGGGGTAGATCCTTCCAGCACACAAGAAATTCCTTGATAGTACGTGTCCTCAATCTTTTCTCCCGATTGTCAAGGATTTCCGCTGGTTCCAATACTAACTTTCCTCCGTCATCGAGGGGTGGCAGGTCTGTGGAGACCGTCACTTACGGGCCCACGGCTTTCTTCAGACAAGAAACGTGGAAGACGTTGTGGATTCAGCTTCCTTCAGGTAGGTCCAATTCGTATGCAACTTCACCCACTCTCCTTGTCACACGGTAGGGTCCATAGAAACACAGTCTCAACTTCTCCTTCCCGGAAGCCTTCAGAGAAGATTGTCTGTATGGTTGAAGTCGGAGGTATACCAGATCCCCTACTTCAAAACTCCTCTCAATTCGGTGCATGTCAGCATACATTTTCTGCTGATTCTGAGCCTGCTGCAGATTTTCCTTTAGGGACTTTAAAATATCTACTCCTTGCAGCCAGTCCTTGGCCTTCGGCGTGTGACTGTCACTGAGAGCCAAGTCCATAAATGAAGGAGGTTCATACCCGTACAATGCTTTGAAAGGTTCCATTCCAATGGACATATGGAAAGTGGTATTGTAACAGTACTCTCCTAGGTGTAGCCATTTTATCCATGCCCTCTGTTGTGTTGAAACATAATTTCTGAGGTAACCTTCCAACCATTTGTTCACGATTTCTATTTGTCCGTTGGTCTGCGGGTGGTAACTGGTGCTTGGTGACAACTCTGTCCTTGCTAGTCGAAACAATTCTTTCCAGAAATTACTGAGGAAGCGACTATCTCGGTCGCTCACTATCTTTCGAGGGAGTCCATGCAGACGGAACACCTCTCGGAAGAATAAGTCTACTACCTGTGAAGCGGAAAACTCTGTTGGAATAGCAAAGAAATGTGCATACTTGGTTAATGTGTCGACTACCACAAAGATGCAATCCTTCCCCTGTGCCTTAGGGAGCCCGAAGATGAAATCCATTGAGATGCTATCCCACTTCTTCTCTGGAATCGATAATGGTTGAAGTAAACCCACTAGTAGAGTGTGTTCGGATTTATTTTGTTGACAGGTGGAACATTCTCGGACGTACTGTAATATCACTTTTTAGGCCCTTCCATGAGAATCTTTCCCTAATCTGTCGGTAGGTCTTCAAGTACCCTTGATGCCCGGCTAGAGGCGAATCGTGCATTTCTTTCAAGACTTTTTTCTTCAACTTGGATTCAGACACCAAGTAAATTCTGTCCTTGTAGAGTCATCGACCACCTTATACCTGTCGTCCTGTATTTCTTTGTCTAGGAGTTGGCATGCGAATGTGTCCTTGGAGTATTCGACCAACAAATGTACTTTCCAATCCGCTGATATTTGAGATAAGGAACATATGGCCGGCTTTCTTGACAAGGCATCAGCCACTACATTATTTTTTCCTTTTACATATTCAATGTCAAAGTCGAAAGCGTGGACTTTACTTACCCATTTCTGTTGTCGCTCATTCAACTCTCGTTCCAAAAAATGCCTAAGGCTGTTGTGATCTGTACAGACAACGAACTTGGTTCCGACGAGGTACTACCGAAAATTTGTCAAGGCATGCATGATGGCCATCATTTCTTTGTCGTATATAGAATACAACCTTTCGGCTCCCAAGAGCTTTCGACTTTCGAAAGCAATAGGGTGGCAATCCTGCATTAAGACGGCCCTGATACCCTCTCTGGAGGCATCACACTCCAGGATGAAAGGTCGACTAAAGTCTGGCAGTGCAAGGACCGGACAAGAACTCATAATCTCCTTGAGTTTCTCAAAAGTCTGATGTGCTCATTCATTCCAATGAAAAGACCCCTTCTTTGTCAGGTCGATGAGAGGTGCGCTGAGGTGTGAGAGCCCCTTCACGAACCGTCTATAGTAACTACACAACCCAAAGAATCCACGTAGTTCTGAAAGAGTCTTTGGAGGTGGCCAATCCAAGATAGCTTGAATCTTTTCTTGATGCACTTGAACTCCTCGGCTACTGACAATGTGCCCCAAATATAATATCTCTGTCATCCCGAATTCACATTTGGATCGTTTGGCGAACAATAGTTGTGACTTCATAATCTCGAGCACTTCTTCCAAATGCCTTAAGTGCTCCTCCCATGTCTTGTTGTAGATCAATATATCATCGAAGAATACCAATAGAAACTTAAGCAGCTATTTGTTAAAAATGTGATTCATGCAAGATTGGAATGTAGCAGGAGCGTTGGTCAATCCAAACGGCATGACTAGAAATTCGTAATGCCCATAATGGCAACGGAATATTGTTTTCTCCACAGCCTGCTCCCTCATGCGGATTTGGTGATACCCCAAACAAAGGTCTATTTTTGAGAAATAAACGGCGCCATGTAACGCATCCAGCAATTAATCAATCCTGGGAGTTGGATACCTGTTCTTGATGGTCTTTTTGTTCAGCGCGCAGTAGTCTACACACATTCGCAATGTTCTGTCCTTCATTTTAACTAGCACTACTGATGATGCAAAAGGACTGGAGCTAGGTCTAATCCAACCTTTGTCAAGGAGTTCCGGTATTGTTTTTTCAATCTCATCTTTTAGCCTCTTAGGGTGGCAGTATGGCACAGTGATAACTGGTTTGGCGCTAGTTTCCATCTCAATGGTGTGTTCAAACCCTCGGTGTGGTGGTATGCCTGGCGGTATGTTGGCGAAGACTTGGTGATATCTATCCAAAACCATTTGAAGTTCTCCATCCTGCTGGTCCATTCTTTGTCTCTGTATGGGTTTTGTCGAGGCAAAACAGTGTGCGGCCCAAACCACATCGTTGTGTCTGAAGATTGCTTCCATCAGTTGGGCTGAAACTTCCTTCGGTCCTCCATTCATTCCTCTCAGCACAACCTTTTTGCCGTTTACCTCAAAGGAGAACTCCATTTGCTTAAAACTCTGTGTGTATTCATCCAATGTTTCTATCCACTGAATGCCCAGAATGACTTCCATGTCGTCCAAATCGACCACGAAGAAATCATCCATCACTGTGTGGTTTCCCATGGTGATGCTCAGTTGCGGAACCAGATGAGTGCATTTTAACAAGTTTCCTCCCGCTACCTTGACATCGAATCCCTAGTGTGCCTCCGTACACAGACTCCGCCGACTCACCAGTGATGAGTTAATGACGTTGAGTGTGGCTCCACTGTCAAGCATGAACATGATCCGTTTTCCTTGGAGGGTGCCCCGGACCCGAAACACAGTACATCTTGGAGTTCCCGCTAGAGTAGCAATGGCACCTCCTCTCTTCAAGAGCATGGCTATTCTTTCTGCACGATTGAGGTTTACCTCCCCCAAAGTTTGTTGTTCAACTTCTTCGGCTTCAGGTGTTTGTTCTTCCTCACCATCAGACGATACCTCAATGTAATGGATTTTTCCTTTCCCAAGGCATCAATGTCCCGGTACCCATGGCTCCTTACAGTTGAAACAGAGTTTCTTCCTTCTGAGTTCCTGCCTAGTTTCCTCATCCAACAGGGGCCTCCTGGGTGGGGGTCTACTGTCTCTTTCCCTTGAGGTGAGAGATGGTTTGGACTGTGAGTAATATTTGGTGGACGAAGAAGATGTCGCCATGTCGCGTGCCTTCTTAATTGCCTCCGTGAGTGTGATGGAGTTGAATCCCTTCACCCATCCTTTCAAGGGTTCCGTCAATCCATCCATGAACAGCACCACCAATCGTCTTTCTGAAATATTAGTCACCAAAACAAACATTCTCTGAAATTCTATTATGTAACCATCGACTGTGCCAGATTGCTTTAGCTGAGCCAATTCTTTGAAATTCAGTTCTGGATCCCTTCCATCGAAATGGTCTATCAATCTCTCGGTGAATTCAGCGTAGGAATTTATTTGGTCGTGGCCGAGAGTAACCATGTCATGATGCCACCATTCGTGGGCTATTCCTTCCAGATGTAGTGCTGCAAATTTGATGGCTTCATCTTCCGACATAGGGTTGAGCTGGAAATATGTGTCTGCTTTTTACACCCATGCTCGAGTTCTGATAATTCCAGACCCATCAAAGGATGATAGATTAGCTTTGCCCATCTTCCGTCTCAGATCGTCATTATAATAGCCATGCTTGTTTTCGCTAGAGTACCTCATTCTCAGCTCAGCATAATCTTTGTAGGATATATCTCCTTCCATATTTGCGTTCCTCCAATCTTCCCGAAGTTGATCTTGTATTTCCTGGAAGGTTGGTTGCTCTCCCCGCTGTTCTTCCGTCCGTGGAGGGAAAGTTGGCATTGACGGTCGAGAGCGTACGGTTTGGGGATTTGCCCGTCCTGCAACAGAATTGTCACTTTGTTCAATAGATATCTTGCTTTCAGCCAATTTTCAAGGTGTCTCTTCCATGAGGCGTTGAGTGTCATTTATCTGTACCTGGTTCTTAGTGAGCTCTCTCAGAAGAGTCATGATTTCGACCATAGGATCTTGGGGATCGCCCATTCTACCGACTGAGTGAGATCTTCTCCTTTTCCTTGAATAAACTCTCATTCAATACCCACAAGCTGGCAGAATCACCAACTCTGATACCACTATAATGTTCCCAACCACAACTCAACTGGAAACAGGCCTTTTAGTATTTATTTGCTGTTTCTAATATGGACCATGCGGAGGACAGGCCGCACACTGGATTGGAAGGTTGTACGGAGGCAGGCAGGCAGGTCGTACGGAAGCAGGCAGGTAGGCCGTACGGAGGCAGACATGTAGGTTGTACGAAGGCAGACAGGCCGTACGGAGGCAGACAGGTCGTACGGAGGCAAGCAGGTAGGCAGGAAGACAGCCGGAGGCAAGCAAGTCGTACGGAGGCAGGCAGGTAGGCCAGCCGGAGGCAAGCAGGTCGTACGAAGGTAGGCGGGCAGGCCGTACGAAGGCAGACAAGCCGTACAAAGGCAAGCAGGTCATACGGAGGCAGATCGTGGTCGTGTGATTTGGATGGTGTCATCCTCCTGACGTAGTTTGTAGTAATTTGCTAAATGAAAGAATATGCCAGATACAACTGAAAATATTTGTAAGGAAACTTTATTGATATTTCTGTAATATTTCGGATATGCCAAATCCAATACAGCAAAACAAGAACAGGCAGAGTAGGGTGAGGGTTAAATCCCACCGAAACTGCAAATACCAAATAGGGAGGATCTTTCACCTCCGAAATGGCAGCCAGCAGAATCCCAACAAGAATTCGCAAATACAAATAAAATATCAAAACTAACCTACACGCTGAGCATAAATACCCATCAAGGAAACTCCCGAGAGTGCACAAAAGAGCCGACGGCAACAACTACACTACGCCAACAAAAAGAATGGGCCCGAGATAAACTAAATTGATCGGGACCCAAATACAATAGTTCTATTAGTCATTCAATGACGGGGACATTACATGAATCAAACTAATTCATGCAGCTTCTGAAACTCTAAAACCCTCATCATATCAATTACTCTCATTTTCTCCTTTAAGGATAGAAGCAAGAGAAACTCTCTCCATATTGAATCTCTTCAAAAGTCAATATTTTGATTAGTAAATATAAATTTTGAAGGACATTTCAATTTTAAACATCATTTACATGTATGGAAACATGATATTTAAAAGTAACAATAAGTAGTTGAATAAAATAAAATAAAAAAGTAAGTGCAAAATTGAAAACGTGGTGTCAAATAATTAGTAATGCATCTACATACATGCAAAAGAAGTAAACTAAAGAATACCTTCCCACTATTGACTTTGGGTGTCTTCCAACAAAGAAGTCCTCTAGATTTGGATTCAAGTCTCCTGCAAAGAAGCAACAAACCAAAATTATTAACCTCATGATGATAGACTCTAATATTTCTATTTGTGGGGACCAGAACTGAAAGTAGAATCTTAAATGATATAGCAAGAATGTAATTTTAGATATTAAACTCTGACCACTTCCTAAGACAAATATGTATCCCTCCCCTATGAATTATTTGTCGATGTCTTCCAGTTACAGAGAACATAGAGTTACAAACTATATTAAAAGAGTATGACGAGGAAACTTGAAAACTTGCAAGCTCTACCAAATTCAATGTGTTAATTATTAACACACATCCAAGAAGAAAATTAAACATAAGGAGAGTTCCATGATTTGGAGCTAAATCATACCCTCACAAATATCTGTGCATAACTTTGTTTAAAAGACAGATTAAGAAAGAGCTATCTATTAATTTGATAATTCTCAAGCAGATAGGAAGGCTAGCAACGACAGTGACGATTATAAGAAAAAAAAAAGCTACTGCACTCATCAGTTCTACAAGTAGCCTCAACATTTTCTTGTCCATCATACAGAGCCTGCATATCAGAGACAGTACCAAGACTAACCAAGAATATTTGTATTGTGAGGAACTTTAGACAATAGCCTACCTCTTGTAGCTTGAAAATTTGTGAGCAAACAAGGCCAGAGTAATTTGGAAGGGAAGGGTTCAAGACATGAGTGTGATGAACAAGGCCCACAGTGCTAAAATTCAATGGAGACTCTACAAATAAAAGAACAGGGTACAGAGTAAGGTTCTGAGTAGTAAAGACAGATGATATTTATCATTTTCACATTTGAAAGTAGAAAACAGTCTCAGAGATCAGCTTTCGGTAAGCTTCTTGTGCGTAAGCGTCATTGCTAATCATTTTAGATAGGATATAAGGCAAGGCCTGAAGGTAAGATTTTTGAACTAACTCCTGGTTTCCAGGAGGGCCCTTGGAGTGGCAGGAAGAGGCTTTACCTTCGATTTGCATAAGGAAACAAAAAATGCTTTGGAAGGGAAGAATTACTGGAATGAGATCAAGAGCAAAATCTCCAAAAGCTAATGAAATCAGATATTAAAAGGGAATTTAGATTATGTAGAATAAGAAGACTGTGATGAGCCCCGCTGGCTCAATCTCTAATCACTCTGGCAATAGACAGGTTTTTGATTGTTTTTGCAGTGTTTTTTTTTTATTTTCTTTTGTTTTTTAAGTTTTATACTTATTAAGAGTTTTTGAAAATAACTGGCAATACATGAAAATCTAATCTAAAACACTAACAATTCACCCCAAGAGATTACTTTTCCATTTATAAAAAATCACAATACATATCATTGGCCAATATAAAATCTGAAATAAACTTGCAGTTAAATATGGAACCTGTTGTTCAAACACAGCCAAGAAATGACGCCCAATCCTTTCAACTTCTGATTGCAGGAATCCCAGACAGCTAGCTGCCCAATATTGTATGATATAGAAGCATTAATACTGATCGGTTTGACCAAAGAGTCCAAACGCTGGCTATAGGGCTCACGTGGGTCTGAGAAAGATGTATGGCTGCCTTGTATTTGCACCCAACAATCACAAGGGCTGCATTTTCTTATTGCTGTTGGTCACCTTCCACAAACCCTACAATTATTACTTCTACAAACTATTAAAACTTCTCCCTAAATTATGTAGATGAAGCACAATTATGGCTCCTGGTTGAAGCCATCCATGTATGCAAAATTCAATGGATCTCATTTCAAATTCCTGAAAACATTGAAGAATTGTTGCCCTCCAATGCAAATGAATTGCAAAAACCCTTGTCCCTTCACAATTCCCAAGAAGAATCTCAAAACCAAGTCAAAATCAATCATCACATAATGAATCGATTTGTACTTAATGCCCTTTTTATATTCTTCTCACGAGGTTCGATTCATAAAGCTCTCAAACAAGTCACTTTAATGACTTATTAAATTGCTAAGAATTGACTTTATAAAACCAATTTAAAACCTCCTTGGTTTAGGTGCCCAATTAATTTAATCACTTAATGCACTTTAATGATGTCTCATGGCCCCATTTACTTTATTACTTTATAATTGGCTTAATAATAAATTTTTAAATAAAGTTCACTTTATTAATAATTTAATAACATGAGCTTGTGCCATTGAATTTAAATCATTGAGTCAACTAGAGCTCAGGGAGACCACGGCATATGCCATGACCAGGTGCCTTGCCAAAAATAGTAACTACACATATGACTTACTATAAATAGTAAGTCTCTAAATAACTGCTCAAGCCAGAAGTGTCAGAGCTCACACTGCATCGTAACCCGTTCAAGCGCTCTGTTAAAGATAGAAATCCTGACTTTCCTGAAATAGACACTTACTATAAATAGAAAATGTGCCAAATTGAACCAAACAAAGAGCAATCCTGAACTCTCTTGTCCTTCAGAATATGAATTGGCATCCTATTCTACCAATTGAGACCCTCTAACCATCTGACTTAGCCTAGAAGGGCCAATGATAGGCTAAACCAAACCACAAACCATATCATCCCAAAAAAGGGACATTACAAAGACTTGAAGAAATTCTGGGAGGGTAAAATTTCTTAGAGCATAGGAAGAGACAAACTTGTATCTCACAAAGCCAAATAATGGTTGGTTATGTTGTCAACCATAGATGGCATACTCGCAGAGTACTCAGTGAGTTGCAAAAACTCGTAGAGTTTTTGGGCTCTATGAAATTTTCCCACTTTTACTCGCCCTAGAAACTTGCCAAGTTTTTGGAAAAAACTCGACTAGTCCAAGTCAAAAACTCGACCGTTGTCAACTTCCAACATTTAAAGCAAAAACAAACGGCCCACAATCATTTTTATTTGTCATTTGTTCACTTCTATTTTGCTGAGAGGGGGAGAAATACTCTTCCAGACCCTTGCTAACTGATTTCCATCAATTTGAAGCAAACTTGAGGCAGATTTGAAGTGGATTTGAGGCGGTTTTTGAAGAAAAATCAGATTCCCAAGTAGGTTTTCTAATTTTCTTTCTATGTTTTTATAAAACATTTTATTTATTTTTTGTTGCATCTAGATAAATAGAAAATCATTGCTAGTTAAAAATGATTTTGAGTCATTGGAACAAGATTTAACACTATTTTTTACAAGATTTGTTGAATATTTCACTATTTTTATGAATAATCTCTAGTTTTTTAAAAGAAATCAAACCCTGGTTATTTTTTTATTTGTTAAACTTTAAAGGATGTCTAAAATTATTGAAACTAATTTATATAGTTTTCTTAACTAAAATATTAATTGTCTTTTCACTTTGTATGTGTAGACTAATAGTTAACCATTAGTTCAACATGGAAGCTTCAGGGAATGCTTGGCCACTAGAACCATGCCCATCTGGATATATAGGCACCCGTCCTAAAGGTGTTAGAGATAGGGCTTGGAGGTATGCCTATGAAGGACCAGACCTTGGGATGGCGATTTGTACTAAATGTGAAAAAGTAATTCATGGAGGCATAAACCGCCTCAAATACCACCTTGTAGACATTGACAAGCATGATGCTAGGAGATGTAATAAAACAACAGAAGAAATAAAAAGAAACGTTAATGTCATACTTGTTGATGGGGAAGAGAAAAATTGGAAAGGGAGAGGGAAAAACTAGCTATGAGAGCAGCCATAGCTGAATCTCAAGGTGCTTCAATTGACATTGAAGAAGAAAAAGAAGAAGCACCTGAGGACATTGAGGGCTCTCGTTGTGGCCCATGTATTCGCAAACTCAGCACTCCCTCAGCCACCACTTATACTTCCTCTAGTAGAGTGGTTGTTGTTGCATCACCATCAGGGGCACAACCTATAGGTAGTTATTTGTGCCCAAGAACACACCTGGAGCACAACCATCATTAGAGGCCACAGGATGGAATAAGGAGGCACAGGAGAAAACAAACATTGCATGTGCTGATTTTTGGTACTTCAACAACATCCCATTCAATGTGGCAAAGAGTCCTATTACCAAAATTTTTTCCACGGCACATTTCAGGTAGTCAATGCAATTTCAAAGAAAAAAGGCCATCTGAATCATCACATACACCAAAGATAGGCTTTTAAGTTTCTAACTTGTTTACTTCATGTGTAGATACAAGTGTCTATCCTGTAGCACGTGGGGTAAAATGTGGCTCCCACAAGGGTAGAGCCCAGCGTGCTACAGGATCGCAAATAAAATATAATGGAGTCAAATGTCACAAAGTGGTTACATACAACTGCAAAAATGCAAAAATAACATGCTACAAGAACCCAAAATGAAGCTATAGGATACGCCAATGCAATCAAAGATGCAAGAAAAACACATTTGCAAGGCAAAAGGCTATATCGATGGAGGTTTCTGTCATCGGCAAGAGTCAACCCAATGATGACACTTAAGAAAAATAACAAATGTGATCGGGATAACATACACCGATTGAGAAGCGGAGCGACAAGGCAAATGACATGTTGGCACGGATTATGCCGATAGCATCAAATGAGAGAAAGGAAACCAACAAATCTGTATGACTTATACCAATGCGCTCCATCAGCAGGACACTCGCTAGCGACGAAAGCATTTATTTGTCTTGCCGATAGCCAATGAGGCTATCAGTAAGTCTTACACCGATGGATACCAGAGAGGGGTAGATTTATCGGCGGGAGCTTCATCGATAAATGTCATCGACGTAACTAATTCCATCGGGGTGAGTTTTTTCAGGTTCCACCAACTCCCGATGAACATATCGGCACAACCTATGGCGACATAAAATTCAGGAGACCGTTGTAAAGAGGGATCGGTAAGACTTATATTGATGGGCTCCATTGGCAAGACATGAGCTAGCAGCGAAGGGATTTTTCTATCTTGATGATAGCCGATAAGGCTATCGGTAAGACTTATACCGATAAGCATCTAAATGAGAGGCAGTCTATCGGATGGAGTTATCCCAATAAAGTCATCGGTATAACTCGTGCCATCAAGGTATGTGTTTTCCAGTTTCCCCAATGCTCGATGAGCCTGTTGATATTACCTATGTCGATTGAAACATGAAATGAAGACTTCAGAGAAAGAAGATGAGGGTTATGCCGATGGCGCCAAGAGGGAATGTTTGTTAGGGAAACCTATGCCGATGACAGGTCGTTGTTGTGTCATTTCGAATGGCTGAGGCAAAGGATTTCTAGTGTATGCACTGATCGGAATTTCTCCAGCAATAAAGAGAGACTTCAAGGCTACTTGTAAACTCCAGTAGTCTACAAGAGGCATGTTCATCAAAGCTCCGAAAGCTTCTTCCGATTTACTCCATCAAACCCGCTTCCATGGTGGCGGCACTTCTCCAGCAGTAAAGAGAAAGACAAAGTGAATAGATTGATTTTAGCTAAGATGCAGTTGTTAAGGTCAGAAGAAGTTATTGTTCTTCAGAGTTCTTTATGGTCTTTTGGGGGGATGAGGTTGCATTTATGGGGGGTCTTTATGGTAATATTGTTTGGGCATGACTTTTGGGTCACCAATTTGCCTCTTTACAGCTGCTTGAGGGTCTCAAGGATGGCCTGATTGACTGCATCTGACCCAGAAGTTATTACTCATTTGTAATACAGCTAGATAAAAAAGCATAAGTATGAGTTGAAGGCTCATTTGTAAAGAGTTCTTTTTCCCTTTGGCTTGCTGCTTTGTAACTTTTTCTGAGCTCTTGGCAAAGTCAAAGTGTTTTTGTAACCCAGTTTGGAGAAATAAATACAAATTTGTAACACCTTTGGCTGTAACTCGTAGCTTGTGCCTTCTTAATTCTTTGTATTTGTGTGTCACATGTTGGTGCTTTGTGCAGAGATTTATATAGTTTTTTGCATGTTGAAAGTTGTACTAAATTAGTTTCAGATTGTGAGGAAGTTTTTCTCCTTTTCGGGACTGGTGTTTTAGTCTTCTTACAAATTGCTTATGCAAGGACTGTGTTATTGAGTTGTGTATTAGAGCTTCTCATTACTGAATTTGTTGTGTGTTGGATACCTATTAGGTTTCAAAGACTTTATATTTTGGTGCATCACCTGTAGGAATTAAATTTCATTTCTATGCATCTTTTTAACCCTTTCCTCAGCAAAAATCTTAGTTTAAGCTTAGGTGAGTACCATAAGAACTAGCTTGCTCCAGAGGTTAGCTTCCACTATCTGAGCCCACAATCAGGGAAGCTTTCCCATGTTCACCGATAGGCTTGAGTTCACTCAACAGGGGTGCAGTATTTAGGTGACAAGTCCTTATTGGCTAAATTTGGTCACCACAATGACAATTTTAGGAAAAGGGTACAAGGCCCCTTCTCGCAAGGATTTGGGTGGGAGGTTGGTAAATAGTCCACTTCATTTCATTTTTAAATTTTAATTATTTTTCTTGTTTATTAAATCAAAATTGTATATTAAGACCTAATTTCACTTTGTTCTTGTAGGTTGCTCACAAATGTAGTTAATAGGGCAAAAGAAGTAGACCAAAGAAATGAATGGAGAAAATATGGCTGCACCATTCTGTCTGATGTGTGGATAGATGGCAAAAACTACACCATTATTAATTTTTTGGTTGCTTGCAAGGACAATGTGGTGTTCTTGAAATCGGTTGATGCCTCCAATAAGGTGAAAAATGCAAAAACATTAATGTTGGAGCACATTGTCATGGAGGTCGGAATAGAGAATGTGGTGCAAATCATCACAGATAATGCAGTAGCATATGTGGCAACAGTAGAATCCACCAAGAAAGGCCCCCACTCTTTTTTGGACACCTTGTGTAGCATGAGTCCTTGACCTTCTTTTGGAGGACAAAGGAAAACTTGATTGGGTGACTCCAGTTGTGGAAGATGCGAGAAGGATCACAAAATATATCAACAATCACCCTTTGGTTCTACATTTGATGAGAGAGCACACTCATGGGAGAAATTTGGTGAGATCCAATGTCACAAGGTTTGCAATGATTTTCTTGACGTTGCAAAGCATTCTTGGTGCATTGACTTCTTTGAAACAAATGTTTGTGAGTTAAGCATGGCTAGACTCACCGTATTCAAAGAAGGCTAAAGGAGAGGTTGTCACATGCATAGTCTTCGACAACCATTTTGTGCAAAAGGTTGTAGAGATTGTGAAGGTAACTTCAAAACTTGAATTTTTAATTATTCTTGATTCAAGTCTCTCATTCTTAATTTGTAACTTCATTAATTAATCTTTTTGTAATTTTTATTTTTCAATTGTGGGTGTCTGAGCCCTTGGTTAGAGCTTTGTGCTTGGTAAATGGGGATCAAACCCTGTCATGTCCCCTTCTTAGTGACATGGACTTTTTCCGAGGATTAGCCTATTATGGGCTCTCGTAGGCTAATGGTGTTGCGGAGGGAGCCATTTTTGGCGACTATTTGGAGATTAGATGGCTTTATATGTGGTTGGGGGAATGGCTCCTTATTATGTTTTATTGTTATATTACTTTATCGGGGCCATTTGTTATAATTTGTTGTTGAGTTGCACTTTTTATTAAAAAGTAATATTTCATAAAGTGCAAATATTTTAATAGAACATTTGGGATGTTTCTAGAAGTTTTAAGTGACTTCTAGTGGAAGCCAATGGAAAAGAATAAATAGACCTCATGGTCTCTCATTTTGGACATCCAAGTTATTATTGCTATTGCTATTCTCTCTATGACCATTTGTGGAGCCATTGGGTCTGCAGATTTTCAGCTTGTCATTGGGAACGGAATCTCCCAATTGATTGCATAACTGAGGGAGTGAAATATCTCTTGAAGGGTTGCATTTGTGGAGGTGATATTTCAGTCACTTCACTAGGGCATCATTGAGGCATAAGCCTATTCTGAGGACATCTACATTTCAGCGAGGGTTTGTACTGAGGAGCTTCATTACAGGGCATCAATCTTGAAGGAGAAGAGGTATTTGGATGCTGGTCATGATCATCTGCAAGTCTGACATAAGAATCAGAGTTTTCAGGACAAACCTAGGAAGCACATTTTTGTTCATATCTTCCTCATACCTGGCCAGATTTTCTTGGGACCAAGTGCATTGGATTTCTAGGAGTATGGCAATCAAGTTTGGGGTATTTTGAGCCCTCAAAACACTCACATTTATTTTGTAGAAAAAATCGCAAGTGTCAGCTGGAGACATTTTTTTTGAGGGAAGAGATAGATTTTCAGTTGGAAGGCATTTGGATGATCGAATTGGTTGCAACACATCCGCAATTCATCTACTACACTCAGCCAATCAAGTTCTATCATTCTCGGTCTTATCTTGCATTGTAACTAAGAATATAAGTTTCAGCTGGAGGTGAATTTGTAGTTTCAGCACTTGTGCATTTTAGTATTGTAAAAGTCATTGATTGCCAATATTAAATAAGAAGGAAGGGTCTAGTAGCTGTATTGGAAAAGAATTGTAATTGATAAAAAGCTATTGGCTGGAAATGTACTTTTTTGTCATAATTTGATGATATATATATATGGCACAATGATCATGGTATCTTTCTACATTTTTTCTTAAGTGAATAGAAATGGTTGGATGTATGTTTGTTATTCTGAAATTTCATAGCAGCAACATATATACATTGCATGACAAGTGTTTGACAAAATTCCAAGTAAGAAGTTAAGTGGTTTTAAGGACCTAGCAAGTAGGGGACTTTACAATGGTATCAAAGCGGTTTCCTGCCAGCCTGAAGAGGGTAAGAATTTTTATGCATCCACCAGCAGTTGGCTCTCACAGATACTACACACGCAGGAAGGCTTTGTTGGAAGGTGATCAGGAAGACAGGATACCAGACACCATGGGTGAGAGACATTCACACAGCCCACCTAGGGTTCCGAGGGACCAGGATGATGAGGCAAGGAACTTCTTTGCCGGTATGACCGCAGGTCAACAGCATATCATTCAGACATTAGAGGCAGGTCAGCAGCAGTTGGCACAGACATTACAGGTATTGCTTGATCGCCTGACTCGGCAGGATAGAAGAAATCAGGATCAGGATAATAGGAGTGTAGCAGGATCTCAGAGAGCCCAGAGGACGCGGTCTTGGACAGCTGATAGACCTACACGTCCTACATTTGTTAGAGAGGAGCCACAGGAGGTACCAGTTGCTGAGGCACGGGAGGAATTATTCGCAGATGATCTCATGGCTGCGAATGATGAGTGGGAGTTGTTACCTCCACATGTTTGGGAGCTCATGACCTTCGAGCAGTTTGTTAATCAGAGGAGAGAGCATTACAGAGCTAGCAGGCACACCAAGAGGAATAAAGGGCAGAATAATAAGCTTCAGCGTGTTGCCGGTAAACTCACATTACCACCCTTTGATGGCAGTGGTAAGATGACTGCCCAGGCTTGGATTCACAAGCTAGACACTTTCCTCGCCTATGGAACACACCATTTTGTGATTTTCTTCTGATCCCCTACTCTTCCCTGCAAAGCGCTTATGTTTTCCTCACTACCTCGTTATGTCCTTCCCTTTGGTACCATTCGTTTTTCACTGTGAACTGTTTTGATTTGTCGTCATTTCTTTTTTTTGTTTATTTTTTTTGTCAATCCTTGCCGTCAATGACTGTCTTCTTCTTCTCCCTGTGCCTTATGCTTAGTCTTCTTAATTCCCTTCGTAGCTGTATGGAATGCTTGATGCGTGCCTTGTCTCTATTCTCAACACCCTTCGGTACTCACGTAGCTTCCGTTTCTTCCTTGTACTCCTACCGTACGGTGATAGTATTATTGAGGGCAATCTCTCTCTTTGATGTACGGTACTCAGCCTGCATGCTCAACACGAAATGCCGTACGGCACTCAGCCTTAAACTCCGTGCGGTACTTATATGTGCGCCTTGAATTGTCGTACGGTGTCTTGATATGCACGTCTTCAATTGTCGTACGGTACTTTTCTCAAACATTGTAGCTGCCACATTGTCGTATGGCACTTCCTCTGCATGCCGTGGTTACCGTACTGCCATACGGTCCTCTCCTTACGCGCCTTGGAAGCCGTACGTATGGCGAACAAAATGTACGGCTTGAATGCCGTACTATGCTCAACTAGTGCGTTTTGAAAAATGTTGTATGGTCTGCTTTTATCCCTTCGTTGTCCTTTTTGTTGTACGGTGTTCCTCCTTAAACCTTTTCTGTCATATGGTCATGTGTTGTGCGCTTTTACTATTCGGTCGTACGGCCGTACGGTACTTTTCTCCTTTTTGTTCCTTTTTTTTTTTAAAAAAAAAATTTATTTTTTTGTTTTTTATACTTGGTCATACGGTCATGCATAGCCGTACGGGTATTTTTCAATTTCCTGTCTGGAGGCTTTTCTGGTCGCCCTTACGGGCTGCTCTCGGGTCACCTGCCTGACCGCTCGAGTCCTTTTCCATCCTCTCGGTTGCTCTGTCCCTCCTCTCAGGTCCATCCTCTCCGGGGAAGGTTTCAATTTGGTCACGTTGCTGGCGTCATGTATCCGTTTGTCGAGAGTGCACAAAGTGTGCAGTCGTTCCCTCTCCCTGTTGCCGAGTCTATTTTCAATGGCGATCCAAAAGCTTGGAACCATAAATTCTACAGGGACCACGGTCTCCTTCCCGTACATAATAAGGAGAATCAAGAGTTTGAAGGCTACGGTCTTCCACATAGGATTCCAGTCGTCTCCCGTGGCAATGGTTTTCGGATTTCTCTCATCCCCGAGGTTCATTTTTTTCAACTTTTCTTCTTTGTGCCAGATGGGTTCCTCCTTCCGAAACTCATGTGCTGGGCTCTCTTTCATCCGGACTTCCCCTTCTCGGTATGTTGTATATTCCGGAGGGAACTCAGTCTGAGCTTCCTCAATCTTCAGTATGTTGCAAGACGGCGGAAATAATTCATAATCGCCCATCTGCTAGTGGAATAGACCATCCATCGAATCTGTATCATCCTCCACTTTCAGTATCCCTTCGGTATTGTGCTCCATGGTTTCTTCCCCTCCGTCTATTCCGTTGTCTGAGTCTGAATCCGAAGAGGATGCCATTTCTTCTCCGACCATCTGCGTTGTGAGGTCTATTACAAACTTCCTTCCCCCTTTCTCAAATGACAGGATGTTCTTTTTCCAGTTATGGTTGGCTCTGGCAGTCACCAGCCACCCCCTCCCTAGGATGGCGTCATACCCCTTCTGCTTCAGGGGAATTACTACGAAGTCGAGGATGAATGGTTGGGTCCCGATGGTTACCTGTCACGGGCATAATGTCACCATTGGTTACAGCTTCTGCACTGTATCATGGGCCTCCCCTTTGCGTCATACTGGACTCGCGGCTTGTTCTCATCATTGCCTCGGCCTCCCCGTCGGTTGTTTCTATACCGGCCGGATGATGCAGCATTTTGTTGACCGTCGGTCCCAGACATGGAGGGTTGCTCCTGGGTGAAGAGCACTTGTTGATTTCTCGCCCTCAGGTTGTAGGGACATTCTTTGGTGGAATGTCCCGCAATTTGGCAGATGTCGCAAAAGGCTTTCTTGGGACAAGAACCTTTCGTGTGGCCTGCTTCTTTGCAGTCTGTGCACCACACGGTGTCTTCCTCTGCTTTGCTCGAGCCTCCCTTGGTGGCCTTCAGTTCTTTCATCATCCTCGCCAGATCTTTTTGTAGGGCCAACACTTTCTTACTCAATTCGCCCTCGCTGCTTTCTACCTCCAATTCATCATCCGAAGACTTAGTCTTCCTGGAGGTCTTATATTTGCTCTCCAGATCCATTGCGCGGTTGTATGTGTTGTTGTACGACGTGGGCGGGACAATTTTCATTTTCTTCCGAAGGGAAGCTTTTAGTCCCTCCACGAACCACCTTTTCTTGAATTCGTTTGCTGAGGCTGACTCCATCTTCCCTATGAGTTCCTTCAGTCGCCGTCCTTAGGCACAGACAGACTCACTCTTCGTCTGCTTTGTATTGTAAATTTTCGCTAGAATCTCATTGTCGTCTCTTAACAACTGAAATTCTGTCTGGAAGGCCTTTTTCACATCATTCCACATTGTCAGGCCTGATTTGTCTACATCCGAGTACCAGTCGATGGCTCCTTCCCTCAATGTCGCGAGGAATTGTCAGATCCATTCATCCTGGTCCGTGACTCCATTGGCAGCCCATGTAGTCTCACAGGTTCGGCAATGCCAAACAGGATCCTCCTTTGCTTGGCCTGTGAACTTGGGTAGTTTCTGCTTACTCGCAGCCATGGTAGGTGGTTGCCTCCGCGGGGGATTCGGTACTCCGACATGACCTCCTCCTTGAGTATTGTGTGTAGTGTTCACCGGTGGCACTTGCCTTTGCAGTAGTTGTGTGACTGGTGGGACCGTACTGTGTGGAGTCCTTGGTTCCAACAGAGGGTTCGCTTGTGCATTCGCAGCACCTTCGGTCGTACTATCACTGGCGCCTCCAGCAGTACCGTCACCTTCGACTGTACAGTTCCCTTCGTGGTCTCGGTCCTTCGCACTTGGTGTACAGGTTAAATCTTCAAACCGGTCTCGCTCTTCCTGAAGTAAGACCTGTCTCAATTGTGTTTCCTCGAGTAGTTCTTCCCTACTCCGCACTCTCCGATGCTCCGACGAAGTGAATTGTTCTCCGTCGGCCTCTGCACCTTCCGTACCACTTCCGAGGTTCCCTTCGGGCAATCCTCCAACAAGCTGGTCCTTGGCAAGTTGCCTCAGCCTATACCGACGTTCACGTTGTTGCGCGGAGATCAAAGCCTTCTGTGCGGCCTCACCTTCGTCATCTCGTGCCTTTTTATTTCTATCTTTATTTAAAACATTGGGCATAAATCCTTTCCTCACTTCTCTTCCCGAGTACGTCTAGGCAACGGCGCCAGATGTTTACCCGCTGGGGTAAACTTAGTATTGCACAGACATAGTACAGGAAATATAATAAACACGGAATATATCATAGAATAATAAATATTTTCATTAATCATTCTAGACTGGCAAGTACATTTACATCGTAATGATCATACAATAATATATTAATATCTCCTGTGTCCAACCTCCGAGAGGGTATATAAAGTACCCGAAGGGCGATGACCGAAACATCGTGACGTAACTGTCTAACCTCTAAGTCACTAACGACCGAGAGTAACAACATAATAACCCGTGCATACAATTATCCCGACAACAGGGACATTAGAACCTATGCCTATTGAAGAAAACTGAAGTGTTGGTTATATTGTGAAGTCAATTGTCAATGGGTAATATCATCCCATCTTTGGTAGATCTGGTCTCAAAAGCCCCTAAAGGAGAGGGTAGAGAAACTTTCTTTCTACATCGATATGGGTTGTAGTTCAAATAATATAGTTGTGTTTGACAAAAACTAACAGCAGTTTATTGATGTTTGTTTTGTGACACTCACCAACATAGAAAGAACAAAAAAAACCAAGTATTTTATCCTTTCTTGAACAAGGAAACCTTAAATGTTAAACAATGTGAAACTATGTGATCAAATAAGGCAATGCCAAGGTTTATACTATGAGCTAGACGAGGGCAAATTTGCACTTTGTTGTGTTTGAAAGGAGACCTTTGACATCCCTATATATGGCTCTCCATCTTGGATTCGCAATTTGATCAATGTGAGCTAACCTTATAGAGGTTTAATTGCATTTGAAACTTTCACTTCATCATCAAGTCGTCCCTCCTCCATTTCTGCATCTTAAAGCTCTTTTAACCCTAGAGTGAAATTTTGATGATTGCAAGGACAAATGTTCATGTGCTTGAGCACGAAAATCATGCTAATAAGGACAAGTTGTGTTTTGCTACGCAGAAATCTTACTTGTGTAAGGATTTCAAGGTGGATTTCTCATGTTCTTCTGGATTAATACATTTTCAAGAGCAGATTTTCAAGGTGTCCAAGGATTTTGCACTTTAAAACTTTGGATCTTTCATTTGACATGGAATTCATCTAGCAAACAAGACATTTCATATCTATTCTTTGGAATCCCTATTTAAAACAAGGATTTTTTATTTTCCACTTTGAAATTTTTCTTGAGTTTTCTCATTTTTTCCTTGAATTTTCAATTTTGGATTTTAAAACTTGCTTCCTCTATGGCATAAATTCAATCATGACAAAGACTAGGGCAGAGATTTCAAGTAGACATGGACTTCTCAAGCAAGTACTTCTTGGACTTTTCATTTTTCGCTCTTCAAACTTTGGATCTTGAAATTCATTCACCCCTTGGGGCAGAGTTTTGGCCGTGACAAAGATTTTTGAAGTGGGAATTCACTTTTCACAAGGATTCTTGAAGGGGAACTTGCACTTGTCAAAGCTTTTCAAGTGGTAATTTGACATCAACAAGGAATTTTAAAACATCATCATCTTGTCTTACACAAGGGTTGAAGGGGAAACTTGACCCAGAGGCAGATTTCCTAAAGGAAATCCTCCTCAAACTTCGATTTTGTAATGAGATTCAGTCCTCGGACAATTTCATCACACCAGACCTCAACCTAAGAACTCTTGACTCGACTCACCCATTCCTTAAGAGCTACAAGAGTAAGAAACCTGAAAAATGCTGCCAAACTAAGAAGCACTAAGCTCAACATTAAGATAGAAAGTGAGAGAGAAAAAGAGGGGTCCCCAAAGAAGTGGGAATTCACTTTTCACAAGGATTCTTGAAGGGGAACTTGCACTTGTCAAAGCTTTTCAAGTGGGAATTTGACCTCAACAAGGAATTTTCAAACATCATCATCTTGTCTTACACAAGGGTTGAAGGGGAAACTTGACCCAGAGGCAGATTTCCTGAATGAAATCCTCCTCAAACTTCGATTTTGTAATGAGATTCAATCCTCGGACAATTTCATCACACCAGACCTCAACCTAAGAACTCTTGACTCGACTCACCCATTCCTTAAGAGCTACAAGAGTAAGAAACCTGAAAAATGCTGCCAAACTAAGAACCACTAAGCTAAACATTAAGATAGAAAGCGAGAGAAAAAAAGAGGGGGTCCCCATT
This sequence comes from Chamaecyparis obtusa, assembly GCA_027943335.1. Lineage (NCBI taxonomy): Eukaryota > Viridiplantae > Streptophyta > Pinopsida > Cupressales > Cupressaceae > Chamaecyparis > Chamaecyparis obtusa. The sequence goes on along the minus strand of BSBK01008731.1, from coordinate 308,421 downwards.
TGACAATGGGGCGTGTGTGTTTACAACAAAATATAGTCCACATAGTGAAGGACTAAAACCAATATATTTGAAAAATAATATGATAATGGATGGGACCTAGAGAAAATATTAGAACAAATAATCAGCAATAAAAAAAAGTTTTCAATGGATCCTAATAACTTATGTTCAGAGAAAGGAATGAATTAGGGACTGTTACAGGAATTATAATTATTCTACCAATATATGGAAAGGAAAAAATCCAAAATATAGGTGATAATTTAGAAGAAAAGTTTCAAACCATAAACAGCGAGTGGAGAAGTAGGAGAATAGGAACAATGAATCAATGAGGACAAGGTGAAAATTGGGGGAAGAATAGAGAGGAAGAAGCACAAATCAAGGTGGCAAATCACTATTTAGTAAGAAAAGATCATAGGAGTGATGTATGTCCCCTTATGAGTTGCTTTTAGTCTTTCTATTTGTTGAGTTGACATGGTTCAATCCCAAGCAGATAGATGCGATAGATTGTCATAGAAAGATAAAGGCATACTGATTGCTAATTGTGCTGGTCAGGTATGGATGACTAGCTGGAAACTCAATTGAGCATTGTTTGTGTCAAGGACTGCTTTTCTTTTTCCAACAATTTAATGGTTTTTCATTTTAACATCCATTATTTTAAAATTGATTTTTTTAAAAAATTTATGAAGGTTTTGTTTGCAGTGTAACAAATTGCAATGTTCTACTATGAACAACAAGGCATGATCAGGTTCTGACATTTCAAACGTGTGCTCTCCTTGGGGTTTGTGGTCTGAAACCCTCAACGCCAGTGATGCAATAGACAATGATTTTGAATTTGTAGTTGTTGGACACTCAGATCTGTATGGCTGCTGGCTGCTATTAGGAGCAACTTCAGGGTGATGTGGGTAGCTTGTGGTTTGTATGTCAGTTGTAACTGGTGGTGGGATCGATCGGACTCCAAATCTAACTCAATAACATGCACCAGATATGACATTGAGCTCAAACACCTCTGAACATGGTGCAGCAAGTCTGAACATGTGATCACCCTCTCTCTGTTACCTTTGACTAAACCCTAGTCTACGAGAAAGACGTCTAAACTTTAGATCTATTAAAAGTTCACAGCAAAAAATGATGAAATGTTGTGATTGAGGGTAGGATTTACCTCAAAAAAATTGCCCAATGACAAGGGATTTCGTCCCTGCAGAGAAAACTGCAAATTGCAACAATAAAAAATGCCCAAAAGTTTCTTCTGAAATGGCACCTTTAACTCCTTTTATACTGACCTGCAAGGTAGATTTAGATGGGCCAAAAACTAGGCCAACCAACAGCTTGTAACTATTTTTATTTCATTTTATATTTATTTAATACAGAACCACTCAGCCCAAAATGGGTGTCTACTTTTAAATATTCTATTTTTTGTATTTATTATTTCATTATTTTATTTTTAAATATATATATTAAATAATGTGTTAAAACACACCTTTTTATTCATCATTGGGCCTCCTAGCTGATAAGGGGGCATGACATTAAAAACTATATTTTTTCAATTAATAAAAAAATTGGGTTAGAGTTAGGGTAAGGGTTAGGGTTCGAATAAGGATTAGAGTTAGGATTAAGCAAAAGAAAAGGATTGAGGCTTCAACTAGAATTAAGAGAAAAATATGAAAAAATTGCTGTAAAAATTTACCAAAATGTCAACTTGACCAATTAATATGAAAAAGTGCAATTTAAAAATAACAACAATTTGGCATTAAAGCTATGTGTCAATTGATGGCAGTTTTTCGCAATTTATGCCATAGTTACAAGATGAAAGATCCCCAATCCCGGTGGCCTTGTAAATTATTGTTTGTTTCACAATTTGAGACTTTAACCAGCATTTGTACCTCTGAATAGACTTTGTTGAATTCTGATTTTTTTGGCTTTTTTCTTGTTTTCAAGTTTTTTGGTGTTTTTGAAGATATATGCAAGTAAATGACAAATAACAAATAACTTCGAACTAGAAATGGTAAGTAGCATTCATATATTAAATTACTTAACAATCTGAGAATGATTCAAATCGTACTAGGCATAATATGTTGATATTATGGCCTTGTCGGCAAATATCACTTGCACCGAATAAGAAATTAATATATGGCATATATATTTCGAATTATAAATAATAATATTAAATATGTAAGATATTTAATATTCATTGTTTATGAGGAAATTCGAATTTATGTTGTTTAAATTGTTTTGGCCCAAAGTCGGCCTTCTTGGTATAATTATTCTTATTCAGGTCAGCCCCTTTAGGAGGATTTCCCTTCTCATATATAGAGGGACGATTCTTGGGAGAAGAATCATCAAAAACATAACATGTATTCTTCTCTCCCAAGAATCGGTTAAGGCAGCAGCGAACTCATTAAGGCAGCAGAGAATTCCATAAGACAACAGCGAATTCCTCCATTGTAGTGGCAGCGAAGTCATCCATAAAGGGACAGCAATTTCACCATTAAAGGACAGCGAATCTCAGTCCTAATTGCAGTGATTCCCTTGCCCTAATTGCAGCATACCTAGGAGCGAATTCTGGAGCAGAAATCAAAGCAGAATTGCATTGGTACTGATCTGATATTAGGCCAAAGAAAATATCAAATTGAAGACATCTTGGAAGCCCTAGATAGGCTGACCTAGCTGGACCAAATCTGAAGGTTACATCAAAACCACAATACGGGTACTTTGTCTCCTTGCTCTTAATCATTTCTTTTATCATGTGCTTAGTATTGAAAGATCTCTATAGATTGAACATTCGTAGATAAATCTGGAAAATATTAACATGGTATCAGAGCCTAGGTAGAGCAAAGATTCATTTCAGATTTAGGAATTCAAACTAACTCTTTCAACTATGTTGGTTATCATGTCAACCGAAATTAGACCCAAAGATAGGCTTGAGGGAGATGTTAATTTTACATCTTGGAAGATGAGGTTATTAATAATTCTAAGGGAATTAGAAATTATTTCAGTCATTGAAGGTCCTCCTAAAGATAATATGGATGATGATGAAAAGAACGAATGGAACAAAAACAACAATAAAGCAATGAGGATAATTGTTGATAGTGTTAAAGACCACATTGTGCCAACTATTGCAAATCTAGAGAATGCATATGAGATGTTCACTTCATTATTTGGCATGTTTCAAATCAACAACACAAATAGGGTCCTAGCTCTCAAAAATAACCTCTCCCGAATAAAAATGAATCAAGGGGAGTCTATCACTTCATACTTCATGAGGATCAATGAGTTAAGGAATCAGCTATCATCAATTGGGTTCAATTATCATAATAAAGAGCTAGCTGTGACAGCTCTTAAGGGATTGCCTCTTACTTGGGAAGCATTCATTCAAGGGATTAGTGCCCGTTCCAAATTACCTACTCTTGATAGACTAAAGACCGATTGTCTTCAAGAAGAAGCAAGATTAATATCAAGAGGCTCAATCTTCAAGGAAAACATTCAAGTTCTTTTCTCCCAAAACTCAAAGGGGGGGGCAGGAAAATTCAAGAAGAAGAGAGAATTCCAAGGGAACAAAAATGAAGGAAGTTCAAAGGACAAAGGGGGAAAGAAGTACTTTAAGAAAAGGAAACCTTTCAAGAGGGACTTCTCTAAAACTAAATGTTATAAATGTGAGAAGTTTGGTCATATAACTGTAAATTGTCTTGAGAGAAACAACCTTCAAGCATCCTTTGTGGAGGTAAAAGTACCTGAATCTGAGCACTTTGCACTTTGAGAGGGAGTTGCAATTTGAGAGGGAGTTTTATATATGGGCGCACTTGTGAAATTATCTAAGTTATAAACTCCTTCTGCTGGTTACTTACATCTGCATCCTTGTATCTGTTGTTTATGAGAAGCACACTTTACATTATGCTGCAGCTCTGACATATTTCTGTTATATATGTACATATTGTACACTGCTGATTTGTAGCATAACTAATCTACATTGATGTATGGGTGGCAACATACATAACTATCTATTCAGCATAGATATTGGCATATTTGGCATATTGTCAGGAACATACATTGTGACTGTGGAGTATACCTCACATTGGAATATGTTATGCTTTTTTTTTACATTGCCTTGCTTATGTTGTGTGCGAACACATTTCCTTTTATAGTAGGAAACTATATGAGTAAATACATCTCTTGGTTTATGTTAGCATTGGAATATGTTGGCATTGATTTGGATACCTTCTTTGGCTCATATTCATGGTTATATCTTTGTTACGGGAAATCACACAATCGATTGCTAGTACAGCTTACTGTTTTCCTTATGCATAGGTGCATACATTATTGGTTGGAACATTCTTACATTGGCATATGTTAGAATAGGCATATCTCTTAAGAACATACATTTAGAGTTAATGTTGTTGTATGCATGGGAGCATTCATTATTGTTGGCATCACTAACCGGTAAGTTCTCTACCGGTCTAAGTGTTGTCATTGTTTGGCAAAAGAGGATAGAGAATCTGGCAAAAGAGGATAGAGATTTGTTCTCTATTATAGAGGGGACTCTTCATCAAGAAAGGCTGAGCAACTGGTCACTAACACTAAGCATCAACAACCGGATAATGCTCTCAGCAGAGAAGAGTGTATCCTAGTATCAACCAAGGACTGCCCTCAACAGGTATAGATAAGTACAAATAAATGCATATCCAACAATTGTCTATAACACAACCGGTAAGAATAGTGCAACCGGTAATCTGCCTCACTAAGGGCGTATACCCGGTATATAGCATAAAGAACTCAACCGATATATTATAAAACCCCAGTATAAACCAAGGAAGTCATAGTCAACTGTCTGTTCCAACCAACTCTTCTCTACCGAGATTTATTGCAGTAAATCCGAAGTGATCTTGAGTTGTCTTGGTGATCAGTTTGAGGCGCAAGTAAAGGATTTAAAGCCGGAATCAATGGTTACTTGAGGCACGACTAAAGGATTTAAAGCCGGATTCAATGGCTTTAAATCGAAGTGTCATCTCTTATGAAGAAAGGTTGCCTAACACGCAGCTGTTGTTTACTTCATATAGTGGATGAAAACAAAACTTGCATCGAATGCTTGCTCAAGAGAACAAACACTTCACCAAGTGATGCATTCGTTAGATCTCAAGATTAGGTCATGCATTTGAGGCGCAGTCAGGGCAACAAAACTGTATATATTCTTATGTCTGTTAAAAAGAAGATTTGCCATCATTCTGCGGAGAAAAAGAATGAGCCTATATGCTACAGAAGCAAAGGTTAGAAAAGCATCAAGGGTTAGAGAAAATCGACAAAGTAAAAGTTGTGCAAGGCAACACAACAATAGTTCAAAATACACCTGTGTCAACCGGTGATAATTCTCAGTAGAGCACAAATAGAGATCACATCTGGCTAAGCAAAGTCTGCTGTAAAGATCTTAATTCTATTGTTTTCTAGCAAATTACAATAGACAAATCCCAGTATTTGGGTGGACTCTAACAGGTCCCTTGTATCAAAATCCCTTAACCGGGTGACATCTTTCAAGGTGTCTGAAGTCCCTTAACCAGGCAGGTCTTAACAGATCTTACTGTAACAAATCCCTTGACCGGGTCGCACCTAGCAAGTGCGTTTTATCCCTTGACCGGACAAGCTCTTAACAGGGCGTTCTTCAGAATGGTACAAATATTGTGAGGTCTCCTCACACCGTGGTTTTTACCCTAACCGGGTTTCCACGTGATAAATCTAGTGTCACTTTGTGTTTGTTCATTTACTGTTTTGTTTGCTTAGGATTGTTTGCTTTGGTGCTGTAAGTTTACTTCACTAGATTGGGAAAGGAAGGAGCAAAGAATTTTTCAAGTGCTGATTCACCCCTCCCCTCTTAGCACCGGTTGGGACTGCCAATTGGTATCAGAGCCAAGTTCTATTTTTCTTTGTTGCTTAACCGCACAAAGAGAAAGCTATGATGATGAGAAAGGAAGGACCAAAGTTTTCAAAAGAAAACTTCACCTGATGGTGCAGTAGAATGAAGCTATATATGAAGACCACCAGTGACCAGTACTGGAAGCATGTTACCAATGACTACAGTGAGCCCGTTGGTACCTTGACACCTGATGAAGAGAAAATTAAGACTGAGCACACGGCTGCCATGGACATGATAGCTAGCACCTTACCCGACCACGTGTATGCTGAAATTGAACATCTTGACTCCGCCTGCAAAATGTGGAAAAAGTTAAAAACAGTTTATGGAGGAGATCCCAATGTTCAAAGAGCTAAGGTCGAAAGCCTCAGGGGAAAGTATGACGACATGAGGATGAATGATGGAGAATATATCGAGCAATATACCAACCGAATCAAAGAAGTGATCAACTCCATTAGAAGCGCTGGAGGCAAGCTGACTGAAGAAGAGGTAGTGAGCAAAATACTAAGAACTCTCAGACCTCAGTACGCCATAAAGATCTCTGTCATTCAAGAGCTTAGATCCATGAGCAACGATCAAGTCACCCTAGATTCCCTAATCAATAAGCTAGCCGCTTTTGAATTAAGCAACTTTGATAATAGCCTATCTATTTAGGAAGCAGCATTTAAATCATCGGTCAATGCCTCTTCCACCAAAAAGGGAAGAGAAACCGATAACTCCTCTACTGGTAAGATTGGCAACCTCATTGAGAATGTGCTCTCAGAGGAGACGGAGCAAGATGAGTTTGAAGCTCTAATTGCTAAGAGATTTTCCAAAGGGAAATGGAAGTACAAAGGGAAACTCCCTTTAAAATGCTTCTCTTGTAACAAAATAGGACACATTGCTGCCCGATGTCCAGATAATGAAAATAGAGACAAAAGAGACCAATTCAAGAACAAAGCAAAGCAGGATTGCTATCTTGCGGAGGAAGGAGTCACAGACAATGAGTCTGAAGACTCAGAAGATCCAGAAATTGCATTTGTTGCAATAAAAGAGAGCCCAGCTCTTAATGAAGTTGCACTCATATCCAAATCACATCAGTATGACGATTGGATCATTGACAGCGGATGTACTCACCATATGACAGGTGACAAGAGCAAGTTCATCAACTTGGAGCTCAACGACAGCGGATCAATCACATTTGGAAACAATGCCCCTTGTGCCATCAAGGGTAAGGGATCTATTATTCTCTGCAATAATGCTGTCTGTGAAGATGTGTACTGGGTCGAAGGACTTAGGTATAACCTAATGAGTGTTGCACAGCTAAACAACAAAAGTTTCCAATTGGAATTCGGTCAAGGCTCCTGCGTAGTCAAAAATCGATTTGGATCCCACGTTGCAACCGGTAGACAGAGCAAATTCAATCTGTTCTACCTAGACTCAACAGAAGGAGCCTGTTTAATTGCTTCTGTCAAAAGAGAATCAAGCAAGATTGGTCTTATCTCTAAAGAAGACAATAGCTGGCTATGGCACAAGAGACTCTCTCATATAAACTTCAACAACATTGTCAAAGTGAGCAGGAAGAAATCGGTCAGAGGACTCCCAGAAATTGCAAAACCCATGGGAGGTATTTGTAAAGATTGTCAGTTAGGAAAACTGACAGGAGCAAGTTTCGGTAGCAAGTCCTTCTCTGCTGAAAATGTTCTAGATCTTGTACACACAGACCTGTGTGGACCAATGAGGACAAAGAGCTATCATGGAGACCGGTATTTCATGTTGTTCTTAGATGATTTCTCAAGAATGATGTGGACACTCTTTCTCCATGAGAAATTGGAAGCCTTTCACATGTTCAAAATTTACAAGGCTAGAGTGGAAAAGGAAACTAGTAGAAGCTTGAAATGTCTAAGGTCGGACAAAGGAGGTGAGTACACCTCTCAGGAGTTTACTCATTACTGTGAGGAACATGGCATACAAAGACAATTCTCTGCACCTAGGACTCCTCAACAAAACGGAGTAGCAAAAAAAAGAAACAGAACATTGATCGACTATGCTAGAACCCTGTTGATCCAAAAGAATCTTCCTCGTCACTTCTGGAGAGAAGCTGTCAGCACTGCTGTTTATACAATCAACCAAGTTCAAGTCAAAAAGGGAACCGGTAAGACGCCTTACGAACTATGGTTTAAGCATACTCCTAGTGTAGGCTACTTCAAAATCTTTGGTAGTAAATGTTATATCAAAAGAGAAATATTTTCTGGGAAGTTTGATCCCAAGAGTGATGAAGGAACATTTCTGGGTTACTCTACCAAAAGCAAAGCTTATCGGTGTCTGAACAAAAGAATAGGCAAGATAATTGAAAGCATCAATGTAAAAATTGATGAATCATCTGAATCAAACAAGAGGACCGAAGATGTCAATCATGAAAATTTTTAACTTGCTAATGGAGGAGATGTCTTTGAGTTTCATGAAGCAACAACTAAAGAAGAAGAGACAACTCTCACTGACAGAAATCAAGAGCGAGAGACTGTGCCTGAAGCTAACAGGACACCCCAGGATGGTGAACAAGTAGATGTTTAGAACCATGATGAAGATATTGCTCAACAAGATGAACCAGACCAGGAACAAAGGCCGGCTCTTCCAAGGTATGTCACATATCACTCTACTGACAATATAATTGGTGACAAACATGGGAACATCCTGACAAGGAAAAAGGCCAAAGAAAATGTCTGTCTTCTCTCATGTGTTGAGCCCAAAACCACCAGAGAAGCCCTTGAAGATGAAAATTGGGTCAAGGCCATGGATGAAGAAATTGAGCAAATAGAAAAGAATGACACATGGGAACTTGTGACAACAGCAATATGTATCTTAAAATAGGAAAGGATGGAAATCTAATTGCTGAAATCTTTGTTGATGACATCATCTTTGGAGGGGATGACAAAATGAGCAAAGCATTTGCTAAAGAAATGAAGAAAGAATTTGAGATGTCTATGATAGGGCCCATAAAATTCTTTATTGGACTCTAGGTCCATCAGCTAACAGAAGGTATCTTCATCTCTCAAACCAAGTACATAAAAGAAATTCTCAAGACCTTTAGACTAGAAGAATCAAAACCGGTTGGAACTCCAATGATAACTAATTTTAAGTTATCAAAGGAGGAGGATGCCAAAGAAGACAATGAAACAATGTATCGGTCCATGATAGGAAAATTGCAGTATGCTGTTCACAGCAGACCGGACATCGCTCATGCAGTTGGCATAGTAGCAAGATTCTCTGCTAATCCCAAAGAAACACAACTAATTGCAGTAAAGAGAATCTTCAGATATCTAAAAGGAACCGAGGAATATGGCTTATGGTTTCCACACAAGGGTGGATTACAAATCAAAGTCTACACAGATGCAGACTAGGCTGGCAACATGGATGATAGAAAGAGCACAAGTGGTGGTGCATTCTTTCTAAGTGCAAGAATAGTATCGTGGACAAGTAAAAAGCAAAATTGCATTTCACAATCTACAGCTGAAGTTGAATATGTTGCTGCTACAATAAACTGCACACAAGTGATCTGGATCAAACAATTGCTAGAAGGTATTCAGGAATAGGTACTTGAACCGATCGCAATTTACTGTCAGTACCAGTGCCATAAACATATCCAAAAATCCTATCATGCACTCCAAGACCAAGCACATTGCCATCAAGTATCATTACTTGAGGGAACTTGTACAAAACAAAGAAGTAAGATTGGAGTATGTGTCCACAAAAGAACAGATTGTTGATATATTCACAAAGCCATTACCAAAGAGTACCTTTGAGTATCTCAAAGGTAGACTGGGGGTTGTACCCCTCTCAGATCATTAGTAATTGGCAACAGGAAGTCATCAGTTCATTATGATTCAAAAAGTTACATCTTATCTTTTATGAACTGATGAAAAAAACTGCTGCTCGCAGGGGGAGCAGAGTATGCAAATCTTCCTGATTATTTTTTTGGCATTCTATTGTCAAAAAGGGGGAGAATATGATTATCTATCATATTTTTGCCATCAATGCCAAAGGGGGAGATTGTTGGCATCACTAACCGGTAAGTTCTCTACCAGTCTAAGTGTTGTCATTGTTTGGCAAAAGAGGATAGAGAATCTGGCAAAAGAGGATAGAGATTTGTTTTTTTATTATTGAGGGGACTCTTCATCAAGAAAGGCTGAGAAACCGATCACTAACACTAAGCATCAACAACCGGATAATGCTCTCAGCAAAGAAGAGTGTATCCTAGTATCAACCAAGGACCGCCCTCAACCGCTATAGACACGTACAAATAAACGCATATCCAACAATTGTCTATAACACAACCGGTAAGAATAGTGCAACCGGTAATCTACCTCACCAAGGGCGTATACCCGGTATATAGCATAAAGAACTCAACCAATATATTATAAAACCCCGGTATGAACCGAGGAAGTCATAGTCAACTGTCTGTTCCAACCAACTCTTCTCTACCGAGATTTATTGCAGTAAATCCAAAATGATCTTGAGTTGTCTTAGTGATTGGTTTGAGGCACAGGTAAAGGATTTAAAGCCGGAATCAATGGTTACTTGAGGTGCAACTAAAGGATTTAAAGTCGGATTCAGTGGCTTTAAATCGAAGTGTTATCTCTTATGAAGAAAGGTTGTCTGACACGCAACTATTGTTTACTTCATATAGTGGATGAAGACAGAACTTGCATCGAATGCTTGCTCAAGAGAACAAACACTTCACCAAGTGATGCATTCGTTGGATCTCAGGATTAGGTCATGCATTTGAGGCGCAGTCAGGGCAACAAAACTATATATATTCTTATGTCTATTAAGAAGAAGATTTGCCATCATTCTGTCGAGAAAAAGAGTGAGCCTATATGCTACAAAAGCAAAAGTTAGAAAAGTATCAAGGGTTAGAGAAAATCGACAAAGTAAAAGTTGTGCAAGGCAGCACAACAATAGTTGAGAATACACCTATGTCAACCGGTGATAATTCTCAGTAGAGCACAAATAGAGATCACATTTGGCTAAGCAAAGCCTTCTGTAAAGATCTTAATTCTATTGTTTTCTAGAAAATTACAATAGACAAATCCCAATATTTGGGTGCACTCTAACAAGTCCCTTGTATCAAAATCCCTTAACCGGGTGACATCTTTCAAAGTATTTGAAGTCCCTTAACCGGGCAAGTCTTAACAGATCTTACTGTAACAAATCCCTTGACCGGGTAGTACCTAGCAAGTGTGTTTTATCCCTTGACCGGGCAAGCTCTTAACAAGGCGTACTTCAGAAGAATACAAATATTGTGAGGTCTCCTCACACTGTGGTTTTTACCCTAACCGGGTTTCCACGTAATAAATCTGGTGTCACTTTGTGTTTGTTCACTTACTGTTTTGTTCACTTAAGATTGTTTGCTTTGGTGCTGTAAGTTTACTTCACTAGATTGGGAAAGGAAGGAGCAAAGAATTTTTCAAGTGTTGATTCACCCCTCCCCTCTCAGCACCGGTTGGGACTGTCAATTATATGGATATATGTTATAATATATATGTATGGATACACTTCCTTTTATCAGAACTGCCCCGTTTTTAGACTCATGGGATTAGCTTGGTTCGGTGACCCACACAGGCTAATCAGGCGATCAAAGGGGGTCAGATGGTGGATCCAGCGTTGGGATTCCATTCTGGAGGTTCAGATTATCAGGTCTGCTCTTCGTTCGGATCATTTTGGTCGACTTACTATTTTTAGTAAGTGGTATTTTGGGTATGGCCACGATTAGCAAGGTGTCTGCACGAAGCGTCAAATATCTCAAGATCGAGTTTTAATGAATCTCTAGTTTGAGAAACTTACTATTTATAGTAAGTCTATTTTTAGCAGTGGCTATTTCTAGCAGGGCAGTGCCTATTCCTAGCTGGGCAGTTGGACTTGGTGCTTTGTAAAAAGTTCGTTGATTGCAGTCAGACTTTCAATGGCTTATATTTTAAATATGTTATTAAATTAAATTATTTTGATTTAATTTAATAACTTATGACTTTATAACTTAATGTTATAAAGTGAGATTATTTTTAAAGACAATTAAGTAAAAATATTAAAAAGTGTTTTTTCGAAAAAGCTATATATTCTACTCGAAAAAGCACTTTCATTCATCTTTTATGCAATCATTATTATTTCTTGGAATTTGGGGAGAAGACAAACCTAGCTAGGGTTTCGAGGACTGATTCCTCTCTCGTAATTTGAGCCATCTTCTGTCGGTGGTGAATTTTACAGCTGATTCTTATTGAGTTTGCAATTCGATGTTGTATATCGATTGTGTGAGAATTCTAAATCTGTAGTTGGTGATTGTTGTTATATTGAATTGATAATTCAACATTCTGAGAAGCTGGAATATTAATTCAGAGGCTGATATATCTCCAATTTCTGATAACGTGATTACCAGGCAGAGGGAAATATCGAATTAAGGGAAGGCTGTTATTCTTTCATGCTGCGTTTAATACTAGAAAGGAAGCATATTAATTGGCAGCGAAATTAATAAAATATTCTACCTACGTCAACCAGCATAGGCACGTGAGTCAAGGGAGAGCTGCGACTCTCATTTTTCTGATCACGTGAAGGTCATAGCAGGGGCGTTTTGCAATTTTCTAGGCAGGCATTCAGTTATGGGCTATGTACGTGCAGTTCTGGGCAGTCACGTGTGGAAAACTTCAAGATGGCAGCTTCATTTCATGAAGTCATGATAGCAAACTGGGTGACGGTTACATTGTGTGGAAACGTGGCAACATCATAAGGAAATTACGGCGATACAGGTGCTATTGACATTTACGGCATATGTTTGTTATGAAAATTTGTTTGCAAATAAGGTTTTCAATAATGAATGTTTAAAAGAATGTTATTTGTCTGATTTGGATATTGTAAGTTTGGAGAATAAAGAATTCAGAATTCGTTCTTGCATGATTATCATTGAGTTATAGTTGCAGTCATCTCCAATTTATTTATAAATATTTAGGAAGAGCCATTCCGGTTCTTTACAGTGGTATCAGAGCTTTCTTCCTGCCATCCTGTGGGGTCTGGATTCATTAATTTTATGAAGTTATTTTAAAGATGATCAGCTCTTCTATTTCTCTAGATATGGATAGATACAGGAGATCCAGTTTCAGAAGTCGTCATAGCAGTAAGGGAAATAGAGCGGAATTAAATACTTTGGTAGAAAGCATGGAGAGACTTAGATTGCATCAGCAGAGATTGGCAGAGAGGTTGTCGGATCCAGCTACAGTAGATAGGGCAGCGAGATATATGGTCTCTGCCTTTAGAAGGCCGACAACAAGTTTGCAGGGGAGAAGGCTAGAGTTTTCTCCGACAGTTGATCGTGATGCTGATGTTCCTGCATCTAGTTCAGCACCTGCTATTCCCATTCGCAGTGCTGATGATGGATTTATTGCACCGGAACCAATGGATGTTTCAGTGCCATTGGCTGACAGCAGAGCTAAGCATCACCAGGTTGAGGCCCCCAGAGCATCACTACAGATTGTACAGAGTCAGCTGATGTTGCAGTTATCACAGTGTTCAGATTCTTCCGTGGAGGGAGTTATTATTGGGGATTTTTATGTCAGTTGTGGTAGTGTTGCTCCAGTTCAGGAGGCAGTTGCTTCCTCAGTTGAGACCAAGGCATGTACAAAGTCTCCCAGTGGTGAGGAAGGAGAGTTGGGCACTACAGTGGGGTCAGTTGATGACAGCTCATGCTCCAGCATTATTGATGCACAACCTGACATTGAGTCATGTGTGCAGAGTCACGTGTCAGCAGTTGAGATTCCAGTAGGAGATGTGGGAGCTGACACATCTGATGACACTTTTGAGGATGCTGGGAGTTGCATTGGAGATGACACCCCATGTGAGATGTTGGGTGATGACTGCGAGGAGCGTATGAGCTCTGACAGCTCAGAGATTTATGACAGCAGTCGCAGTGTGGAATCAATACAGGAGACAGTGGTTTATTCCTGTGTTGAGGATGTGAGCATGGAGCTTTCTAGTGATGACACCCAGGATGGGAGTGTTGCAGCTGATTCGGGTGACATAGTTTCATTCCACAGTTTAGTTGACTCATATGACGACATTGAGACGGGTATGCAGCCAGAGTTAGTAGAGGAGATGCAGATAGATGATGTGTACACTAGCATTGCAGATATCTCTGATGTTGAGAGCGAGTATGATGAGTGCTGTAGTATTTCCGCCTTTCTATATCTGACTTTGGGTGTAGATTCAGCGTTGTCATTTGCGGGAGGTGGGTTCCAGGATTCAGTGTTACAGGGACCCACAGATGAGGACAGGGAAGCCTATGAGTGGCAGGAGTTTGTTTCAGCCAAGGCTTCCACTTCTGGAGAGAGGGTTACTTCGTCAGTGACCCATGAGGTTGTGTCTCAAGATCTGGACTATCAGATGGTTGCAGAGGACGAGGTAGTTGGAGATTGTGTTGAGTCAGATTCAGCAGCAGCTTCCTCGGGGTTAGATGAGGACATGTCTGATGCCTCTACTCAGAGTGTAGAGGTGTACTCAGATGTAGATACACGGACAGAGAGTGATCTTGAGGGGAGTTTGTTGGATACAGCTTCCTCTCATAGTGTGGACAGTGCATTTGAGGTTGTACATAGGAGGCCTGTTGTGCACAGTCGTCATGTGACCAGCCAGTTGCGAGTTGATGAGAGGAATATCTCTTCTACTCTCGAGCATTTTGATGCTGCTCGTCAGTTGCTGGCTGTTTATGGTTGGGGTACTCCTATGACAAATGAGTCCAGTGGTGGTTACCTTTCATTGACCGAGATTCACTCTTTGCGTGAGGCTGTCAAGATTTTGAGACAGAACTATTTACAGATGATAGCCGACAGAGATCACCTAGTGGAATGGGGGAGTACAGCTTATGAGGCACTGATGGACAGAGAGGAGGAGGTGAGTGAGCTTACCCAGGAGCTCACAGAGACTACAAAGGTTTTAGAGGATACTCAGCGGGTTCTTCAGGAGTCACGGATTCGATTAGAGGAGGTGACCGTTGAGTTAGAGCATTTACGGTCTACACCAGCCCCAAACCCAGTTCGATTGCACATTGAGGTGGTTGGTGGTGAGTTTGCTCCTACGGTTGGTGATGAGGGACCTGATGATGTGGCTGACGCACATATTTAAGAGATGGGAGCACTTGGTACGGTTGAGCTTGGAGTACCGTGGAGTCGAGCTCTCAGGTTGATTTGCTTCCCTTAGCTGGGAGTGAATCTATTTCATCATCTCACATAGCTGATAGCATGGGACAGTTGGTTGTGCCAAATTTTCAGAGGGATCAACTGTGGATTGCGGGGGAGCAAGTTGATGCTTCCACGTATAAATTCTACTACACCGAGTCATTCATGGAGTATTTACTTGAGAGTGCAGATGTGCGAGAGGATTCTTATAGAGTGTCCAAGGGTACTCTTATCCGTGGCTCTTGTGCTATTCGAAGGTTGGTCGGGAAGATTGTGGAGACTCTTACTACTATGCTTCCCCACAGGGATTTTGAGGTTGGGTTCGTTGAGAGGGTTGCTCAGGACCCTACCCAACCTGCAGTTATACGAAGTCAGAGATTGGAGCCATCTCCTGATTCCCGGTTTGACCATGATGAGCGGTTGACAAAGGTTGGGGTTTCTTACCAACATTTCACGGTGGGGTATGCTCATCATTTTTCTTTTGACCCTCAGGTGGAAGATTTGTTTTCACGCAGGGGTAAACCGGCTCCAGTATCCTACCATCCATTATGGGATGGATTAGCACCATCATTTGCAGATGGATTTGGCAGTTGCAAGTTAGATTACTTGCAGTATTCACAAACTCAGGATTGTTTATCAGAGAGCAGAGTTGACAACAGTGATTCTGGCACGTTTGGTCACTGTTGTTTTCCCAGTGCAGTTGGGTTTTGTTTCGTTGGGGTGTTTTTAGCATCGACATCTACAGTTGGTTTACAGATGTGGTTTTCAGTGGTATCTATTCTGTTGATGTTGGTTTTTTCTTCACTGGTGTCATGTACCCTTTCTAGTGACATGATATTTTCAGTAGATTTGCCTATCATGGACTCTCGTAGGCAGATGATTTTGGTGAGAGAGTCATCTTGTTGATTATTTGGAGATTAGTTGGTCGTATTTGCTCTTGGAGAGATGTTCTGAGCCTACTTTCATTATTATGTGATATTCGGGCCTACATGTTATAATTTTAAGTTGAGATTGCACTTTTTATTTTATAAAGTTATTTTATTATAAAAGTGCATTATAATGGGATTTTATAATGGATGTTTCTAGAAGTTCTTAGTAACTTCTTAGAAAAGTGAATAAATAGAGGGCTTGGCCTCTCATTTGGACACACTTGATTTGATGATTCTACTACATTTTTCTCTATGAGCATTTGTGGCACCATCTAGGTTTGCAGATTTTCAATTGATCTTTGGGAACGTAGTCTCCTAAGGGTTTGCATAACTGAGGAGGTGAGATAGCTTCTGAAGGGTTGCACATTGGAAGTGGTACTCAACCATTTCATGCTGAGCTTCATTGAGTATTCAAACTTTGTTTGAGATTTGACATTTTTGGAGTCATTTTTGGTGAGAAGAATTGCACCATTTTCATCTTGGAGAGTTGACAATAAGTGGGACAACATTCATTTGCAAATCTGATACCAAACTGGTGATTTTCGCAAGTCTGCCTGGAAGCACATTTGAGGTCATAAGTCCATCATTCCTGGTCCAAACCCCATGCTACCAACTTTATTGCATTGCTAGTGCCTGGGCGATTCAGTACTGGTCATTTTCGGCAGCCATAAAAATTAATATATTTTTTTAATACAGTGCCGTACTGTACGGCCTGCTCCTGGACAGAGTACGGACCTGCATCAAGGACAGTTTCGGGGTTGCAGTTTGGTCATTGCTTCATCAACATTCAATCATCATCATCTGCATTATTCCAGGTTCTTCTACATTTGATTGTAATATTTGATGAATGTATGGGTGTCTTAATGAGAGTTTGAATATTCAGTCATTGCATAAATTCAGTCACTGTTTTGTACACAGCCATATGAAACATTACAAATCTGAATTAGAGTCTATTGTATGTGTCAAGACATTTATGATCAGTCCAATCAATAAAGACTCTTTGCATTGCATCTTTTGTAGAAGATTTCTAGTGCCAACTTATTGAAAATCTGAAAGTGTAATTGTTTGTAAGGAAGTCTATTTTTTCATTGAAGAAATATATACATATTGGCACTGTTTTTGCATCATTGAGTTGTGTGGATTCGTTGCTCAACAATTTCTACAATCAGTTATTTACTTTCAGCAGTTTAGTTTGATTGCTTGCCAACTGTTTGACAAAATTCTATAGTACCATATCAGTGTTTTTAGTGATCCTACTTGTAAGGGTCATTACAACTGGAGTTTAGTGAGGATCGGGACATTACTTATGACCATCCTTGGGATCCGGGTGGTTTATGATGTTGCTTGTTTTTTCCTGATTGCTTGAGGACAAGCAATCTTGGGAAGGGAGGACTGTAATGTCCCCGTTTTTAGACTCATGGGATTAGCTTGGTTTGGTGACCCACACAGGCTAATCAGGCGATCAGAGGGGGTCAGATGGTGGAGCCAACGTTGGGATTCCATTCTGGAGGTTCAGATTATCAGGTCTACTCTTCGTTCGGATCATTTTGGTCGACTTACTATTTTTAGTAAGTGGTATTTTGGGCATGGCCACGATTAGCAAGGTGTCTACACGGAGCGTCAAATATCTCAGGATCGAGTTTCAGTGAATCTCCAGTTTGAGAGACTTATTATTTATAGTAAGTCTATTTTTAGTAGTGGCTATTTCTGGCAGGGCAGTGCCTATTCCTAGCTAGGCAATTGGACTTGGTGCTCTGTCAGAAGTTCATTGATTGTAGTCAGACTTTCAGTGGCTTATATTTTAAATGTGTTATTAAATTAAATTATTTTGATTTAATTTAATAACTTATGACTTTATAACTTAACGTTATAAAGCGAGATTATTTTTAAAGCCAATTAAGTGAAAATATTAAAATGTGTTTTTTCGAAAAAGCTATATATTCTACTCGAAAAAGCACTTTCATTCATCTTTTATGCAATCATTATTATTTCTTGGAATTTGGGGAGAAGACAAACCTGGCTAGGGTTTCGAGGACTGATTCCTCTCTCGTAATTTGAGCCATCTTCTGTCGGTGGTGAATTTTACAGTTGATTCTTATTGAGTTCGCAATTCGATGCTGTTGTATATCAATTGTGTGAGAATTTTGAATCTGTAGTTGGTGATTGTTGTTATATTGAATTGATAATTCAACATTCTGAGAAGCTGGAATATTAATTCGGAGGCTAATATATCTCCAATTTCTGATAACGTGATTACCAGGCAGAGGGAAATATCGAATTAAGGGAAGGTTGTTATTCTTTCATGCTGCGTTTAATACTAGAAAGGAAGCATATTAATTGGCAGCGAAATTAATAAAATATTCTGCCTGCGTCAACCAGCATAGGCACGTGAGTCAAGGGAGAGCTGCGACTCTCATTTTTTTGATCACATGAAGGTCATAGCAGGGGCGTTTTGCAATTTTCTAGGCAGGCGTTCAGTTCTGGGCTATGTACGTGCAGTTCTGGGCAGTCACGTGTGGAAAACTTCAAGATGGCAGCTTCATTTCATGAAGTCATGACAGCAAACTGGGTGACGGTTACATTGTGTGGAAACGTGGCAACATCATAAGGAAATTACAGTGATACAGGTGCTATCGACATTTACGGCATATGTTTGTTATGAAAATTTGTTTGCAAATAAGGTTTTCAATTGAATGTTTAAAAGAATGTTATTTGTCTAATTTGGATATTGTAAGTTTGGTGAATAAAAAATTCAGAATTCGTTCTTGCATGATTATCATTGAGTTATAGTTGCAGTCATCTCCAATTTATTTATAAATATTTAGGAAGAGCCATTCCAGTTCTTTACAAGAACTATATTGCATCTTGTTGTGATCACATTGCACCTGGTTATATGTTGGTTATCTTTAGGTGATGAAGACTTATGTGATTACTCTTATATAGATGCTGGATAAATTATGTTGGTTCTATGAGAGAACTGCATTTCGATATTGACTACTTAATATGATTGTATGGGGCATACGTCATTTGTATGCTTTAGCTTGTGAAGCATACTTTAATTATTGTGTATGAATGGATCATACTTTCTTTCATAGCTGAGTCTATATTTATTGATTATAGCTGAGACTATATTACATATGGTTCGATGTGTGAACTTTACATTTAACTTGAATCTTATGATCATATTGGTTACTCTTATACTTATGTGGATTCATGAGATAATATTTTGATTATGAGATGCATTTGGTTGTGTTTGATTCATTTGATTACATCTATGCGTATGGCTAAGTTGTTTCTTATGAATTGGATACTTGGAGAATATCATGGACTTGATATTCTTACTCCGAGCATTTGGTGAATATCATGGATTTGATATTCGTTAGCCAATGCTCAAGGATATCATGGATTTGATATCTGATGGATCAGGGATCCACTTCTCAGCATATGGTGGACATCATGGATTTTATGTCTGGAGGCCATTGCTCTGAGTACTTGGTGAATATCATGGATTTAATATTTGTTAGATCAATACTCGAGGATATCATGGATTTGATAACTGGTGGATCAGGGATCCACTTCTTAGCATATGGTGGACATCAATGGATTTGATGTCTGGAGACCATTGCTCCGAGCACTTGGTGAATATCATGGATTTGATATTCCTTAGACCAAGGGTCGAGGATCTCATGGATTTGATATCTCGTGGATCAGGGATCCACATCTGAGTAATTGGTGGACATCATGGACTTGATGTCGATAGGCCATTACTCCGAGCACTTGGTGAATATCTTGGACTTGATATTCGTTATACCAATGCTCTTAACATCATAGACTTGATGTTGGTATGATGTCATGGACTTGACATTTCTTGAGTCTTGGTGACTCGTGGATTTAGTTATCCACAGATTGGTTGGTATATATCATGGATTTGATGATACCATGAATATCATGGATTTGATATTCAAAAGAGTCAAGGTGACTAGAAGATTTAGGAAATTCACAAATTAATTAGAAATATCTGATATCATGGACTTGATATCACTTATGGTTGATAAGCATCATGGACTTGATGTTATCATGAATATCATGGACTAATATTCTTGGGTCATGAAGACCAGAGGATCTAGGAGATCCACATTTGATGGTAAGCATCATATGATATGATGTTTCTCATATGAATATGAGATGTATGGTTTATGAAGAACCGTTGTGTTCTCATTATATCTTGTAGATAGAGATCTATGGCATCTTTGGATTAGGAATCCATTTTTGTTATGTTTTGAGTCTAGAAGACTCAAAACATCTTGTTACCATGATTTTCAAATGGATATGAAATCTATGGTTGGAAATGGTATAAGAACATATGTGTTCTACCTATCATAGATATGAGATCTATGATTCTATTAGATATGGAATCCATGTTGTTTATGTTTTTGGCATCTCTATCAAGGGTGATAGAGGGAGATCATTGGGTTGATCTTTGCCTCAAGTCCAAGAGGGAGTGTTGATATTATGGCCTTGTTGGCAAATATCACTTGCACCGAATAAGAAATTAATATATGGCATATATATTTCGAATTATAAATAATAATATTAAATATGTGAGATATTTAATATTCATTGTTTATGAGGAAATTCGAATTTATGTTGTTTAAATTGTTTGGGCCCAAAGTCGGCCTTCCTGGTATAATTATTCTTATTCAGGTCGGCCAGTTGAGGAGGCTTTCCCTTCTCATATATAGAGGGACGATTCTTGGGAGAAGAATCATCAAAAACATAACATGTATTCTTCTCTCCCAAGAATCGGTTAAGGCAGCAGCGAATTCATTAAGGCAGCAGAGAATTCCATAAGACAACAGCGAATTCCTCCATTGTAGTGGCAGCAAAGTAATCCATAAAGGGACAGCAATTTCACCATTAAACGACAGCGAATCTCAGTCCTAATTGCAGCGATTCCCTTGCCCTAATTGCAGCATACCTAGGAGCGAATTCTGCAGCAGAAATCAAGGCAGAATTGCATTGGTATTGATCTGATATTAGGCCAAAGAAAATATCAAATTGAAGACATCTTGGAAGCAATAGATAGGCTGACCTAGTCGGACCAAATCTGAAGGTTACATCAGAACCACAATCCGGGTACTATCTCTCCTTTCTCTTAATCATTTCTTTTATCCTGTGCTTAGTATTGAAAGATCTCTATAGATTGAACATTCCTAGATAAATCTGGAAAATATTAACATAATATTCACATTTTCGCATTCAAGGAATAAATATATCAAATGGATTTGTTGCTGTCCATAGAGAACTTGACGCCAGCTGCAGAAGTGTTTGGCAATCACCAAAGATGAAGAACTTGCTGCCACAAACCCCTGTAATATCTCCAAACTGCAATACGTTGGCTACTAAGAAGGAATGGCGCCCAAAGCACAAGCCCAAGCTGTCTCTGGAAGAACGCCCAAACTGGAATAGGCTAGCCTCCCAGCTGAATATGATATTTCCTTTAGATAAATGGTGTTATGAAGATTGTCAATCCTTGCCACAGAGAATAGCACTTCCCAATTCCAATACTGAATCACCAAATCCTTGTTGAGGTTTGCATCCCAACAATCCAAACTTAGGGGTTTCGTCCCAAGCCTCTGAATCGCTCCACCCGAGCAACTTCAAGTTTTCACAAGTTTCAAATGTCAAAAGATAATTAGAAATTAGATCTCCATCTCCTTATATCCCCTTCCAAGTGCAACTCGAACCCTAAAGGGAAATTACACTTTTAACTTTAAATAAAATATAATAAAATAACATTTTCCCAATTAAAGCCGTCGAAACTCTAGGAAAAACATTACTCTATCAAAATGTCATAACTCATGGCACCAAATAGCCTCCGAATAGTGAAAATAGTTTATAATAATTCGAGACCTTCCCAACGAGCCCCCATACATAGGTATATGTGCCCAAATCCATCAGATATCCCCTTATTACTCCGAAATGGCTATATAAATAGCCTTATTATAAATTATTTAATTACCAACTTAGGAAATGTTAAAATATTTCACTATATGCTTCCAAAAGCCCAAATCAACCAGATAATCACAAAACTAGCCATGTCACCTGTCTATGACTAATACCAGCCAAGGTGGTTCAACAGGCAGTCCCTTCCCTAAAATCTAGGGATGCTCCTAGAAACTAGGGAACTCATCCTGTCGTCCCGAAATTGAAACCATGGACTAGTCTTGAGGAACCTCATATTTGGAAACTACCGCATCCTCCTAAATTTTAGGGAAACCTCCTAAAATCAAGGAACTGCTCCAAACTGGCCCAAAATTGCCTGAGATGCCATGCCCGGTCACTAAAAATCCTATCTCTGTCCAACATTGCTAGCGTACGAGACTCCCATGATAGGCTAACTCTCATGACTCTGAAAGTCAAACTAAGGAGGGGACATGACAATCCTCCCCTCTCGGAGATGCTTGCCCTCAAGCAACTGCAATGTTGAGTGTTGTAAAATAGATTCACCCTCCCAAGTGGCATCATCTATGGAAAGATCTCTCCAACATACCAAATACTCTCGAATCACCCTGCTCCTCAGTTGTTGTTCCCTTACCTCAAGAATCTCATCTGGAACCAAAGTCAACCTGCCTTCCTCATCCAAAGGGGCTAAATGATGCAGGTGCATCACGAAAGTAGAAATAGTTTGACAATTCTAGAATATACATGGTTATTTTTTATTGTAATATGGCTTAGTAAGCCATTTGATGTAATTGATTGAGTGTGAGACTTAGTTAGGGTTAAATCCTAGTAGTCTAAGTATCATAGACATGATAAATACAAGGTTTGTATAATCGTGAAGTTGACAACTTCGTTGTCAACTCCACGATACATTACTAGGTTAGTTAATATGCTTACTCTAATCGGTCATGAAGAACCGTTAGAGGAATTAGTATGTTAGAGGAAGAGTCGGTTGTGGAGTCAGTTGGGTAGTTATCCGGTTACAACCGATTGGCATTCCACTAACTAGGCAATTAGAAACCACCCGAAGGGAGTAAGTAGTGTGGAATGTGTAGTCTCGATGAAGGAGAGGAATAATGTAATGAAGAATGGAATAATGAAACGAAGGATTGAGTTTTCTGTTATGAACGTTGGGTTCTTCTATTTCTCATTTATGTTCCTTTGTTCTTAAATTTTGACTGATTATGACAATTACAAATTAGTTTAAGCAATGTTTTGGAACTATGTTGCTTTCGAGATCAATTCTACTTGTTGTTTGCGGTGATCGATAATCAGTCTTTCACATTTAAAAATTGTTTTGGATTTACTCTTAATCCATTCTGGAATCACGCTGAGGATAGGGTTTGTGTTTCGGTGGAGTGTATCGCAAATACATCGCGGTTGAGTAAAGGGTCGAGAACAACCATAGGGTGGAGGAAGAAATTATCATTCCTCGGTACAAGGTGGTAGTTCCGTACCAGATTGTGACAGTCAGGAAGACCCATGTGCACTGTGGTCACAGCAAGGAATGGTGTGAATAAGACCAAGGATCTTATGTTTTGTATTCATCGTTTGGAAATGATGAAAGGTGACGAATCCGTGCTTCGACAGTCCGTGTGGAGATTAGATTACACTCACGGTACATAAATAAACCGCAAGACTTACAACAGTCATCGCGGATTGAAGGGAAGTGTTGATAAAGTGTGCATGTTTGAATCAGCGATTGATTCCCTCTGCATTTTAAATTGCTTTGGATTTAATATCAATCCATTATGGAGCCATTGTTAGGATCGTGTTTATGTATCAGTGGAGTTGCACTGTAATAGTCCCGCATGGTGGTGAAAAGGAATCGCAGTTTGTGAATGAGAAGTAAGGTGGCAGTCCCGCCTTCCTATAGACCCGCAAGGCACGAAGGAACAGTGAGTGTAAGGTGGCAGTTGAACATATCATATTACACGTCGTGGATGATTTGGCCTTCGAATGGAGAAAAGGTGGTGAATGTTGCGCGTTCAAGTTGGAACCGACCGCAAAGTAGTGAGAATAATCACGGACCACGAAGGATTTGCATGACAGAATATCATCAGTGATGATCAGGAAGATGTCGGTGAGTAATCATGGAGTATTGTTTATTGGTTATTGGAACAGTGAAAGGATTGTGAATCTCTAAAACGATAGTTGTCAAGGGAGATCAGTGAGATAATGAAATATTGGCAGATTTGAATCGTTGAACGATTACCTCTGCATCAGTAAATCGGGTGAAGCTGAAATATGTTGTCCCAGTGCCTTTTTCAGGCATGACACGTGGAACACATTATGAATCCTACTGTCAAGTGGTAACTCAATCTCATAGGCAACCTCTCCAACCTGCTTGAGTACTCTGTATGGACCGTAAAAGCGAGGCTTGAGCTTTTCAGCTCCCCCCCTTTTGAGGGTACTCTGCCTGTATGGTTGTAAGCGAAGGAAAACCATGTCACCCACCTCAAATGTCCTCTCAGTCCTATGTCGATTAGCGTACATCTTTTGTTGATTCTGAGCATGCTGTAAGTTCTCCCTAAGAGATCTCATGATATCCTGGTTCTCATGTAACTAATCCTGCGCCAAAGGAACTCTACTATCACTCAAGACCAAATCAACAAAAGATAATGCATCGTAGCCATAAAGGGCCCTGAAAGGAGTCATATCTATAGACATGTGGTGCGTAGTATTATAACAATACTCATCCAAATACAACCAGCGCACCCATGCCTTCTGCTGTCCTGACACATAGTTGCGCAAATACCCCTCAATCCACTTATTAACTATCTCGGTCTATCCATCCATCTAAGGGTGATAGCTGGTACTAGGCGTCAACTCTGTGCTTGCGAGCCTAAAAAGTTATTGCCAAAAAGAACTCATGAACCTGCTGTCCCTGTCACTCACTATGGTCTTAGGAAGACCATGGAGTCTAAATACTTCCCTGAAGAATAGCTCAACTACCTGGGATGTTGTGAAATCAACTACAATCGGAAAGAAGTGGGCATATTTAGTCAATCTATCCAGCACAACATAAATACAATCCTTCCCCTAAACTTGAGGAAAACCTATAATGAAATCCATAGAGATTCATGTCCACTTCTGTTCCGGTATAGGTAAGGGCTGCAACAAACCAGCGGGGAAAGTATGCTCTGACTTGTTCTGTTGACAAGTCATGCACTCACGAACATGGCATAAGACATCATCCTTGAGACCCTTTCAAGAGAATCTCTCCCAAATCGCTCTATATGTCTTACCATACCCTGGATGCCCTGCCATAGGAGTATCATGAAAGGCATATAAAATTTGTTCCTTCAACTGTGATTCAAGAACAAAATAGACTCTGTTTTTGTAGTAGATGACGTCATCAACCACACTATATTTATCATCCTGTACCAATCCATCCATGACCTCACTAGTATGCTGATTTTTGGAATACTCAACTAAAAGTTGAGCTCTCCAATCTGCTGAAATTTCACTCAATGAACATAGGGTAGCAAGTGACGGTTTTCTAGAAAGTGCATCAGCAATAGTATTTTTCTTCCCTTTAATAAATTCTATGTCAAAATCATAGGCTTTTACCTTGCTTACCCATTTTTGTTGATGATCATTGAGCTCCTTTTGATCAAGGAAATATTTCAGACTATTGTGGTCCGTCCTTACCACAAATTTGTTGCCAACAAGATACTGTCTGAATTTGGCTAATGCATGCATAATAGCCAACATTTCCTTATCATCTGTAGAATACAACCTCTCATTATCACGCAGCTTCCTACTCTCATAGGCAATGGGATGTCGGTTTTGCATCAAAATTGCGCCAATGCCCTCACCTAAAGCATCACACTCAAGTACAAAAGGCTACGAAAAATCAAGAAGTGCCAAAACCAGACAAGTGCTCATAACCTCCTTGAGCCTATCAAAAACTCTTTGTGCCTACTCTGTCCATCTGAAGGCCCCTTTCTTCGTGAGATCTGTCAAAGGTGTTGCTAACTGAGAGAAACCCCCCACAAATCTCCTATAATAAGCACATAAACCAAGGAATCCACATAGCTCTATAATGTTCCTGGGGTAGGGCCAATCTCGAATTGCCTGAATTTTCTCCTCATGCACTCACCCCATCAACACTGATCACATGGCCCAAATATAAGATCTCCGTAAGTCCAAACTCACATTTGGACAATTTAGCAAATAGAGACTGACTCTCCATGATGCTAAGTACCTCCTCTACATGCCTGAGATGATCCTCCCATGTACGACTATAGATCAGTATATCATCAAAAAACACTAGAACCGATTTCCTCAACTGTTTGTTGAAGATGTGGTTTATACAGGACTGGAAAGTGGCAGGTGCATTTGTGAGGCCAAAAGGCATCACCCAGAACTCATAATGCCCATAGTGACAACGGAAGGCAGTCTTGTGTATGTCTTCATTTCGCATACGAATCTGATGATAACCTGAACGAAGATCGATCTTAGAGAAGTATATAGCTCCATGAAGCTCATCCAACAACTCATCAATGCGGGGAATGGGATATCTGTTTTTTATTGTCTTCTTGTTCAAGGCTCTGTAATCTATACACATCCGCAAAGTCCCGTCCTTCTTCTTAACCAGCACCATAGAAGAAGCAAAAGGACTAGAGCTAGGGCGAATGAACCTCATGTCCAACAACTCATGGATGGTCTTCTCAATCTCATCCTTGTAGGATCTAGGATGATGATTTGGGGTAGTAATTACTGGCTTAGCACCCTCCTCCATCTCTATCCCATGCTCAAAACCTCTATCCGGAGGTACACCAGGGGGTATGTCACCAAAAACTCTACCATGTCAGTCCATCACCGACTGTATGTCAACATGAAATGCCCTGCAATCCTGAGGTGTAGGTGTTTTGGACTTCACATAACAACCTGTAGCCCAAATCACATCATCATGTCTAATGATAGACTCCATTCTGTGGGAAGATACCTCTCTAGGTCCGCCATCGGAAGCTACTCTCAAAACTGTCTTCTTCCCTCCACAAAGGAACTCTAACTGCATACGATGGTGATCAATAATGTATCGGCCAATACCCTGTAACCATTGCATGCCCAAGACCACATCATAATCCTCTAACGGTAGCACATAGAAATCATCTATCAAAGTATAATCCCCCATCTGAATGCTAAGCTAAGAAATCCTCCTAGTACAGCCCAATACTGCACCATCTGCAACCTTCACTCCAAAACCAGCAAACTCTCCATACTGTAACCCACACCTATCAACTAACTTTTGATCGATAAAATTGTGCGTGGCCCCAATGTCTACCAAGCTCATAACCTATTGGCCCCGAAGTGTACCTTTCAACCGAAAGGCATGAAACCTGGGATAATGGGAGAGAATAGCCATAGTCACCTTGGCTGATGCCAAAGGCTCAGGAGTGTCTAACTCCAACTGTGGGTGCTCCTTCTCAACCTCCTTCGGACTATCCTCAAAATCAATGTCAAGTATCTCCTCATCCCCAATCTCGGATGTCACCTCAATCAAGTGAACCTTGCCTTTACCCAGACAACGGTGACCCGGCTCCCATGGCTCCTTACAGGAGAAGCATAGTTTCTGTCTTCTCAGCTCATTCCTTGTCTCCTGGTCCAACCTGGGAGGTCTGAATGGTGGTCCACCTCTACCCTGGGAGTCCCTGAATGGCTTCTTATCTATCTGGTAAGAAGTAGGAGTGGTGTCCAATCTCAATGTCACATCAATGGCCTCCTTGAGAGTGTCTGGTTTGAATGCTCACACCAACCCCTTAAGCTTGTCTTGCAATCCCTCTATAAAAAGCATCACACTACGCCTCTGAGGCATATCAAGTACCATGACTGCAATACGTTGGAACTCATTAACATAGGTCTCCACATGCCTTGACTATCTAAGATGTGTCATCTCCCTATAGTAAAGCTCTGTGTCTTTACGGTCAAATCTGGTAATGAGTCGCTCTGTGAACTCTGCATAGGAGTGAACCAAGGCATGATCCTGGGTGACTAATCCATGGTGCCACCAATCATAAGAAATCTTGTCTAAATGCAAGACAACAAACTTGATAGCCTCTCTCTCAGGAATGGGCCTTAAGGATAAATAAATGTCCAACTTGTGCACCCAAGCTCGTGCACTCGCACCACTAGTGCCATCATAAGTAGCCAGTGTGATCTTTCCGGTGGGCCTACTAAGATCCCTATTCTGTTTTGGCCTATGGCCCCTATCCCCTTTGAACCTGGCAGTATCTCTATGTTGTGCACAATACTGGGGAAGAGGAAAAACATCCCTAACCTCTGGAGGTAGGGCTCTCCACTCAGCTGTGGCTGCCATAACTGACTCCTGGAATCCCATCTCGGGTGGCTCTACCTGTGCCGACTACTCATCTGGTATAAACTGTGGAAGCAAAGGTCTATCCATAGCAGGTATATTAGGTCGTTCCCACCTATGGGAATGAAGGGAGCTTCCTACTGATGCATGGGATCTATGACTATGCTAACTTCCTACAACTGAAATTGATCTGCTCCGCCCTTGTCTGCCTCTATGTCTATCCAACTCCATTTGCTCCAAGGCATCCTGTAACATGTCTAAGGTCTGAACTATCCTGGGCTGTGTAGTGATGAGAGTACGCATCAACTCTCTCTCTTCCTCCTCCTGTTGGTTTTGTCTGGCACCTCCTTGTGCATCTTCCATAATGGGTTCCTGTTCTGGACCAAATTCTAACTCATACCAAGCTCTCCTGCAAATGTAATACCTGTGTATGTCTGCTCTTCCCGGATGCATAGAAATTTTAATTAAATTCACAGGCTAGCAGAATCATGGCTCTAATACCACTAAATGATCCCCAATCCCAGTGGCCTTGTAAATTACAGTTTGTTTCACAATTTGAGACTTTGACCAACATTTGTACCTCTGAATGGACTTTGTTAAATCCTGATTTTTTTTGGTTTTTTTCTTGTTTTCAAGTTTTTTGGTGTTTTTGAAGATATATGCAAGTAAATGACAAATAACAAATAACTTCGAACTAGAAATGGTAAGTAGCATTCATATATTAAATTACTTAACAATCTGAGAATGATTCAAATCGTACCAGGCATAATATTCAGATTTTCGCATTCAAGGAATAAATATATCAAATGGATTTGTTGCTGTCCACAGAGAACTTGACGCCAGCTGTAGAAGTGTTTGGCAATCACCAAAGATGAAGAACTTGCTGCCACAAACTCTTGTAATATCTCCAAACTGCAATACGTTGGCTGCTAAGAAGGAATGGCGCCCAAAGCACAAGCCCGAGCTGTCTCTGGAAGAACGCCCAAACTGGAATAGGCTGGCCTCCTAGCTGAATATGATATTTCCTTTTGATAAATGGTGTTATGAAGATTGTCGATCCTTGCCACAGAGAATAGCACTTCCCAATTCCAATACTGAATCACCAAATCCTTGTTGAGGTTTGCATCCCAAAACTCCAAACTTAGGGGTTTCGTCCCAAGCCTCTGAATCGCTCCACCCGAGCAACTTCAAGTTTTCACAAGTTTCAAATGTCAAAAGATAATTAGAAATTAGGTCTCCATCTCCTTATATCCCCTTCCAAGTGCAATTCGAACCCTAAAGGGAAATTACACTTTTAACTTTAAATAAAATATAATAAAATAACATTTTCCCAATTAAAGTCGTCCAAACTCTAGGAAAAACATTACTTTATCAAAATGTCATAACTCATGGCACCAAATAGCCTCTGGATAGTGAAAATAGTTTATAATAATTCAAGCTCTTTCCAACGAGCCCCCATACATAGGTATATGTGCCCAAATCCATCAGATATCCCCTTATTACTTTGAAATGGCTATATAAATAGCCTTATTATAAATTATTTAATTACCAACTTAGGAAATATTAAAATATTTCACTATGCTTCCAAAAGCCCAAATCAACCAGATAATCACAAAACTAGCCATGTCACCTGTCTGTGACTGATATCGGCCAAGGTGGTTCAACTGGCAGTCTCTTCCCTAAAATCTAGGGATGCTCCTAGAAACTAGGGAACTCATCTTGTCGTCCCGAAATTGAAACCATGGACTAGTCCCGAGGAACCTCATACCTCGAAACCTCTTAAATTTTAGGGAAACCTCCTAAAATCAAGGAACTGCTCCAAACTGGCCCAAAACTGCTTGAGATGCCATGCGCGGCCACTGAAAATCCTGTGTGAGTCTCTCTCCAACATTGCTAGCCTACGAGACTCCCATGATAGGCTAACTGTCATGACTCTAAAAGTCGAACTAAGGAGGAAACATGACACAAGATTCATTGGGAATCATCCCCGAAAATTGGCAAGTCTTGAGCCGAGCAGACCAAACAAAGGCCTAAGTACCCATGACCAAAATGCCAATGAGTTTGGTCAAACTTGTCAAGTTTGCCAGCTCATCATGCATTGACAAGTAAACCAATCAAGTCTATGAAATTTTTTTTAAAAGGCATAAAAAATTCAAATGCTTAACTGTAAATGCACAAAAGTTGAGATCTTTTTGAAAGGTTTGGAGCATAGAAACAGAAATCTGCAAAAAATCTTGATTATACCCAATTAATCCTGAATCTTGGAGCTTGCCAATTTTTTCCCTGAAAAAATCATTGACCCAATTTTTAATGACTTTTTTGCATGAAGTGCATTAAAATAATATTTAAATCCCTCAAAAATGGTAAAAAAATATAAAAAATATTTGCAAAAACCTATAAAACCCTACAAAAGACTCACGAAATTGACAATTCACTCAGAAATAGGGTTGATTCTAGGACGGAAGTGAAGTCAATGAGGAATCGGCATGGAAAAAATTACAAATTTTATTCATTTAATTTTCTTTCCGACCTTTGGAAAGCCCTAATCAGAGGAGCAAGAGGAGCAATGGCTGTCATCAACGAAATTTGAAAGGGCCTTAATCATCCTAAATTGTCGAGGGCATGTGAGATAGTGCCCAAGCAGCTAATGAATTTAGTTTAAATTGCAGTTTCAATATGACCCAAGCTCTTTGCACGCCTTGCCCATGGATTTTGAAGAGATCAACTATATAATGAATATTATACACTAATTTTAAAATTATAATTATTATGCATTATTATAGATTGCCCTTTAAAGGAAGTAGCGAACCCCTATAGTTTATAATTAATATCATGGTTGAAAATACCAGCAATATATTGCCAATATCACGATATATCGCGCAGGAAAATGGCTTGCAATATAATCGTACAATAACTCGGTAACGAGTTTAATTAAAAAAATCGCCATGACATTTTCGGTAAAACTCGCACGATACGGCAATTTATGAGTCCAAAAATCGTTGAAAAATGTCACCGCAAATTGTTGTTTTCATTTTAGGGTTTGTGCTTTAATAAACATTGTCTTCTACTTTATAAAATAAAGAAAAATTGGCTTCCGCTTTATAAATTTGGTCAGTTTTATAAATATATATTGGCTGTGCAGACTGCAACCCCACTCGGTAGAGGTAGGAATTTTAAAAACTAGGCAATGTAATGTAAATTGTATGTATTAATGTAAAATACATTTCCAGTTTACTCATATATTTTAGGAATTTTAGTAAAATAAATCATATGTAAATGTACATGTATTTTAGTAAAAACATATGTAAAATAAAAATACATTCACAGTTTTACTAATATATTTTAGAAATTTTACAAATTATGAAATCATAAATATATTTTAGAAATTATATGTAAATGTATTTACTAATTTAGTATCTAGTAGATTCATAAATTAGTATCTTCATAGATTTTATAAAATACTAAATTTTATTTACTACATAATAAATTAACTATCATTACAATTCATGAAATAAAGTTTTACATAGAAATTATATGTAAATGTATTTATTAATTATATGTAAATAAAATACAGATAATTAATAGATTTATTAATAAATGTTCATAAAATAAATTATAAATTTGTATTAATCTAATTATCTATACTCACAAATGTATAAATCTGTATCCATAAATGATTTATGAATAGAAATTTATAAATTTACGAATATAGATTCTGATCAATAAATATTTATTAATACGTATTCGTACATTTACGAATATAAATTAATTATTAGTAAATACAGATTTACAATTCATTGTAATTGTACAAATTTGGTGTATATATCTGTGTTTTTAAGAATATTTGAAGAAATTATATATTTTCAAATGTTCGATAAAAGTGCTGATTTATTGCTGATTTTTTTGTTGAGTTTTTGGCGATTCCAAGTTTTTCAAAAATTTTGGGTCCGCTGAGATATTGCCTAGTCCGAGTTTTTCAATTATGATTAATATTATAAAGTAGTTTCAAAATTTTAATTATTATGGACTATTAATAAATATTAATAGCATAGAAGCAGAAAACAACAAAAAATCACGATTATACGTGATTAATCGGGAGTTGGCATGTGCAGTGATTTATTCCCCAAAAAATCAAAATTTTTTGGTCAACAACTTTCAACACTTTTTTTTCAATTTATCAGGGGATTAATTAGCAAAAAGTGATGGTTAATCAGCAAAAAAATTGTGGGAGACTAGCAGAAACTCTAAAATTGATGCTGACCGGAAAAACCTACAAAAACATGACATGATTCTCTATGAAATTGACACGCGACGCTGAAGACGCAACTGGGAAAGTAGGGTCAAAAATTTCGCAAAGTCTTGATGTGTTGCAGAGTCGGGAAGTGGCATGGGGGATAGGCAATTCCAAACAAAATTTTCCTCTCATTCTACATTGACTATATTATATAGCTTGATTGATACTATTTCTTTTTTAACATTGATTTTGTTTGTATAAATTTCAGGTATTTAAATTGTTGCAATATGAAACAAAAGAAGACCGTAACAAAGCTGTCTTATTTATTTGTTGCGATATGATCTAAAAGAGCAGGGTAAATAAGTTTTTCCTTATTTATTTTGGAGAAAACAAAGAGCCCTACAATAATCATTATAATCATTTTAGGCTTGTCAATTATGACATAAGTTCTTACAATTAATCAAAATGCTAGATGTTTATAACTTTACTCAAAATTAAATTAAATAATTCACGCAATTCAGTCTCTAAGATCATATATAAAGTTGTTTTGGTATATACATGTATATATATCATTGCACATATTTGTATATCATGCCAACTTCTTATATAATTGTTTATTGAGTATATATAATAAAAGGGAACTTGAGAGAATTCTAGAAAATGAATTCTCCTACTGATCAAATGATGAGATTAAGGGGCTTTCTCACGAATGGTTCATAAGGCACAACACTTGTTGAAGGTTTTGCAAATGGGGTTGCAAGAAAAGTGGCCTTAACCTTGGAGGAAACTCCGTGGTTAAGCATGCTTTAGCTGTAATACTAGGATGAGTGACCTCTCGGGAAGTCTCAGTGCTTCACCCCTATGAGCATCACCTAGATGCAATGAGTGCTAAGTGTTCCATTCATTTTCATTAGAGATAGGTTCTTGTGAACCACTACTCACAAAACTTGGGTCAATGAATTTAACTCAAAAACAACACAGATGAATCCTGATAGCAATATCACAATTTGACTTGTGGAAAATATCTCATACTTATCATTTGATGAATTTAAGGGGCTTTCTAATGAATGGTTCATAAGGCACAACACTTGTTGAAGGTTTTGTAAATGGGATTGCAAGCAAAGTGGGCTTAACTTTGGAGGAAACTTTGTGGTTAAGTGTGCTTGAGTTGGAGTAGTACTAGGATGTGTGAACTTATGGGAAGTCCTGGTGCTTCACCTCAGTGATCATCACCTAGATGAAATGAGTGCTAAGTGTTCCATTCAGTCTCATGAGAGATGGGTTCTTGTGAACCACTACTCGTGAAACTTGGGTCAATGAGTTTGACTCAAAAACTACATAGATGAATCCTGATAGCAATATCACAATTTGACTTGTGTAAAATATCTCCTACTTATCAATTAATGTGCTTAAGGGACTTTCTAATGAATGGTTCATAAGCTAAGTTACCGGTTCGAGTTCGGTTTGAAGTTCGGGAACGAAGAACCGATTCGAAGTTCGACAAGATTTTGAAAAGGGGTTTGGGTTTGGGTTCGAAAATACATGTAAAATTTTTTAAACTATATATATATATACATATTTATGAAGCCTAGAAGCATGAGTAAAAATAAGAATGTCACATATTATCATAAAAACAACATTTAAACAACAAAAACACCATAAACTTGTAATCATAGCATCATGAATCGTGATCATACCATCATATACTTCAAGTCATAGTTACACCACCCTAGGGGACGGGGGGACAGGGGGATATAAGACATAAAGATGTAAAAGTATTGTGTTGAAGTATTGGTCCTTTTGTGTCATGTCCCCATTTTGGCTGACATCGTTTGGCATGACGGATTTGCCTATCATCGACTCTCATAGGCAAATGGTTTGGAGAGAGGGTCATTATGTTGATCATTTGATTGCATATTGCTAACAGAGCCTACATTTCGGTAGAGCCTACATCCAATTTGGGCCTACATGCAGTTGTAGTGGAGCCTACATCCAGTTTCAGCCTACATCCAGTTGTAGTAGAGCCTACGTTCAATCTTGAGCCTACGTTCAGTCATAGTTGGGCCTACATTCAGTTATGAGACATTTGGGCCTACATTGTTATAATTTTGAGTTGAGAAATGTACTTTATTATTATAATGTTATTTTATCATAAAGTACATTAAAATTGGATGTTTCTAGAAGTTCTAGCAACTTCTCAAGGAAAAGAATAAATAGAGGGCTTGGGGCTTCATTTCGACATGCTTGGATTTGGATTTTCTTCTACTTCTTCATTGTGAAGCAATTTGTAGTCTTTGGTCTGCAAATTCTATTTGATCTTTGGGAACGAATCACTCCCTTGGATTGGCATAACTGAGATAGTGAAATATCTACTGAAGGGTTGCAAATTTGGAGTTGGTACTCAGCCATCTCATTGGTACTTCATTGAGAATTTGATGTAAGGGTTTGTTTGTGATTGAAACAGCATTTCAGGAGGCATTTTTAGTAGGGCCGAAATTATAGGCGGCCGTTTTTAGCAGGTCCGAAAAAGCAGTCCGAAAAAGCAAATCTGAAAAAGCAAATCCGAAAAAGCAGTCCGAAAAAGCAGACCTGAAAAATTGATATTGAGGGTTTGTAACTGGTTGAATAAGGGTTTGGAATTCATTACTTAATTGGTGAATCATTTGGTGAAGATTTGGAGATCATTTTGGTACGTTTTCAGTTCAGTCAATATCAGGGTGTGGAACCAGAAATTTGTTCATATCTCTCAACATACTTGGAGATAATTTTTATGCTTTGGTGAGAAGACTAATACTTCATTGGCGGTCCTGTTGATACCAATTTGGAGGCACAAAACTCTGCCATTTATTTTCTGCAGGTGCCGTACTGTACAGCCCTGGTACGGCAGGTACAGGTCTGATACAACAGCAGCAATCTGGGTCAAATCTGGATGCATTTGGAGGTGTCTCAACAGTGTTTTCAATCAGACATTAAGGAGCGATTACCAGGTTCTTATTCATTGTTTTGGATGTCACAAATTGCATAATTTTGCATATATTTAGGCATTGCTATCACAGTCCAGTACATGTCTAGAAAGTCACTGTCATAACAATCCATAAAATCTGTCATTGCTATATTGTAATCAGTCTCTGTTATCATTATGGTAATTGTAATGACATAGCAAGGAAAGAGCATTGGGTATCATAGTAAGATAGTGCACTGTATGGAGTCATAGAAGAGCATGGAATGAACTTGTTATTGCCATAGTTTATTGTTCATGTGTGACAGTTCATACCTTTCTCTCAGAAGTTGTAAACAGTCATTTATAATCAGATTTCAGTCATTATCATTCATGTTATAAGATGATCATATGTCATATTTGGTCACTGAAGTTGTACCCAGCTGTATAAGGGATTCTAAGGGAAGGGTTCTATTGTATTTGCATATCTAAAGTAGAGTTTCATATTGTGCCAAGTCTTTGTATTCAGTCCATAGTAAGAAAGGATTGTAATTGCATCTAGTTTCATATTGGATGTCAAGTTATCTTGTAAAAATCTGAATCTGTTGTTGAATGAATACATTGGCACTGATTGCATTATTAAGTTGAGTGGATTTGTTGCTCAACAATTTCTACATTCAGACTTTTCACTTTCAGCAGTATAATTTGATTGATTGCCAAGTGTTTGACGAAATATCATAGTACTATATCAGTGGTTTTAGTGATCCTATTAGTAAGGGTCATTACATTTTGTGTTGGATATAAATGTTAGATATTCATATAAGTTATATCTAACATGTATATGATATATCCAACACAAAAGGAGCAATATCTAACATTTATATCTTTGTTGGTGGCTGTTTTCAAGTCCCTGGGTCTGGCAAATGAGGTTTGAGTGAT
The DNA here is from genome assembly GCA_027943335.1 of Chamaecyparis obtusa. Lineage (NCBI taxonomy): Eukaryota > Viridiplantae > Streptophyta > Pinopsida > Cupressales > Cupressaceae > Chamaecyparis > Chamaecyparis obtusa. Next base: position 271,969 of record BSBK01008731.1, on the reverse strand, counting down.
TTTGGCCTGTTGGGAAGTCATGTCTGTCTGGGATTTGGGCGAGAGCTAAGCTAAGTCTATCATAGAGATGGGGTTGAAACCAATTGATTTGTGATAAAACGAGTTAAAACCCTTTGAGAATCATCTTGCCAGCTTCAATTTGACCTTAGAAAGCCATGATGGATTGTGGGAGGTAACCCTGCTGAAGGCTTGCTGAATCCTGAAATTTGGCTAAGTCTGGAATTTTCAAAATCTAGAATCTGCATCTTAACTCCTATGAAGCTGGAACCTATCCCAAACATCCTGGAAGTATTATATTTTATAATTTATACAAATATAACTTAAAGTATAAGAATTCTTATACTTAAATGTTATATTTGTATAAATCCTCCCGCCCATGAACAAAAAAAGAAATTATCCTTTCATATCCACCTTTTAGGGTTCTGGATGTCAAATATTTATAAAATTTGCAAAAAAAAGTCACTAAAGTGACGTCTGTGCACCACAGTTCGCCGAAGTTCATACGGGGTCCGCCATCTGTCTTCCTGGTCCACCCGAGTTCGAACTGTTGGACCACAAGTTCGAACGGGGTCCGAAAATCCGGACCCTGCCCGGACCCACATGCGAACGGGACCCAAATTTCGAACCAATTTGAACTTGGTCCAGTTCGGAGGGGTCAGGGGCGAACCCTGGTAACTTAGTTCATAAGGAACAACACTTGTTGAAGGTTTTGTAAATGGGGTTGTAAACAAAGTGGGCTTAACCTTGGAGGAAACTCGGTGGTTAAGCACACTTGAGCTGGAGTAGTATTGGGATGGGTGGCCTCCTAGGAAGTCTTGGTGCTTCACCTCTGTGAGCATCACCTAGATGCAATGAGTGCTAAGTGTTTCATTCAATCTCAAGAGAGATGGGTTCTTGTGAACCACTACAAATGAAACTTGGGTCAATGAATTTGACTCAAAAACTACACAGATGAATCCTAATAGCAATATCACAAATGAATTTTACTTACAGAATATGAATATTTTCTTTTATTGACAATATTTTGCGAAGAAAGCTTCATTCCGATTTTGAAAAATAAGAAAGCCCACATCATATTTTGGTGCTACTTCAAATCATAGCTTGATTGAAATTTATATAAACAATATCACTACTAAAACTTTGAGTACTCCGGGTTTAAAATATATCAAGAGGAGGTTGTGCAAGTGCTTTGAATCATTATATAAGTCCATTATCATCTATGCTATGGAAATGTCCTTTAATTTTAAAAAAGGTAGTTCTTGACTGTTTTTCTTCAGTTTTGCAGATTTTTTTGTAAATCTGATTTTTTGCCTATTTTTTCCTGATTTTTTCAAAAAATCCTACTCCTTTGATTTGTCAATTTATTCCCCATGTGATTTATGCTTCTATGGTTTGGAGGATGGTTAAAGCACTAGAGTTATGAAAAAATAGCATGTGCATGATGGTCTATGTGGTCTCAAAAGCTTTAATTTTGGCTTGGTGGCAAAGACTTTCTCTCAAACTTGCCCTATATCACAACAGGGTGTACGCCAAGAGTGCTAACCCTCAACATCGGTGGAGACATTGCCCCCTTACCCCCAACAAGGGGCACTAGCCCTTGACCCCAATAGGGACACTGCCCCAGAATCCCAGCTCTAGTCTTTTTATTAAAAATAAAAAAACTTTATGGGCCATGTTGGATGAAAGACCAATATTTTTTATTCATTCAAATTTTTCCCAATTGAATTCCTAGTAATTAAATTGCATTTATACTTCTAGTTTTCTTAGTCAAAATATATACTAAGTAATGCTCCTAAGGCTATAACAGCATTTGCAGACTTGTCTGAGATACAAACACATGACTCCACATAAGATAATAATGTTCGGTTGAATGAGGGATAGAAGTTCATGACTATATATATACATCTTTGTGTGTGTGCCATGAATATCATAAACCGCATGTCTTGTACAATGCTTAACAATATTTTTATATTGAAAAATGTTGTTTCCTATAGCTAAAATTAACTTTTATACTTGTGATCAATGTATGTGTGTGCATCTGATTGAAGCAGCTTCTATTTGATTAGTTTATTGTATCTTTAAATTTTTTTCTGTTAAGGGTGCATGATAATAGTTTGAAATCCTTAAAAATCTCTATATGTGTTGATTTTTTAAATTTGCAAAGTCTGAGCGCCAAGTTCAAGTTTGGGTTAAAAATCAGCTTGCTAGGTCTGAGCTGAGTCTGAATCTTATAACTATGATTTATGGAAACATGGTTTTGGCTTCTCCCTAAAAGAATCTAACTAGGTAACCCTTCAAAATATCTCATTGAAATCAAGGATGCATTTAAAAACTCCATAAGAACAAACCACACCATATATTGCTCAACCACTATAATAAACTATAAAGTATTCATGAGTTTTATTACCTTGCTTGAGTATTACCTTGCTCGAGTATTTCTGTCATGACAATTTCTCATGTGTTCTTATAATGATGCTTGTCATATTTTGAAGATAGATGAATATAGTGGTTTTAAAAGGTGCAACACAAGCTTCAAAATCATATCCTCTTTCATTCGTATATACTGTAAAACTATTTATTATGTCTTAGACAAAGTGTTTTATAAGTTTATATCACTGTTTCTAACAACCAACATTCTTTTAATTCTAAATATTTATGAGAAGTCAATATACCCTGTTGTGTGAAAGTATTACAATTTTGCCCAATGCAAACAGTAAGTTAAAGAAACATGTACATATATTTCTCAAATATCAAGATTACAAGCACAAATAGTGACAAAATACTTACAAGTTTTCTTCTTCAATTTTTTCAGCAATGGATTCTCCTTCCTTAGAAATAAAGGTCAAAATATCAGTTCCCTGATCCCCTCTGCTAATTTGTTCAGATGAGCCATATATGTGGTCAGGTTGGAAATTCTGATCAAGTCCATCAGTACTTTTCTTTGGCTGCTCAAACGCACTACCACGCATGGATTTACTCTTGAGCATGCTTTGTGACTGGAGTTGTTCTCTTGTGTATGCCTCTGAACATGAATGCCCATCCAGAGGTGTGCAGAGTGAAGAAGAATGAGCTTCCTGCTCCCCTACATTTTCCAAGCGTTCATCTGAATGGACTCCAGGTATGACATGCTGGCCACAACCACCCACTTGAATAGAGGAATTAAAAAATTCAGGTCGAACATTCTCACTTGAGGAATCTTTATTATGAGATTGACAAGCTTCTTGTTCACTGGCCTGCATTCTGACAGCTAAATTGTTTTCAGCAACAATAGAAGAAGCACCTAGCTGTAATCTGCTTTGATTAGGGTCAAAAGCAACCTTTTGGGTAGCACCTGAATTGACTGATTGATCAACTGCCAAAACAACTCCTGGACCAATATCTTCCTTTGAAGGTGAAAATTTATTTTGAACTCCAATTGGACAGCTAGCAGCTGACTGAGATTGTTGTGAACAAGATGAAATAAAATCTACTGATCTTGTTTTGTGTTGCTTCTTGTGAAATTCCATCTGATCTACTTTATCTATATTAAAAGGAAAATATCAGTCCGAATATCTGCATGCACTGCTCAGAAATCAAACATAAATAGGAACTGTTTTCAGCTCAAGCATGGGAATCTAAAGATGAATTGGAGCATTTGATATAGATCTGTAGAACACGTATGGATTAACTAACATTTAAATAGGTCTGCTATTTACAAATAGAAAATCAACTAAAGAATGATACTATATAGAAATTATAATCATTTCTATTGCAAGCGATATTAGATGGAAAGATATATAATTTACCATGCTTACTATTTCTAAGTTCCCAGGTAGACAGAACTTAAAAGACCAAAAATACATGTACTTACAGTATTCAGTTAGTGTGCCAAAATTGTACAGTAGGTTGTAAAGAATATTTATAAATGTTATATTATAATCAGCATATATAAGATGTAATAAGAGAAACTCAACTTACTATTATGATCCACAAACAGAGAAGATTGTGCGTGATTCACTTTAAATTTTTAAAACCTGACAGATTCTTGTTGACATGGAGTGCCATTGGACTTATGCATAGCTATGACACTCAAGGTGAACTGAACATTCACTTGTACAATAAAAACCAATAGAATTGTGGATACTTCAGATCAAAATTTTACATGATTGTATCATCATGTTCCATCCTATTTTGAATATGAAGACTACAGTAGTAGAAATTTGATTTTGTATAAATAAAATAATCTGAAAACATAAATTAATCATAGAAACGAGGCTCGGACTCAGTGCGAACTCGGAAAGCCTGACCCAACTCAGGACTCGCCGAAAAATTGGCAGGACTCGGCAAAAAACTAGTTTCTAGTGAGTCTCACCTAGAGCGAGATTTTGGAGAGTCCCGGGCCCCTGGGACTTGGCTAGAGGACTCAGGACTTGCCAAGACTCGGAGAGTTCTGAAGCTATGAATCAAATCATATTCCACTTCTCCCAAACCCCAATGAATGCCTCACAAAAGATATGTAACAATCCAGCAAATATATCAGGTATATTATCAATGAATTTTCAAATCAATGGGATTTTAGTACTTGAGAAATGTTTCTGTAAATCCTGTCAGAATAGTTGTCCCTCAAAAAAATTTGTAAGATTAAGGTAACTTTTCTGTCTTCTGAGATACATCTGGGGTGAAAGAGCTCAGAAACAATAAGTTCCCGAGTCCAAATACTCTTCCAGGAGAGTCCGGCAAGAAGTTATGGTATTTAATATGGCCAATCTATCCAAAAATATGCTAAGAATCCATTAGGAGGGAATCGTTGTTCCACAATTTTTTTCTGATGGACAGATTGTAGATCCAAATTTGAGGACAGAAGGGTATGGCAGCTACATATATAAATTCAAAGCAAGGGATCTAGAAGTCCCCCAAAAAGGTTGAGGAGCAGCACGCTCATTAGGGGTCCAGAGGTAGTGCCCTCAGCAAGGTCGAGGGGCTTACAAGCTACTTCCTTCAATTTCATCACCTCAAATATTCACTGCAACCAGCAAACCAAAGGAAAACCCAAAATAGATTATCCTAGCGTCTCAAAGCTTACACGTAACAATAACACAATAATCACTGCCTGGTAAGGGGCGTTGAAGAAAGAGGAAGTCATGCCCTGAGCCAGAGCAGAATGAAAGAAAACTCTTGCTTCCTCCATGAAGCCTAGCAGCACAAATGGACTGTGTGTTTGGAGAAGAGGAATCAACCCTCATATGCTCACGCACAATACAAGAAAATAAGCACAGCAATAAGTGGGAACCCTAAGAAATCCCATCTCCGTCATTGAAAAGCACTGGAAAATAGGGCAAAAATACCCTAAGTTCACTGCCTCTTTGGTTCTCCAGCCACTAATGACTTAGTTACTTAGGAAATTAAGAGTTGGTGGGCAGGTTAAAAGAATTCCCCTTACAAGGAGTAGCCAATCACTCAATATTCATCTAAAAACTGGTTCAGCTTTCACATTTGACCTAACTCAACTCTCAAATGAGGGCATTATATATTTTGTTTGGACACTCCTGAAGCAATTACAGAACTGGTTAGAAAAGAAAAAAGAAAAAAAAAAGGAGATTCTTATTGGTCAAAATGAAACTCTACAGTAGATTAAAAAAATTGAGTCTAATAAAGCCAGGACAAATCATCCAGTATTTGGCTATTCCCTTTGGTACCCAGTCGTCTTTCTTGATCAATGGCAATGAATACTTTATAGGCTATCTACTCACCAGGAATATCCACTATCTTCCTTTGGCTTCGAAAATCACAATTGTGGATAGAACTGTCACAACATGATCCCTTTACACTTACTCTTATGCTTCCTTTTCTAGGCAGATTAAAGAAGTGGGGAGAAAGTGCTCAATAACTTTTTTAGAGCCAAAATAAGTTAATATTTTACAGATTAAGGTGACTTGTGTCTCCCTAATACAAGAACTCAAGGACCTGTTCTTGAAGGGAAGTTATTTGTAAGAAGAGTAGACAGATGCCACTTGCAGATTTTAAGCCAGCTTACTATTCTGTAAACTCTTCTTACATTAGAGACTTGGGAACCCATACAGCAGTGATATAAGTTGCAATGCTATGGTATTTATGTTTTGAATATCAGCTACACTAAAGCATGTTTCAGAAGCTTGGTAGTTTGGTAATTGGTTTACATTAGTTGCATTCTGAGGTACTGTTTCTGTTTCAGATATAGCAAAATGCCCAAAGTCCTATATGAACATTCTACTTTGTCTGGTTGATTTGGCCTCAAACCCTTCTTGATTAGCCAAAGCCAAGGAAGGAGGTGACTTTTCTGTTAAGATCTTTAATTTAAAATTAATGATCAACGCCAATGCCATATATGGAGTGAACTCATTCAAGATTAAAATTAGACTGACCCAGATAAATCTGCTTTTCAAGGGATTTTGAATATGAAGAACTCCCTGAGTTCCAACTTTTCAGATCAATTCCATACTGGAGAGATTTGAAGTGGAATAAGAGGAAATATTTTTGCAATTTTGCCCAAGGATTTGTACAACAGAGTCAGGAACATATTTAGTATTACCATCTAAACAGGCAGTGGGATTTGAGAAATTGAATCTCAGCAACAAGGATGTAAAACTACATTGGGGCATTTCAATGATCAAGGCAAATTGTTGTGGCGTACAATTAAGTTGGGAACTATACTTTCGAGCATAGTTTGAAGACTCTTGGGACTTGCCACAACTCGCAAGTCTCATGGCTTGTCGAGTCAACTCGCCACAAACTCCTAGGTTGTGAGTCCTGGCAAGTCCAAGTCAAAGAATCTCGATTTTTTAGGAAGGACTCCTAAGGTTTTAGGAAGGACTCGTGGGTTTTTAGGAAATGCCAAAAAACAGAGTTGAAACCCCGTTTTTTGTTTTTTCTTTGCTTAGTCCTAGCTGAGTTTTTTGCCGAGCCACGAATCCGAGTCCTATTTTGGGCTTCCGAGTCCGCACCAAGTCCAAGTTTTCAAACTATGTTTCTAAGTTCAACAACAAAATCCCCATCCAAGTTTTAAGGTTTTGAGCATGTTCATTAAGTATGTAGCTCTTTTCAAATTCATGTTTTTAATGTATGCATAGCTAGACAAGGTTAAACCTAAAATAGTTCAATCTCAACCAGTATGATCTATAGACAAGTACGAAATGATAGGTTAAGGGTTGACCCACCATATAACAAGTTAATGAAGATCAAAGCCACGGTGTCAATTTTTTATTATATATTTTAACAAAGTCACTATAATATACTTCTAGTCATAGTTCAAAAACTCACAGGACTCGTGCGGATTCGCGAATCCAATGGCGAGCCGAGTCGACTTGCCATGGACTCGCAAGTCGAGTCCAGGCAAGTCCATTACAAGGACTTGCGAGTCTAAGGCATGGACTCGCGGGAGTCCAACATCAGGACTCACGAGTCCTTGTGATGGACACGCCCAGCAACTTATAATTTGACCTTTTTTTTTTCACTTTTTGAGTCATTTGTTCTTTGTGCTTGCTCAAAACAAGGTTTTAGGGTGACTCTGATGAAATAGAGGATGACAAAGACAATGACATGCGGACATATCATTATATCTAATTTTGTAAACATTTATAAACTTATGCTGCTGTTATACATTTTAAAATTTGCAACTATGTTGATATTTCATATATTGAGTGTTTGAGATTCATATGACATGTGTAATGTATCAATTATGGCTCTTTGTTCTTTAAATGCATTAATTTCTTTTGGTTTTTATGTAAGACTACGGTTTTTTCCTTTTGTTGAGTCCTTTCGCGAGTCCGAGTCCGAGTCCAATATTTTGGTTTGCCAATCCATGGCGAGTCTGAGTCTTTAAACTATGCTTCTAGTATGGATAGACAAATTAATTTTCCTAATGATCCAATGGAGAAGCAGATTCCTAGAGCATTAGTGTTATTTCCTGAAATGAAGGATAATCAAACGTCCAATATTCAGAATTTTTATCCTACAAAAATCAGCATCTGTTCCACATTCTATTTATACTACAATATTAATGACGATTTACAGGAGAAGATAGTTTCAAATGTACTATTTTGGTAGAGTTTTCAAAAATAAAAAAATAGATCAGCATGTTTACAAAGCACGTACATGAATGCTATATCATTATTTTTCATAAATAAAAAAATAGATGGAATTTTGTGTTCTCCAAATGCAGTTTCCTAGTACTAACTGCAAAAAGTCGGCCAGTTCAGACAAGCATTTACAGATCATACCCAATCTGCTTTTCAGTTCACATAAAATTAATAAACAAACATATCAGGACATCTGTCTCACCATTTATTTTGACATCCTCACTATGTTCAAAAGATGCTATGTCTTTCCTTCCTCCTGCAATTCCCAAAGACTGTATTTTTGTCCCACTTCCTGCATGATTGCGTAAATTAAACTCTCTTGATGTCATAGTGGGAATCCTCTCCCTCCTGCCAGAACCACCACTGTCAAACATGGGGGAACCTTTTGCATATTGTATTGGCTTGGAATGCTTGTCCAGGTTATTCCATAGAACACCAATTGCTTCTCGACCAGCTTTTTCTTTTTCCATTGCACATGCTACAGGGCTTTGAATGGCACTGGTTCCTGAAGAAGAGCTACGAAATTTATGTGACGGATCTGGAGCAAGTTGTAGCAAAGCAGCTGTCAACCAAGTTGTTCGGTCATTTGACAATAAAAGCTGTTTCTCAGCCTCAGAAAGAGTTCTAAGAGCTTGGCGCAGCCTATTCATCTCTTCTTTAGATACTGCCAAAATTAATAAGTGGTTTCACTCAAATGTTAGAATCAAAGCACAACTTAAATGTTCAAGATTTAAATAAATGCAATGAAGATGCAACCACTTATCAGAATCAATAGGCATGTATTTCTAGATACGACCTCTAGACTCTGCTTATCTCTTAAATTTGTAATTCATATTTGTGATTTAATACAATGGTGCCTCTAAGAACTTAGTTAGTATTTAGAATATAGTTTTTAAAACAGATATCATTCTTAGCACATACATACTTGTCATTTACAAATAACTTACATGTATGTTTGTGAAAAAACATTCTCTTGTGTCTTTCTTTATGTAACTTGTAACTGCCAGCAAGAATATCAGTTATTAATGTTGCTAATTGTGACATCAAGGCCAGTGGTTCCACCCCTGCCTCCATGAGCTCTCTCAAACTCTTCACCGTGTTCACAGTGTCCGCAGACAAAGCCAAATCAAGTAAGTCTACCAATTTCTCATCTGGTATCAGTCCAACCTGAAAAAAGTGCAACTAGCTTGTTACAGAAGCACTAGTGGTATAAATCCTTATTGGAACCCAAATAGTAAATGGAAAGTAATGCAAACAAATTGACAATTTAATCAAATACCCTGTCTACTTGATATTTGAAATGTTCACATTTATCCCAATTACTGGAAACAAAAATAATATATTTATGTGATTGGTCATTGGCTTATATCCCATAAAAATAAATCTAATAACATGTGTCTAACTCTAAACAACAAACAATAAAATAAAATACCTTTTTCCTAAGTTGCCAGTTCAGATTCAGGTTCGGATGTGGGTTCAAGATTCGGGTTAAAAAAATTCGTTCAAATTTTTTGGGGGGTGGGTTCGAATTCATTTTGGGTTCGTCTGTACAAAACATATATATATGTGTGTGTGTGTGTGTGTGTGTGTGTGTGTGTGTGTGTGTACGTATGTTTATGCAGCAACAAATAAGTTCATACACCACTATGCTAATAGTAAAGCAACATAGCAAAATACACCACCATATATATTAATGTTTTAGTCCAATTTTTTACCTTTTTGGCCTTTTTAGTGGTCTATTCTAGGGTTGAAGGGTTGGATTGACTAAAGTAAACCAAAAAAACTTTAAATTAAGTCAAAAAAAACCATTTTTTGGCCAAATCTGACCTGGGTACTGCCACAGATTTGCAAATTCACCATAAATATGGCGAAATTTGTGCCATGTTCGTCTGACAGAATTTGGGCAGACTTTTGCAAGAATATGATAAGGACCAGACTTTTGCAAGAACCGGACCAGACTTTGGGGTTGCCAAGGAAGAATTTGGTAACATAGCCTTTTTCCTCTTGATAAGTAGGAGATATTTTCTACAGCAAGTCAATTGTGATATTTTCTACTCATGAATCATGGGTCAATGAGTTTGACTCAAAAAACTACACAGTTGAATCCTGATAGCAATATCAATTTGACTTGCTGTGGAAAATATCTCCTACTTATCAATTGTGATATTGCTAGTACGATCCAGCTGTGTAGTTTTTGAGTCAAACTAATTGATCCATGTTTCATGAGTAGTGGTTCACAAGAACCCATCTCTCATGAGAATGAATGGAACAATTAGCACTCATTGCATCTAGGTGATGCTCCAGAGGTGAAGCACTAGGACTTCCTAGGAGGACACCCATCCAAGTACTACTCTAGCTCAAGGCGCTTAACCACGAAGTTTCCTCCAAGGTTAAGCCCACTTTTCTTACACCAGGGCTTCTCGGGAGGTCACCCATCCCAGTACTACTCCAGCTCAAGCGCACTTAACCACAAAGTTGCAAAGTGGGCTCAACCTTGGAGGAAACTCCATGGTTAAGAGCACTTGAGCTAGAGTAGTACTAAGATGGGCGACCTCCTAGAAAGTCCCGGTGCAAGCAAAGTGTTAGGATTAACAAGGCAGAAATGACAATTATGTGCAAATATAACTAATATCAGAAAATAATAAACCACACAGAATAGAACACAATGGCACACAGATTTAACGTGGTTCACCCAATCCCTGGGCTACGTCCACCAACAGCAAGTCCAATATTATTATTATCCAGTGATTACAACCTGATTACAATCCGTAATCCCTTACAGCCCAACTCTGCCGCAAGTACTAAAATCATACATCGTAAAAAATCCCTAACCCTAAGCTATATTATACAATATTTTCCCGCTTTAGGGTTAGAATGAGTTATAAGTAGTCGGCCCAAATAACCGAAAAAAGTAGTCGGCCTCAAAAAAAGTGTACAGTACTTTCCTGGATAGTACTTTCCTGATTAGTCACCACAAGCTAACACAAAGTGGGCTTAACCTTGGACAAAACTACGTGTTTAAGCGTGCTTGACCTGGAGTAGTACTGGGATGGGTGACCTCCTGGGAAGTCCCAGTGCTTCACCTCTATGAGCATCACCTAGATGCACTTAGTGCTAATTGTTCCATTCATTCTCATGAGAGATGGGTTCTTGTGAACCACTACTCATGAAACATGGGTCAATGTGTTTGACTCAAAAACTACAGAGTTGAATCCTAAAAGCAATATCACAATCTTTTGCTTCTGTTTTAATCTTTTCTCTTGTTAATAAGAAAAGCTATATTAATTTGATCTTCACATTTCAATGCCTACAAAAAATATCATTTTAACCTCTTCCTTATTCATTGTTTCTATATGTTATTAAATTTTATATGACAAGTCTTGAAAATCAGAAACTCTTCCCTAAATAGTTTCCATTACTCTGAAATATGAAAGAGTTGATTGAGTTGTTGCATTAGGAATTTAGTAGTGCTTTGTCATAAAAGGTAAGCATGGAGACTATACTGCAGGCAATCAATGTTTTCTCAAAGGTTACCTCTTTCTTGGTATGCATCTTCCCTATATTCACTGTAATGGACACCCCTGAATGCCCCAAAAAACTAAACCCACTGCTGAAAGGAATTATGTCAAACAGTTTGCATGCAACTTCTTATTTCTCCATTTAATGTTTTAAACCCCTTATAACACTGGAAATCAAACATTTATTTGTTTGTTGTGTTTTGTGCATGGAATAGGAATCATACAACATAACCAAGAAATAAACTACAATAATATGCAAAGTGGACAATGAACTGCTGCTGATAAAATGTTATTTTCAGAATTAATAAAACCAAATACATGGCAGATTTATCAACTCACTAATTACTCCAGCATTAATGAAATAATACTCCAGCCCATGCTTTCGAACTTGTTGCTACAGTGACGTGAATAGTACCACGTGAATAGTGTCGCGTGAATAGTGCTGCATGAATAGTGCCACGTGAATAGTGCCGCATGAACAGTGCCGCTACAGTACTTTGTCCTTCAATCATTCCACTACCTTCATAAAATCATTCCCTCAAAGCGGCATAAGCATTGGACAAGTAGTGAAGAAGATATGAGTAAAATACCAAATCTGCCTGTAGCTGAAAATGCAACTAAACTGCCTGATAATGAAACTGATAACAATGGATTCCAAAGGCCAAACCCCAAGGGAATGACGTCTAGAATGTCACAAGAGAGGATAAACGCCCTCAAATGCCAAGAACGGATCTGCAACTCACACACCAATTTCTTCTCCTATTCCACTTCCTCTAATGAAGCCACAAACGCTTCCTTTTATTCTATTTCCAAGGGTCGGTTCAACTCTCATGGGCAATGTGGGATAAAAGATGAGCAATATAAAACATATATTAAAATATCCCCTTATGTCTCCCTTGGGTACACATCCCTATAAAATAAATATTAAAGTAACACTTTAATACTTCACAATTAAATTAAATGTTACTTTAATAAAACTTCAGGCATTAAAATGTATTAGCAATTGGACTCCGAATAATGCAAGTGATAGCTCGTCGGAAAGCTCTCACCGAAGAGTATCAAATCCAATCACCAAAACTGGCCTCCACTGTGTCCTGTTGACTTACTAAAAATAGTAAGTATGCCTGAAACTGAGTAAATCAACTTCATTTTGGCCCAAACTGGAAATGACGAGGCCAAAACACTCCAGGATCCCCTTAAACCCTTCGTTAGCCCTCGGGACCATGTAGAACAAGGCTAACGCACACACGCTTGGTCAACTGCTAAAGTGGGGACATTACAGTCCGCCCCCCTTGAAATTGCTTGTCCTCAAGCAATCTCAGTCCAGCTTACTGAATAACCTGCTCACTCTCCCATGTAGAATCCTCCTCCGGCAGGTCTCTCCATCTGACCAAATACTCCTTCACTACCCTATTTCTAAGCTTCCTTTCTCTGGTGTCCAAAATAGCCTCGGGTACTAACACAAGCTTCCCCTCCTCATCCAAAGGGGGTAAATCTGCAGAAGGCACTACACTCTGACCAATGGCTTTCTTAAGCCTAGACACGTGAAACACATTGTGCACCCGACTGCCCTCTGGAAGCTCAAGCTCATAGGCCACTTCGCCCACTTTGCGTATTACCCTGTAGGGACCATAAAATCTAGGTTTCAACTTTTCAGCTCCACTCTTCTTGAGCGATGACTGTCTATATGGTTGTAGCCTCAAGTAAACCATATCCCCTACCTCAAAACTGCGCTCTATTCGGTGCTGATCAGCGTACAATTTCTGTTGATTCTGGGCCTGTTGTATATTCTCCTTGAGCACTTTCAGGATGTCCTGACTATCCTGCAATAAGTTTTTGGCTTTGGGCACTCTGCTGTCCCCCAAAACTAAATCCATGAAGCTAGGTGCTTCATAACCATAGAGTGCCATGAAAGGAGTCATCCTGATGGACATATGATAAGTGGTGTTATAACAATACTCTCCCATATGCAACCATCTGATCCAAGCCTTTTGTTGTGCAGTTACATAGTTCCTCAAATATCCCTCCACCCATTTATTCACAATCTCTGTTTGCCCATCTGTCTGTGGATGATAACTAGTGCTAGGTGTAAGATCTGTACCACACATCCTAAACAACTCTTGCCAAAAAACACTCATAAACTTACTATCCCGGTCACTAACAATGAATCTGGGCAGCCCATGTAACCTGAATATCTCTCTAAAGAAAAGATCTGCCACCTATGCTGCTGTGTAAGTGGACGGAATAGCAAAGAAGTGAGCGAACTTCGTCAAGCGGTCCACCACCACATAGATGCAATCCCTTCCCTGCACTCGTGGTAAACCAGTGATGAAGTCCATCGAAATACTTTCCCATTTCCTATCAGGAATGGGCAAGGGCTGTAATAACCCTGCAGGAAATGTGTGCTCTCCCTTATTCTGTTGACAAACTGCACACTCCCTGACATACCTCTGAACATCATCCTTGAGCCCTCTCCATGAGAACCGCTCTCGGATCTGCCTGTAGGTCTTGAAGACCCCTGGATGCCCAGCTGTGGGTGCATCATGAAATGCCTTCAGTATCGCCTCTCTCAAGTGTGACGACGGAATCAAATAAACCCTGTTCTGAACTCTGATCAATCCATCTATCACCTCATAGCGATCATCCTGTATGGTACCTGAAATCAATCCAGAAGCCCAAGCATCTCCGACATACTCTGCTATAATCCGATCTCTCCAATCTCCTGAAATCTCTGCCAGAGCACATAAGTGAGGTCTCCGAGATAAGGCATCAGCCACCACGTTTTTCTTACCTTTGACAAACTCTATGTCAAAGTCATAAGCCTGCAATTTAGTAACCCATTTCTATTGCCGGTCGTTAAGATCACGCTGGCTCATGAAGTATTTAATACTGTTGTGATCAGTCTTGATCACAAAACGCCCACCTACCAAATATGATCGGAATTTGGCCAATGCATGCATTATGGCCAACATCTCTCGGTCATAGATAGAATAACTCTTCTCAACTCCCCGGAGCTTCCTACTCTCGAATGCAATGGGATGCTTCTCCTGCATCAATACTGCTCCAATCCCATCACCCGATGCATCACAATGAAGCTCAAAAGGCTTCGTGAAATCCGGTAGAGCTAGAACTGGACATGAAGACATTACCTGCTTGAAATGCTCAAAACACCTCTGTGCTGCCCCTGTCCACACGAAGGCCCCTTTCCTGGTAAGATCTGTCAAGGGTGCAGCAGTCTGTGAGAATCCCTTAACAAACCTCCTATAAAAACCACATAAACCAAAGAACCCCTTAAGCTGTGTAAGGTTTGTGGGAGTAGGCCAATCTACAATAGCTCTAATCTTTTCGGGATCAACCCGAACACCATCTGCACTAATGATATGCCCAAGGTAAAGGAGCTCGGTCATGCCAAACTCGCATTTAGATTCCTTGGCATACAATGACTCTCTCTCCAGAATAGCTAACACCTCCTCCAAATGATGTAAGTGCTCCTCCCAGGTCTTACTGAAGACCAAGATGTCATCAAAGAAGATCAAGACAAACCTCCTCAACTGCTTCCTGAATACCTGGTTCATACAACTCTGAAATGTAGCGGGTGCATTGGTTAGTCCAAATGGCATCACCATAAACTCAAAGTGGCCAAAGTGACATCGGAAGGCTGTTTTCTCAATGTCCTCTGCTCTCATCCTGATTTGATGGTATCCGGACCGCAAATCAATTTTGGTGAAGAAGCATGCCCCATGCAACTCATCAATCAGCTCATCAATCCGAGGAATGGGATACCTGTTTTTAATTGTTTTCTTATTCAGTGCCCTGTAATCGATGCACATGCGCATCGTCCCATCCTTCTTCTTTACCAAAACTACTGCTGAAGCAAAGGGGCTCTTACTAGGCCTGATATGCCCCATCTCCAACAAATCCTTAATCGCCTTCTCTATCTCATCCTTGTGTTTCTTAGGATGACGATATGGAGTAATCATAACTGGTTTGGCTCCCTCCTCGAGCTCGATAACATGCTCTATCCCTCGGTCAGGAGGAACCCCATGAGGAATATCGCCAAATACTTTAGCGTGTCTATCAAGTATCTTCTGGATATCTGGTGGATGACTCTTTTCCTGTGGCTCTGGTGAAGCTGGCATAATGTAGCACTCTGTCGCCCACTCTATGTCATCATGACGAAAAAGTCTCTGCATTCTCCTCAAGGACACTAGTCTGCAACCTCCATCCGAAAGTCCTCTAAGTACCACAGTTCTGCCCTCATGCTGGAATCTCATCTCCAATTTCGCTAGGTTGAGTGTGAACTCAACTAGCGAAGCCATCCATGTCATGCCGAGGATGACATCATAATCTCCCATGTCCACAACATAGAACTCATCCTCCAACTCATAGCCATCTCCAAACCTAATGTGAAGATTAGATATCTTCCGAGTGCACAATAATTTGTCACCGTTCGCCACCATGACTCTAAACCCATCATGCTCCTCGGTCTGTAACCCTCTCCTAGCTACCAACTGTGCATCTATGAAGTTATGTGTAGCCCCAGTGTCAATGAGAGATATCACTTTCTGCCCCTGGATAGTACCCCTGACCTTAAATGTGATTGCCCTTTGGGCCCCTGTCAAGCGTGCCAACGATCTATCATCCTTAGGAATGCTGCTCTCCTCTATAGTGTTACCTTCATCTGAATCGGAGTGCTGATCCTCCCCCTCTGACTCTGACTCTTCTGCTGAAAAATACTCCATTTGATTTGCCTTAGCCTTGAGAGGGCATTTATGAGATAAGTCCCAAGGCTCTCTACAGTGGAAGCACAGCTTCTTCCTTCGAAGTTCATTCATGGTTTCATTGTCTAGTCCTTTTGATCCTTCTTTGGGTTTGTTATACTCTTTCTGAAATGGTTTTTTGTCTTTGTCCTTGCGGTAGGAAGAATCTGTTGAATGGTATTTTCCTTTGTATACCGAAGGGGCTAAATCTCGTGCCTTTTTAGTTGCTTCAGCTAAGGTGAGTGGATCATGTCCCTTCACCCAACCTCGTAATGGATCAGCAAGCCCATCACAAAATAACACCACCAATCTCCTAGGAGAGATATCAGTAACAAGTACAGACAAGCGCTGAAACTCAGCGATGTAAGCATCTACAGAACCTGACTGTTTTAACTGTGCTAGCTCCTTGAAATGTAACTCGGGATCCCTAGTGTCAAATCTCTCAATCAATCTGTCGGTGAATTCCTCATAGGATGTAATCTGATTATGCCCCAGAGTCACCATGCCATGATGCCACCATTCATGTGCAACGCCATCCAAGTGCATAGCCGCATACTTGATAGCCTCCTCCTCAGGCATAGGATTTAGCTGCAAGTATGTATCTACCTTCTGCACCCAAGCTCGTGCAGTCATCTTCCCTGAAGCATCATAATAAGGTAAAGAAAGTTTTCCAACTTTCTTTCTCAGCTCAAAGTTTTGATTCCTCCCTCCTGCTCTAGGCATGTGTCTCATCCTCAAGTCCATATAATCTCTGAGGGAAATATCCGCCTGAAACTCCGGTCCACTAGCCTCCCAGTCCCTCCTGAATTGATCCTGTAACTCGGTAATCTGCGGTTCGTTTACTGGTTGAACCGGATCTCTGGGTGGGAAGGTGGGTAGAAGAGGTCTCGAGCTCGCTGTCCGAGCTGGGCGTGCAACGTGTCTAAAGTTATCAGCCTCATTCCCATTGTTGCCGTGTCCATTATTACCATTTATGTTATTCTCAGGACCATTGTTGTTACCTTGGCCTCCATTATTATCATTGCCCCCATTGTTATTGTTTCTGTTGTTGGCATCACCTGGATTAATATTGACACCCATCTGTCTAGCCATGAGCTGCAACATCATGTCCATTCGCCTATTCTGCTCCTGCTGCATACGCTGCCCCTGCTCTAATGTATCCAGTAACTGTCTAAACATTACATCCCCCTGATCTGGACCAGTGTTCCTGCCTCCGCCTAATCCTGTATTCATGTCATCTCGGTCACCCATATTGCTGTCTTGATCAAAGAATATCTCCTCTGTGTCTGTATGACTGGATTCTATTTCCACCTGCACGGATGAACTAGACTGTTCGCTCTGCAAGTCTAAAATCCTGTTTTGTCTTGCTCTAGTATTGCGAAAATTATAAGGCCCCTGTCGCATGCTCAAACATAAATGCTTAGCCTGTTTTTTTTTTTTGTTTTTTTTTTTTCTGATTTTAGTGTTTTGACATTTCGTCAAACACTTTTCCCTCTATCCGGCTGTTCCAAATTCCCTATAAGACCTCCACAGGATGGCAGGACTTATAGCTCTGATACCACTGTAATGGACACCCCTGAATGCCCCAAAAAACTAAACCCACTGCTGAAAGGAATTATGTCAAACAGTTTGCATGCAACTTCTTATTTCTCCATTTAATGTTTTAAACCCCTTATAACACTGGAAATCAAACATTTATTTGTTTGTTGTGTTTTGTGCATGGAATAGGAATCATACAACATAACCAAGAAATAAACTACAATAATATGCAAAGTGGACAATGAACTGCTGCTGATAAAATGTTATTTTCAGAATTAATAAAACCAAATACATGGCAGATTTATCAACTCACTAATTACTCCAGCATTAATGAAATAATACTCCAGCCCATGCTTTCGAACTTGTTGCTACAGTGACGTGAATAGTACCACGTGAATAGTGTCGCGTGAATAGTGCTGCATGAATAGTGCCACGTGAATAGTGCCGCATGAACAGTGCCGCTACAGTACTTTGTCCTTCAATCATTCCACTACCTTCATAAAATCATTCCCTCAAAGCGGCATAAGCATTGGACAAGTAGTGAAGAAGATATGAGTAAAATACCAAATCTGCCTGTAGCTGAAAATGCAACTAAACTGCCTGATAATGAAACTGATAACAATGGATTCCAAAGGCCAAACCCCAAGGGAATGACGTCTAGAATGTCACAAGAGAGGATAAACGCCCTCAAATGCCAAGAACGGATCTGCAACTCACACACCAATTTCTTCTCCTATTCCACTTCCTCTAATGAAGCCACAAACGCTTCCTTTTATTCTATTTCCAAGGGTCGGTTCAACTCTCATGGGCAATGTGGGATAAAAGATGAGCAATATAAAACATATATTAAAATATCCCCTTATGTCTCCCTTGGGTACACATCCCTATAAAATAAATA
This sequence comes from Chamaecyparis obtusa, assembly GCA_027943335.1. Lineage (NCBI taxonomy): Eukaryota > Viridiplantae > Streptophyta > Pinopsida > Cupressales > Cupressaceae > Chamaecyparis > Chamaecyparis obtusa. The sequence goes on along the minus strand of BSBK01008731.1, from coordinate 253,161 downwards.
TTAAAGTAACACTTTAATACTTCACAATTAAATTAAATGTTACTTTAATAAAACTTCAGGCATTAAAATGTATTAGCAATTGGACTCCGAATAATGCAAGTGATAGCTCGTTGGAAAGCTCTCACCGAAGAGTATCAAATCCAATCACCAAAACTGGCCTCCACTGTGTCCTGTTGACTTACTAAAAATAGTAAGTATGCCTGAAACTGAGTAAATCAACTTCATTTTGGCCCAAACTGGAAATGACTAGGCCAAAACACTCCAGGATCCCCTTAAACCCTTCGTTAGCCCTCGGGACCATGTAGAACAAGGCTAATGCACACACGCTTGGTCAACTGCTAAAGTGGGGACATTACATTCACTCTTGTAAATAATGGTTCAGAAATTGCATGATACATTCAATATGTCCCATTTTGCTTTTTCACATAAAAGCCAAAATGCATTTTATTGTTTCAAGAATCAACTCCTTGAGAACATGAATATAAACCTAGAGAAGAGTTTGTAATGTTATTTTTCCTTATGATTCTTCCAAATTCAAAGCTCATTTTATTACTCTCATTCACCTCCATTTAATTGCAACCAAAGATGAAACTTAATAATGGTTGATTCAGGAGCAAGCCTTCAGCCAAAATGAACATAATTAGTTTTAAAACATATATCTTTGGCGTCAATTCATTCTTTCAGAATTAGATAACATGTACGTAAGAGTTAGGAATCAGATTGCTAAAAAGGAAAGGGTATCCTAACAAATGAAATTGTCCATGATATTCATTCTCAATTGCACACTACAGAGCTCAATGCATGTGTTAAATCAAACTACACACAATAATGAGAATGTTAATATGATATTTTTTACCTTTATCTAGTAAACAAGCTCATGGGATAATGAAAACAAAAACAAGATGACTTTCTAACAAATCCTGACTGGATTTTATAATAAAGTCATCTGACTGCTGGGTTCAGATTGTTACTGGAAAGATAGGCACACAAGATCTAATTACAAAAAAGCAACTGGGATGTAAGAAAGCCATGACATGTATTTGCACACCAAGCATAGAACAACATATAATTGATCTTGGCAGACAAACATCCACTCTCCACATTGACTAGGGTTCTAATTTCTGCAAAAAGTCCATGTCAACTTTCAAGATTAAAAAATGTATGGATGTCGGGATACAAGGAAGACTATTCTTTTGGGCATATCTCATAGGGATTGGAAATGCTTATCCTTTGTATCTTAAAATGTGTTTTAAATATATTTGTGCATTGGATATCCTATGGATACTTGAGAATGCATCAACTATCAGATAAGGACAAGAAACAACTGGAAAGCAACAAACAACTCTACTTCAAGTTGGCATTGCATTTTTCAATGTTTATCTAAGTTTACCAGAAGGATCACTTCTAAGAAACATATGATAGGTTATTCTTTGACACAGTTCCTTTGCTGATAATTGCAATAAAAGTAAAGTAGATGATTGGAGGATTACACATACTTACAAGCTCCTGAACCAAGGACAGAGATATCCTTTGCCCCAATAGACTCAACTGGTCAAGTGTCATTTCAGCATCCCGCATGGATCCATTTGACCTTGATGCTATAAGATTTAACACTTCATTGTCAATTTCTAAATCCTCCTGTAAGGCAATCATCTGCAACTTATTCACAATATCAATTTCCTTCAATTTTGGAAACAAATATTTCTGGCACCTGGAGAGAATGGCATGAGGTATAGGGTCTAGTTTTGATGTAATTAGAATAAAGACTGTATTCCAAGGAAATTCATCAAGGACTTTATAAAGTGCATTCCATTCATCGCTGGTCAAAATATCACAATCATCAATTATGAACACTCCATAGCGAGATAATTGAGGATGCATAGCCACATTGTTGAGAGAACTCTGAAAACAATCATAGCCAAGTGTTCCAATGCCACCAATTTCCTTAACATATGAATTCCTTCCAAGACTCTGAGCTAAACATGGATGACACTGTCCACAAGGGTAAGACTGATCCAGAGAATGACAATTCATTGCTGCTGCAAAAATTCTAGCACATGAAGTTTTACCTGTTCCATGAGGCCCATGGAACACATAAATTGGGGCAATTTTCCCTTTGATTACAGTATTGATAAGAGCCTGAGTTATCAAATTTTGCCCTATCAACTCTCTAAAAGTCTTGGGAGCATACTTCTGAGACAAGCTCCGATTCCTTTCTTCATATTTAGAAGAACCACCACCCTTTGTATTTCGTCCATGTCCAATATTACCTGTTGATTTGGTTTCTGAATCCGTATAATTGTTTTGTCTCACATGTATTTGGTGGTCAGCATAAAGATCCAACTCACCTGAAAGCTTCCCTCCTGGTGCATCTGTATCTGCACTTTGTTGAGATGCACCTGGCTCAATTAATAAAGGAAGAGACTCGGAATCTGAATCATAAGACAAGGAAGAGGCATCAGATGTTTCTAATGCAGTCGAAGGTTCCTGATGAGAACTGGAATGGCTTTGTGAATCAAGGCCTTCAAGTTTCCGTGTGGCTGAATCCGAGAGCCCACAAGAGAGACTCCTACCTGCCATGTCCAAGATACTCTTGCCTCTATCATGAATTTTAGACCACTTCCAAGGAATCCCACAGCCCTTTTTAGGAGCATTGCCAACTCCCCGTTTCTCACTACCTGTTTGAACTGCAGCCTTATGTGAATCTGAATAATCTACAGTACTAATCTTTCCATGACCAACAGAATCCAAAGCATCAGATAGACATGAAGTATCATGATGCCTTCCTTGTTTAGGGCTGTGAAAATGAGGTTTTTTGATCCGTTTCAACTTGCACTTTTTGGATTTCTTCATCCCACTTGCTGAAACATGTAAGTGAAACTGAGGAGTTGAATTATCCCTGTTACCAATTGCAGAACCTACCTCTATTTTATTCTGGACTATATCTTTCTTAACATCCCTCACAGGCAACCCTTTTCTGTTCAAATTACTGACTTTAGGCTTCCTTCCAAGCTCAGAATCACTTTTCCACTTTTCATCATTCAATCCCTTTCTCCTTCCTCTACTTTTTAAGTCTCTATGTCTCAACCTACTATCAGCAAGAGCATTAGCAATGAGTTTTCTTCTTCTCCTTAGTCTTCTATCATCTTCAACTGAATCTTTCACACCATATCCGGCAAATACAGATGCTGTTTTCCTTGATGTGTCACTTTGAGAAAGTGGTGAGGCACTGACAGCCCTTCTTGGATCTTTCCTATGATCACCAACAAATGACTTTATGCCTTGAAGATTATTTAGATTAATTACACTCTCCTTTTCTAGCTTCTTCATTACAGAGCCCATAATAGGAGAATTCCATGATGGACTTGTAGAGGGATCCCGCAGAGATCGTGACCGTCGAAGAGTGATTAAATCTTTCATAAGAGAGCTTTCCCCTGAAAATCGCTTATCCATCATATCTTTTGACTTGTTCATATGCATGTGATTCTTCAAATGAATAAAATTAGTTAAATGTGCATGGTTTCTCACGTGATCTTGGATACTATGATCCCTTTCAGAGAGAATTTTGGAGATGTCACTCGATGCTATTGACATGATACAAGTGAAACAGCAGTCCAGCAACGAACAGACCTCCAAGAGTTCTCAAGATAAATCTGGGAAGCAAATGAGAATACAAGAAAACAAAAAATATGGGCATTGTGTGGAAGCTGAGAACACAGCCAACCATATATTACAACCATGGCAAAGAACAGCCAGACATTCAGCTGATTGACAAAGAACAAATCAATGAAGATGCCATTCTATCCCTTTGACCTTGATCCACAACAAATGTCATATGTACCATAAGTTGCTAAGGACTGCACTTTATTGCGAAACAATTTATTTCTTCACAGTGATACATAAAGATTCAGATGCTCTGCAGGATGAATTCCCATGACCAAATTTGGGAAATAGTATTCAGGCTATAAGTTGCAAACTCAAATGCTTTTTAGATAGATTACATAAACAAAACAGCCAATCCCGATTCAAAAATACGATCTGGCAGATAAAGTTTGTACTATCTCCTCTGAATTACTCAGTTCGAAGGTTTCAGCCATTGATAGATCTGTTTAACTCACTAATTCACTTTGATCTCCCGTTGTCAGCAAATAACGCACTAGCACAGAAAACAAGATTTCACTAGTAAGAGAATGCTTAAAACAGGCAGAATAATCCTAGGCCAAATGAAATATCACAAACACTAAAATAGAATAAAATTGTTAAAAACAGTATACCACAAAATGGTTTACAATATGGGAAAATCCAGATTAATACTCTGAAATAACCTAATTATCAAAAAAAAGTAGCGTACTGTAAGTTAAGATTCAATGAGCATTGTGGAACAATAGAAAAGACAGAGCATACATTCAGATCAAATCAACTTAAAATTCATATGCCTAAGCACATCCCAGTCTAGAAGATCAAATTATCTATGGGATCTTCAGCTTAATCACTTGTCTCTAGTATTTAAAATCATGATAATTGTAAAATTCGGATCTACAAAAAGAAGCTGGGAGAAAATTCATTAGCTTGTAGTTGTCCCAAGTCCAACTCCTTGATGAGTTATTCAGATCCTTGAATAAAATGAAATGTAGAACTGATCATCCAAAATAATTCCAATCCAATCAAAATTTATTTGACACAAACAATAAAGGTCTGGATATTTACAAAATAGCTCATGTTTCCAATATTTAATGAAGGTCTACACAGCAGCCATGCAGCTTATAGCTGGGTTGTACACTCAGAGAGAAATGGTTTATACTGTTAAAGAAAGCTCAAAAGAGGTTTTCATTCAGATTAGAAGGTTTAAATTGAATAATCAAAAAAATCAATATTCAAAAGGTGCGCCAAAAAGAAAAATATCTTCCTCGACTCGTTTAAAAAGATATGAATCTTACATCATTTTATGGAAAAAACACTAAAATTTGAAAATTTGGACACCCATGAGGCTATAAGCAATGTCATAGTTCCAATATAAGATTGAAAAGCATTTCCAGTTCCTGAATCTAGAACATAAAGTTTATGTTCATTTGTGATATTAAAGTTGGCCATTTCTAAGTTCCCCGAAATAATTTAAACTGTTTCAACCTAATCGTATAGACTGAGAATATACCCATGATAAAAGCTAAAACTCCAGACCTAAACTTCAGAACAGTGAATGAAAACACAAAAGCAAGCTAATTTTGAGCATAACTAACGGCCTGAGAATTGCTTTCTAAATATGTGTTCGGTAGCATCAAGCTGCAACAAACTGTAATAATATGGTGACAGAAAAATCTCGAATATACCCATTATCGACCTTAAACCCAGCGCCTACACCCAATGGCAGTCACTATTAAAAAAAATCTCATGTTGGCATCCCAGAAAAATATATACGTCTTGCAAGCCTAAGACGTTTAAACGTTAAAAGATCACTTCTGAAGACTTCAGAAATGTCTAGATTGTGTGATAAGGAAGCTCAAAACTCAGGCACATCACAAAAAAGCAGGCAAAACCATTTCCAAAATCATAGTCGAAAATCTTCATATCAGTTGGCCAGGCAAAACAAATTTCAATTCCTTGAAATAAAACATACTATCATTTTAATCATCAAGTTTACGAAGAAGCTGAAATCACCAAATGCTGTTGAGATCAGAGCTCGTGTCATTTATATTGCTCGCAAAAATATAAATGCGCACATTTCCACAATCCGTAATAATCCAATCGAAATAGACAGACTCAAAATCTACCAATCCCACATACTGAGATTTAGTGATCAAATGAGCTTGGATTCAAATAACCGGAACTCAGCATTCCCCACTAATTTCTTAGGATTTTCAAATGCATAACAAATTTCTCCCAAAACTTCCTTCGTTTAATATATTCAACATTTCAATCACGTTAACGGCATTATTGACTTTTGAAAAACAATCAGATTAATCGCTAAAATGGTGGCAAAATACCTCATAAATTACTGTGTTCTTGCAATTTACTGAACTGAAACTATAGCAGCCATCAAATCCTCGAAAAACTCAAATATAGAAAAATCTTCAAAAGGAAAAGCGATCATTTACTCTGTTTTTGATGCGTTTGATTCGCAGTTTTCAGTCCGATCAGATGTATTACGCTTTAAAAATGAAATAATTAAAGACAGACGCCCCTACTTTGCAGAAGACGACAGCTTTATGAAAATTAAAAACTGAGCACCTTCAGATAATCCAACGGTCCAAACCAACGGAGGCATCCAAAAAATGATCTCCGAGTTGTAGATTTTTCATAGAATGCAAATATAGAATAATAATAACCTTAAATTAAGAATAAATAAATAACTATAAGCAATAAAAACCGAAAATAGAAAAATTGTACAATACAGGTCATGATCTAACATCCTCGTAGACGACTAACGAGCAATCACTCAGCTCATAAATATTATTATTTTTTATTCCAGCCGAGAAATATTCAAATATATTTTTGCCGGGCACTTACGTGGCATTCGAATGATCAAACGGTTGAGATTCTTTTTGTTTAAATATTCTCACAGTTCCACTCTTTCCGCACAAAAGTGAGATTAAAATACAATGTGACAGACATACTTAACCAATATTCGGTCTGATTATGTCATGTTACACACTGCGATACTGCGATCGTATAACGAAAAGTCACTTGGTGGGTATTAATCTAATGGGCTATTCTATTCATGTTTTATACTTTCACAGGTTCTCCAGGGAGGCGGGGGTTTTTTAAATTCAGGGGAAATGTGAACAAGAACACAGAAAATAGCTTTGGACCACAGAAAAGAAATCCCTCAAGATAGGATTATTATGATTCTGAGGACAGATGTCTCCCGGATGAAGATCCGCGAAAAAACAAATGATATATGGCCATGGAAAGTTGGGTTCATATCATACGATTTCTCCTCTCCAGAAAGCATATCATTCTATTACTACTCTCCAGAAAGCCTTATGATTAGTTATCTCAAAAAGTGCCTTGTCATAATAAAAACAACAAAACCTTCTTCGACCAAAGGTATAGATTTGCATACAATTTGGCGTGAAAATGTAGGGATTCGAACTAATGACCATTGTGAATAGGAAAAAGATTTGACGTACTTATTTATTTGCTATGATTATCACACGATCTACCATTGACTTTCTCCAACGCGTCCTCGCCTTAGCAGTTAAATGTTGAATGAAAGTATTTTGGATATTTGTGCGTCAAGCACAATGAAATTAGGAGAGATAGGTAAAGATTTCTATCAAATTGTAAAATATATTTCTGGATTTAGTTGTGTAGTATATATATTTGGTATAAAAAATATTATACAACTGAATGCAGAATTATATTTAAATTTTTGAATTACTCTTTAGAATGTCTATATCTATACTGTCCATTTTTTAATAACTTCCATTTTTTTTATTATCTTTTAAATTAAAAAATTTGATAATTAAAAGTTTTATAAATAGGAGATATTTAACAAATCAAATTGTCATGTGGAGGTAAAATATTTGAGTACTACTCTAATTATAGAATTTGTTCCAAGATTAAGTTCATTTTGCTTCCAACTTCATTTGTAATACAACTATATTAAAAGTTTATTAATAAATTTTATATGCATTAATAGTCTTTTATTTAAAAAATTTGTAGTTAGAATTTGTAAATTTTAATTGGAGGAGTTGTGCATATTTATTGGTGCCTATAGTGCACCACTACTTCAACAATTGGCATCTTTAAGTAGGTATTGGGGAAATGACCACTTTATGATCCTCACCCAAAAGCCAAAATAATAGCTATAAACAATTAAAACTAATACAAACAACAACAACAAAATTTAATGATAGTTTCCATAAATTGATATGTTGGATTTACATAAAATGCATGTGATACATTTAATATTGGAAACTTTTGATTATATATCAATTAAATATATATAAAAAGAAGACAATTGAAAAATTTATTCACTTTCTTTTATATTATATATTTTTTTTTTTAAATTAATTAAAATTTTGTTGAGCTAAAACAAATCCATAGGACAGCGCTCTGCACCCTGCACGGCTCCTTCAAAGGAAGTTGTGCCCTGGTTGATGGCATGGTGTTTTGCCTTATGTCCTTTTTTTCCTATTGTGTGGCTTGTGTTTCATTCATTGTTTTGTGTGGTCTCTTTCTTTGTGGCCTCACTTATTTTGGGTTTCATTTATTGCAAATCTTTTTTCTTTCTGCCTTCATTTTATACTGATTTCTTTTCTCCTGTGTGTGGCTTTGCGTTGGCCTTTCTCGGCCCCAACCTAGTTTCGTCCATGTGATAGTTAATGGGATCAATCAATAATGATGTTAACACAAGTTGAAGGACGAGGACATGGAAATTATTGATAATAGTGGAAATGTGGAGGCTTATGTTATTAAAGCTTCTGGTTCTACAGAGGAATCCACTGAAAAACTATCTTACAAAGTAGTGTTATCTAAGAAATCACTTCTTGTGTGTCCTCCTTCTTCTACTTTTGATGGGAATTTCTATAGACAACCAATCTTGGAGCCTAGTGACAGAGTGGGAGGAGCCACAACCGATGGAAATAGACATGGAGATGGTGCACGAGACATGGTCAGTGACCTTGGTGGTGGAGGAAATGGTAAGGTTGCCTCCTATGGCTTGAAAACTCTCTCCCTTTCTCCCAATGAGGATATGGTTAAAGCAATTAGAGCTGAATAGGCTCGGTTGAGAAGCATTGCAATTTTATTTGCATGCATGGATAGGGCTTCTCTTCCTTCGCAAAAAAAAATTGATGACTAGATTGCCTACATGTGGGGAAAGAAATTAGGAATCCATGTTAGTTTTTGTAGAATGATTCATAATGGTTTATTTGTGGTTTCTTTAAGTCTCGCAATATGCGGGACAAGGTTTTAAAGAAAAGTTTCTAGAATGTTGGATGTTCTCTATTTTGTGCCTTTTGTTGGTCTCCTAAAGGGAAGCTCGAGCAAGTTATTACTCATTCATCCTCGAATTGGGTTGAGATTAAGAATTTACAACCAAAATTTTGGCCATTTATATCACATATTTTGAAGTCGTTAGGCTCTTCTCTACAAATTGAAGAGTCAAGAACCACCCTTCCTCATTTAAATGTTAGGGTTTTGATAGCTTTGTCTCTAGAGGTTGACTTTCCTAAAGTTATTTCTTTAAATATAGAAGAAGATAATTTCTCTTGAGATTTATCTATGATAGGGAATTTGGGGGCATGTTTTCACTATAAATTAAATGGACATACAAAATGTGATTGTTCGTCCCTAAAAAACTCTCAGAAACCTAATTTTAATGTTAAACCCATGAAGGAAAACTATAAGGAGAATAAAGAGACAAATTTTCATAAAGAGAACTATGCTCCATCAACTGATACTATAGATATTGGTAGTAATATTGATAATCCTACTATTGTTACTTTGAAGCACCCAAGTATAATTAATCCTCTCTTTGAGGAAGAATGTTTGGTGAATTATGAGTTTGTTAATGGTAATAAGCCCACTACCCTAACCAGTTGTCAAATAAAACCTTCTGGCTCCAACTCTAGATGTGATAATAGGGGTGAAAGTATAAACACCCCCACTAGATTGAATTCATAGAAATTAGCTTTAAATACTATTATAGAAAAGGTTGATAAAATTAAGAACAATAAACAAACCCCTTTCGATGAGAGTGACACCTCACCTTATGCCATGAATTCCACCAAAGAATTATCAGTAGATGTGAGATGTGGCAAAGATGGTATTGAGCAATTCACAGAAGTTATTAGCAAAAAGAAAAGGAAAATAATGGAATGGATAGAGAATCCCTATCCAATAATTACAAGAAGAAAGGTGATGAGATTCCTGAATGTTTTAACCGGTTATATAAGAACTAGAAAGCCTCATCTTAACAATATTTTATCAATATACACATACATAGCTGGAATGTAAGGGGATTGGAGATGCCAAATAGGAAATATGTGGTCAGAAAATGGTGTAATAATGTGAAAATGAAAGACATTGTGTGCCTACAAGAAATTAAGGTAGTTGGTTTTCAGGCATATGCCATTTTAAAGTTATTATGGGATCACTCCATTGGTTTTCATTCTAACCATGATAGGGGGAAAGGTAGCGTTTCCATTTTAATTGGTCCTCGATGGTCTGATAAAATTGTAGCCAATGGGGTCTCTCCTTGCCAAAGAGCCATTTGGGTCACATTTAAAGAAAAAGATAGTCTATTTGGAATTTGCAATATATATGTAGCTAATGACTAAAAATATAGGGCTTGTCTATGGATTGGCTAATATTAAATCTAGCTAAAGTTCATTAGATGTTCATATGTGATTTTAATATGATTGAACATAGAGAAGATAAAAGTGGAGGTAATAAACACTGTTGGAAAGGCAATGAAGATTATTTTTGGTAAAATTTTAAAAGAAAATTTCATCTTGTTGATCCCATTGAAAAGAAAAAAGGTTTCTTAGATGATATTTGGTTTACATGGTGTAATAATCAAAGGGGTCATCAAAGAATGTATTGTAGATTAGATAGAATGTATGTTGAAGACACTTTCTTCTCTTTCTCTTCTCAAGGCAGGCGAGCACCCATTTATGTTTTCCCAACTTCCATATCTGACCACTTTCCTATTTATGTATGTGCCTTTGTTGAGTCTAACCCATTCTCTCTCATCAGACCTAAGAAAGACTATGGATTCAAGTTGAATGTTTCTCTGTTAAAAGATGATGACTCTATGGAGGCTATCAAGATGGCATCATGTTTAACAAAATTCTACTATATGGTGCTTAGACCTAGAGAGATGTGGGTAATCGTCATAGACACGTGGAAGAAAATGTTTCAAATCATTGGGAAGAAAAGAGCTATGGATAGAACAAGAGAAGAGTATTTTCTACAAAATAGACTAAACTGTATTGAGAAGGAACTTCAAGAAAATAGTTCAATGATAGTGTCTTAGAAGAGCATCTGGCTTCGACTAAGAATCACTCGAGGAGGCTACAACATTATAAAATTCAAGGAGTCCAAAAAGTTAGATCAAGGATGAAATGGATAAAAGAAGGGGACAAAGGATCTAATTACTTTTTTAAATTAATCAAATCCAAGAAGGTAAAAGAGAACTTATTAATGGGATTCAAATTAATGATTCTATTACTAATGACCCTGAGTCAATTAAGGAGGATTTTTACAACTTCTATAATGATATCTTCTCTTCAGAACATGGAGGAGACAATCAAGAGGCTCTTAATAAATGTTTAAAGTTAATTCCCAAAAAATTATCTTATTGTGAGGCTTGTGACCTTGAAAATAATATTTGCCTCAAAGATATTGAGGTTGCTATAAGTTCAATGGCTAATGGTAAATCCATAGGACTTGATGGTCTACTTACTGAATTTTATAAGAAAAATGTACAATGGATTGGTTTAGAACTTCTGGTCCTGTATGAGGATGTTTTTGAACAAGGATCTCTTAGGGAAGATATTAATAAAGGGGTCATTGAACTGCTTTCAAAGAGTGGGGACAAAACTTAAGTAAAAAATCAAAGACCTATTACCTTATTGAACCTATCTTACAAAATCATTGCTAAAGTGTTGGCTAGGAGGATTGATGTTCTGGTTAACAATTTTATCTCTATCACTCAAATGGGATTTATTAAGGGAAGGTACATTTTGGAAAACTTGATTACCAGTTGGGAGGCAATACACTGGGCCAAATCTGATGGATAGAATGTGGAAATGAGTTTGTTGGACTTTGAAAAATCATATGACAAATTTGAATGGCCTTTTTTATGGGGATGTTGCAAGCATTTGGTTTTCCTCCCTATTTTTGTAAATGGATTCATATTTTCTTCAAATATTCCTCCATAATTATTGAAGTTAATGGAGTACTTTCAGAGTCTATCCCCCTTAAGAGAAATATTAGATGGGGGTGTCCCACTACCCCATCTCTCTTTTTTATTATTGTTGATGCTCTTTTCTATATACTACAAACTCTTGAACTTGGACCCCATGTTAAAGGCGTATCTCTTCCTAACCAAGAGAAACTTATTAATGCACAATTTATTGATGACACAACCCTCTTTCTTGAGATGGATGAAGAGAATTTTGACAATGTTTTGAATAGACTTTATTTCTTTTGCTTAGCCTCTGGAGAAAAAATCACTCCCCATAAACCATAGTTCTGGGATGGTCTAATCTTGCTCCTGATTGGGTGGTCTCTAAAGGGTGGTAGTGGCCATGTCCTAACTCTATTGTTAGGTATTTGGGCATACCATTTGTTATTGAGCCATGTACTAAAGATGTGTTGTTATGGATTTTCTCTAAGATTGAACAGAAGAATTTGAAATAATAGACTCATTTTCTCTCTTTGTTTGGGAGAGTACAAATTGTTCAAAATTTCTCTCCTCTTACCATATTTATTTTTCCTCTTCATGGATTTTTTTCTAAATATCGAAGCAATAAAATTGATAAAATCATGAGAGATTTTCTTTGGTCTAATGGATTGGAAAATCATAAAAGACATTGTGTAAATTGGGAGTGGTGTCGCAAACCTAGGAGCTTGGGGGGATTGGGCATCTGAGATATCAGGTCTCATCGCATGGCTCTTGCTTCTAAATGGATCCTTAAATCATTGAGTGGTAATGAGCCATGGAAAGTGTTGGTCAGAAATAACATTGAAAGATTGGCCATTAAGAAAGGTAAACATTGGAAAGATATTCCACTATGTGATATTGTTATGGGAGATTTCAATTTGAAAATTTTTGGTTTAGATGTTTTCTACTCTTTATGGAAGGCATGGTCCCAGGTAAGGAATCTAATCGCATCCAAAGGAGCCATTAAGGGTTCTACATCTTATATTTTTATTGATAGATCAATTTGGTGGGGGGTGTTTATGAACAAAAAACCCCTTTCTTTGACTCAAAGTTGTTCTGCAAAAATTTGGAATGAAAAAGGTATGTCTCTAATAAGGGATATTATGTTTAATGATCTGTTAGGGTCATGGGATGATATCATTTCTAAATATGGTTTTCCTTCCAATTATAAGAAGACATACTCTCTAATTGTTAAAGCCACCAGGTGTTTCTTTCCTAGTAAAATTTTGGATACTGATTCTTTTCTGCAACAGCTAAAGTGGGTTGATGGTACTAAATTTAGAGATGTGACTACTAAACAAATTTATAGTATGTTAAAAGATGACAACTCTATTATCAATCGGGTTAACTAATGTTGGAGCTTTGATTGGTCTCCCTCAAAGTGACACTTTGTTTTCAATTTTTTGTGGCACTCTCATATTGAACCCAAAAAGTCATGTTTTCATTGTCTTTTGCTTCTCAAGAAGTTGGTTGTGGGGTCAGTCCTTTCCTTTGTGGGTCGTGAATAGGGTTTGTTATGCTCCTAAGACTTTTGAGCATCTTTTCTTTGAGTGTGTTTTTTCTCATGGTGTTTGGGCTATTTTCTTTGGTTCTGGACTGTTGTTTGGAATTGTCACCTTGGTCTCTCCTAGAGTGAGTTTTTTGTTGGATTTGTAGACTCATTTGATCTCAAGTTGAATAGGTTTTGGTATGTGTTAACTTGTGAGATTATTTGATTCCTCTGGAAAGAGGGGAATGGAGAGGTTTTTCAAAACAATAGAAGGTAACTTACTAGGTTTAATATTAAACTCACACATTATTACATTATGAAACATGTATCTACAATACTGGAGATCTCAAAAAAAAAATTCATGATCCTTATCAAAGAAGGCTCTTTTCAAATCCAGCAAAGTGATATTCATTCTATGCAATACTTTAATAGGCACAAAGACATGTTGGACCCCAAGGAACTGGAAGCTTTGAACCAATTTGTTAATGAACTAAAAATTGATACAGAACAGAGTAGTGGTTGTGCTAGGGAGACAAAAAGCTCTAATCTGAGGTTTGGTTTAAGTGCAACAAATGTTCTAGCAAATAGTGTCCCTAGATGGGATATTGTTATATGTGGCCCGACAGGAGGCAACGACAGTGAAAAGAATCCTTGGAGCAGCTAACTATATGAGCTATACATCTCCTTTTTCTTTTGTAAGAAATATGTGAATAATACTATACATATGTGATAACAAGCTACAAACTGATATAAGACAAGGCCCATTTTTGTAAGGATGCATGTAAAAATAGTTCTATAATGTTGATACTATATGACATCTCATAGGATAATTTCCATGACAGTATATGGTTGGTAATGTATAAGCTTCTCTGAACTATCTTAATATAAAACTATATGAGCTATACATCTCCTTTTTCTTTTGTAAGAAATATGTGAATAATGCTATACATATGTGATAACAGGCTACAAACTGATATAAGACGAGGCCCATTTTTGTAAGGATGCATGTAAAAATAGTTCTATAATGTTGATACAATAGGACATCTCATAGGATAATTTCCATGACAATATATGGTTGGTAATGTATAAGCTTCTCTGAACTATCTTCCATTTATTAATTTGAATTTGTTTATTTTATTAAATTATTTTGAATGACAAAATTATTTCTAGTTATAATAATTTTATTATAATCTTTTTAAAATATACCTTTATAACATAGTTTTAAATAATTAAATAAAATTATATTTCACAATTATGAGAAACATTCAATATTAACAAGTGGTTTTTATGAGAGGCAATTACATGAATATTTAATAAAAATAGGTATTTTAAAATATATTTGTATAAAGAAGAGGTTGAAACCAAGTGAACTCATAAAGTTATAGAATATTTAAATCAAACAATTTTAAAAGGAAAGTTAGAGCTCACACCTCCAAGAGATACAACTTTTAAATAAGATGATTTTAAAAAGAAAATTATAGCTTGCAGGAATAAAATAGTAAAATAAATGTTTTATTAATTTAAAAAAATGATAAAAGCTATTTAAATAAAAAAAATTTGAAAGTTGAAAAACAATTTATAAAATATAAATTCAATGAATGATCATGTTATAATAGATTGGAAAAACAAAGAAAGATACAAATTTTGGCATGTTAAAGCTATGGGAGACTTTTTGTCATTGTTTTATCCTTTCCTCTATTATTCAATTCTATTTGAACTGCTTTTCAATATATTTGTTCGATTTTGATAAAAAAAAAAATTGAAAAAAAAAAACTTATAAAAAAATTGAAAACTCAATGAAATATTGCTACAACAACACATTAAAAGATCTATTTTTAAAGATTCTTTCTTATTTTTCTTATAAAGACCTCAAAGAATCTTTTAAAAATATATACTAATTTATATAATATTTATAAATAACCACTCAATATAATCATCATCAATTAAAATTCTATAAACTAGATATGGAGATTGTTTTCCAATTATTTAACATTAAGTAAATAAAATGTAAAATAAGCACAATAGAAATTTGCGATTCTCGACAATTCTTTATTACAACTATTATTACTGAAATTTAAGGCCTGCATTTATATGAAAATCCAAACGCCATCCCCATGTAACAAATACGATCTATCTTGGGAAGGTAGTGTATCTTTTATGCGTCTTATCGTTGCGACCACTCTGTCTTTTACTGTTACCATTGATAATAATCTTTTAACAGAATCAAGTAGACGACAGTACTCTGTATGCGAGTTGTGCCAAGACGTTGATAGGCCCACTAAAATGTAAAGATTATCAATAGAATCCATAATCAAACATTCAGGTTACGGTTAGGTACTCAGTATCACCTATACAGGTAAATCGTTAAAATTATTCCCTTCTTATTCTATTCAACCTATCATTAAAAGAAAACGTACAAAATCTGTAGCGATGAGATAAGCTGTGTAACCTACAGGTAATGGTATAGCAGGTTCCTATTGTCCACACAGACAAAGCAAGTTGCAAATAATTCTAGGTCAAGAACGTGTGGGACAACCCTTTACAAGCAATCGCAGCCACATAAGGAGGAATTTTGCTTTTTCAACGATGATAACGGGGCTCACGAATAATGCAAGGGCCGTGAGTCAAATCATATCAAACGATTAGTATACGAAGAAACTGAAATAATCAAAAGATTACAGACATTAAAGCTTCTATAATTCATGCGAATGTAATCAAGTTATTTTTGTATGAATTAATTTTTCACACTGTATGATTTATTATTTAAATATAAAAAAATCAATATAATTTTTTCAAATAATCTATTTTAAAAACAACTAGATTCATCAACAGATCTCACAATATTTAAATGCTGTTGTCGTATTTCAAAAACCAGACCGTATGTAATAGTACAATCGAAATCAAAAGATTTAGAAATCTATTAGCTCTCGCATGAATTAATTTTTCATTAATCACACTCTATGATTTATTATTAAAATATAAAAAAATCAATATAATTTTTTTAAATAATCTAATTCAAAAACAACTAGATTCATCAAAAGATCTCACAATATTTAAATGCTATTGTCGTATTTCAAAAAACCAGACCGTATGTAATAATACAATCGAAATCAAAAGACTTAGAAATCTATTAGCTCTTCAATTAAATATTTTTTCGAAGTGAAATTACAATGGAGAAACTAGCAGAGAGTTCAATTTCACAGGGCAAATGAAAATTAACTCGTATTTCAAAGATAAATTTTACAGAAACCAGCGTTCACCATTAAATTCTTTAAATTCTCATATTAAGCCAAAAAAAATCTGATAAAAACTGTTTATTCCAACCACAAGCAACTCAATATTTGCATTTTATTGTTTACTCACAAATTTTTTAAATCTTGGCAAAAAAACGCACTAGTAGCTAAAATGGAGACGAATTACCTCGTAAATAAGTGCCTTCTTGTGATTCACTGAAAAAAACTTCAGCAGCCACGAATCCGTAAAAAAAAACCTCAAATGTAGAAAAAGCTTCGAACAAAAGAATAATCATTTGCTCTGTTTTCTCTGCATTTTATTCGCACAGTTAGTTCGATCAATTGTATTTCTTTTTCGTTTAAATCCCCTGCGTTGCAAAGATTCAAGGTTCGAATCCTTCTAAAGGAGAGCGGAAAGTACTTTTCGGGCCATTTTGATCGGACGGCTGAGATTCTTTCTACTTTGACGGGAGTTAAAAAGTATTCTCTCCAAAAGCTATTTCCCACTGGAAGGAATAGAGAAATCGTACTTCTATAGAGACCTACGCTACACTAATTAATAATTAGTTAAATAATAGCAATAAGTTAATAAAGAATATCAGAATAAAGAATTAGGTCTAGACTTTCATAAAAAAAATTAATGTAATAAATATAGAGAGTTATAAGAGATATTATAATAAATATTAAATTTTATAAATTTTTATTTTTTAGATATAAATTGATTTGTTTTTATTTGGTAAGTAAGGATTTTGAAAGGGTGCTCACTTTTTACAAAGAGAAAGATAAAACAATTAAGCTTAACAAGACATCAAACAACCACCATAGAACAATTATGAAATTACAAGAGACAGATTGTATAAAACCGTACAAAAGTCCAAAGCAAAGTTAAGGTCATTTATTAAAAATTGATTTGTTAATAAATTTAAAAAATAAAGTTTATTGTCAATGGATTTTGGCCTATTAGTGAAGTTGAATGGTCATGAATGAGCCTGCTAAAGATCAAGTACTTTTGAGTGCAAGGTCCTAACATTTTAAGGGATGAGGCCGAGATCATGCCTCAAAAAAATGTGGTAGAACATCCCTCAATCCTTAGTCCATACTTGAAGAGGTTTAAGCCTAAGGCTTGTGCTCTAATATTAGGTAGTTAAACCAATGTTATGGATGACATAAAATCCTCCATCATGAAAAATTAAGGCTTATTAGATGACTATTATAGAATCAAATAAATGATTGTATGACTATCAAGTCTACTTCCATGAGTGTGGAAATAAATCTATGTAAAAATATACTTTAAATTGTAAATTTGAACCTATTGAATGTGACCATCTTGTATCTAGAAATTGACACTTTTCTTAATGTCTACCACACCTATGTTTATGAAAGCAGTTTTAGTTATCATTTTTGAGCTTGTTGAGCAAGGAGTAGTTATCCTTTGGTTAAGCCCTTAGTCTCAAGTCTATTAGGAGCATGTGTTTAGTGTGGTCATTAATGTCAACATTTTGGTGTGCATTGATGCCAACCTAATGAAGATGTGCATGGGTTCATTATGAATCAGATGCAGAGAAGTCTCAGAGAAGTGTTCAGTGTTGTCATGTGCATGGTTATGAGAAGCTAGAATATGTAGGAAATATTACAGTTTAAAGTTTAATATGGAGGAAAGCAAATTTGTAGTTTGGTATTGGCTTATCAGATGTTGTCCTAATGTTTAGTGATGATGAGAAGAAATAATGTTGTATATCCAAAAGGTGACAAATATGAGAAGTTGGTACATGCAGGAGAGAGTATTTGAAGTTCTTATGGGAGAATGTTCTACACTACTCTACATAAGAAGATGGTAACTTGCAGTTTTAGTGCTATCATGTATGGTTTATGAATGTTACACTATCCTTCTTTCAAGTTCGTAGAGGTTTAGAGGTTGGAGTTGTGTTTTATTATTTGTTAATAGTAAGGCTAGTTGTCAAAAATAGTTAAGACACGTTTGGAGAACACTCTACATTTCTTCACATTGTTGTCTCAAGGTGTGTAATTTGGTGAATATGTTAATAACATTTTGTGCAGTGTTGTAGTTTATATATCTTATTTTAGTTTTCTCTATAAGTAAAGGGTAAGTGCACCAAGATGGTATGCAAAAAAGGGGGAAGTGGCTATTTTTAAAAATAAATCAGATAAACTTGAACTTGGAAGAGAAATTTGAGAGTCATGCACTCAAAATTAGAAGATGTGCAAAAAAAAAAGGAATTGTAGTAATATGAATCTAGTTTCTAAACTAATTTTTTTTTAAATGGATAAGATTAAGAGGGTCAAATCTTGTGCACAAGAAAAACTATTCTTGATTTTTTCATAAAAACATAACATAGTGTCTCGCGTGCGAATCAAAAAATTTATAGTTAGATATAGTATTTTGAAAAATCTTTTGGTAGAAAGATAGTTAAGAGTGAGAGCTAGAAGTTGTCCATTTTTTTGCAATTTTTTGTTGAGTATTTTACTTTTTATGATTTTCAAAGTGAGAACATCCTGAAAATCAGGTGCATATTCATGTGCGATACATAACTTGCACATCAAAATAATAAAAAATGAAATTTTTCTAAAAGTGTAAAGAATCAAGTGCACAACAATAATATATAATTTGTTTTAAATTTTGGTCAAGTAGATAAAATGTTATTGAAAAAATGGTACATGTATGTCTCCAAGAACTATCGAAACACTGATAAAAAAAGTTAAACTTTAATATATGTTCTGATTACTAGAAAAACTAGGTTTTAAAGGGACCCGAAACCCTTTACAACTTAAGGATCAAAAGATCGGAAGAAGAAAACACAACACCAAAAAAGAGGCACACAACATCGAACTACCCATATAAGAGGCTACAAAGATAGCATTAAAAGGGATAGAAACCCAGACAAAAAGATAGCAGGGAACACAAAAAACTAGCAGGACAACCAGACTAAGCATCCACATACAAACTTTAATAAATGTTAATGTTGTCCAAAAATAGAAAAAAATATATGGTTAGAAATCTTAGAAGACATGTGAAATTATGGTGGTAATTTTACAAATACCCAATTGATGACATGCAAATTTGTTGATGAGGAAGTTGAGAAACTAGTTTGGAAGAACAAAAGGCGTGAAAAAGGAGAAAAATGGAGGGAAATGAAGCGCCCAAGCCTCAGGTTTGTTGTCCAAGCCTATTATCTAGGCATAACATGGTTGGGTTTTTTAACATTTAAAATCCAGATCAGGTTTTTTAAAATTTTACATATATATGTTTTCAATGCTTAAGAACCCGATCGAACTTTTAAACACTAAAAATACCTAATCAATATTTTAAACATTAAAAATATAAAGAACATATATGGACATATATATGTAAATTTAATATGCACTATACATATGTATAAAGGTACATATATAATATGTGCGTGAATATATATATATATATATATATATATATATATATATATGTATATATATATATATATGTATATATATATATATATATATATATATATATATATATGTATATATATATATATATGTATATATATATATATATGTATATATATATATATATATATGTATATATATATATATATATATGTATATGTATATATATATATATATGTATATATATGTATATATATATATATATGTATATATATATATATATATGTATATATATATATATATATATATGTATATATATATATATATGTATGTATGTATGTATGTATGTATGTATGTATGTGCAGGATCATGGTATGCCAAAAAGTGGCGATGTGAAAAAGAAGTCCTGATTGATAGAATCTTTGAAAAACAACTATAACTTTCAAACAATATAACATTTTTTAAATCTGAAATATACATCACATTCTATGCTTCACTTAATACAATAATAATAAACAATTCTTTCAATTTGATGAATTTTAGACTAAGTTAAGGTGGTTAGACACGAGAGTTTTTATATTCAGAAAAATTTGTAGCAGAAAAATCATAATTAATTATTTACTAGGAAAAAAATACAAAAAAATATACATCACATCTGGACATGAGTCTACTACTTTTACCTAGAATCTTATAAAAAAATATTATCATTTGATTTTGTTTAATGTGGTCAGACATACACCTACTTGTTATCTTTCTAGTCTTAATTGATAGACTTATTGAAAAATAACTATAACTTTTAAACTGTATAACATTTTTGAAATCCAAAACATGTGTCACATTCTATGATTTTCCTACTACAAGAAAAAATTTTAAAAAATTCAATTTGATTAAGTTTAGACTAAGTTAACATGGTTAGACACGAGAGTTTTTGTATTTTGGAAAAGTTATAGAATAAAAATCATAATTAATTATTTGCTTAGAAATAAATTATAAAAAAATATGTGTCACATCCGGACATGAGTCTACTACTTATATATAGAATCTTGTAAGAAAAAATTATCATTTGATTGTGTTTAAGGTGGTCAGACATACATCTACTTCTTATTTTTTCCTGAAATTTTCGTACTACTACATTGAAATTTGAAATTTTCAACATATAGAATAATTTTATTTTAAAAAAAGCCTAGTATCTTAGAAACTAAATTCAATTTTCTATAGATTCTATTCTTATATATTTTTGATATAATATTTATAATTTATTCAAATTTTTATGGGTAAAAGCACAATAAGTTGTCACCCTTTTACAAAGGAAGAGGCTAACATCACCAAAACTGAAAAACTTCAAGGGCATAAAAGTCACATTTCTGTTGAGAATTTGAAGATGATGTAAACTGATGAAATGTGTAAAATAGGATGAATTTTATGCTTATAATTTTTAAAAATTAATTTGAGAAAAAATTAATATATTTTAAAAAAATTTTAGGTCTATTTTTCATATCTTGAAAAATACTACAAATCAAGGAGTTTACTTCCCGTCAAATCATTATAAGTAAAACATTTTTTTCCCTCCAATTTTAGAATATGTTTTAGATGACATGTCTATCTAGTGCAAGAAAAAAGAAAGAAGTGTTTTCTATCTATAGTTTACCCGCTATAAGTATTCAAAATTGAACTTACCTGAAATCAACAGTTTTTTTCTCCCGTCACTTTTCCCCTATCAAAACTATGTCAAAAACCAAATAAATTACATATTCTTGAATAGGAATCTCTCCTCTAGTGTCTTATATGATTTTAAATTTTTTTTGAATTGATTTAGCATTTTTCTATATTTTCAGAATCAACGTCTTCTCAAAGTTTAATATACCTACATGTAGTTTTTAGCAAATTTGTTTAATGTTTTATAGTTGAAACAACATAAAATTTATATGTCTAGAATCGTACTTCCGAGATCTAGAAAATGGTACTTTTAGTTTTTTAACATTTTCTATTTTGATCAGAGAAAGTTACAACAAAAGTGCAAAATTATGGTTTTTTTATATTTTTGGATGTTTGGCTGCCAACATGGCATGCCACCTAGGTATACTCGGCCAAGTCCGACTGGGCCGAGTCTGACTCGGCTAAGCCCCCTTAGGGGTTAGCCCCACATGAATAGATAAATAGTGTGCAAATAAGGGGCTTGGGATATTTTTTGATATTAAAAACATCATTTAGACTCAACCGAGTCCTACTCGGCTGAGTACCACTCGGGCCGGTCTACTGGGCCACATAGATTCCATTTGGTGCCGCGTGGTGCCTACGTGTACTCGGCCTAGTTAGACTCAACCGAGTCTAATTGGGCCGAGTAATTTGATTTAGCCTAAAAGGTGACACTCAATTGTGCTTTTACCCTTATGTCAACTTGCCTAAACCTGATTTTCTAAATTTTCATTGCCACTTAAGGGCCTAGTTTGGAATATCATGATCCTGCACATACCCTATATGTATATAGGGTAAGTACATAAAGATGGGGGACCAAAAAGATGTCACTAATCTTTTTGGTCCCCGCAAAAGCATGTGACATGCGCTATATAAGGCGCACACCATAGACGGTGTACAATGTGTTAAGCCTAAGGCTTTGACACAAGCCTATATGGTGCATGTCATATATGGTGTACATCATATAAAAAGCATAATAAAATCTCAAAACAAACCCTAAAATCACATTTTGTTTACATTTGCAGTCGCAAGTTGGAGAGAGGACCAACATTTTAAAAGGGTGTATGCCATTTCTTGAGCATAAATTTCTCCATTAGTGTGTTTGATTATCTCAAAAAAGCCACCAAGACATCAAGGAGGTCAAAGAGGTGGGTGTATTTACATTTTTAGCTTTTTTTTGTTAAAATGTGTTTAATTAGGGTTTTAAATTAAATTTTGTTTTAATTTCCAACAAATGTAAATCCACCTCAACAAAACCCTATTCCACCTCCTCATGAAGAAGTTCATGAAGAAAATGCACCTCAAAATCCTCCATCAATTGAAAGACATCCACTAGGAACACAACAAAATCTTTTAAACCAAATAGAGAATAATAAAAATCAATTAGAGGATTGTATTGGCAAGCTAAAAGAATATATATTGGAACAAATCCTCATAGGGCATCACTTTCCAATTCATTGGAATCAATCTTGACCCACGTAATCACAGTTAGTGGGCACCTAAATTTATGGTCAAACAAAAGAGATGAGCAAACAAAATACTATGTAGATAAATTATCATATGAGGATGTAAAAAAGAAAAAAATAAACAAAAGTGACATTTGTGCCATCTTTACAAATCCTAGAATGAATCAATCTCGTAATCCTAACTATAGGAGGTTTCTCATCCATCAGTACCACCATGAAGGAATTAAAAATAATTTTTGGGATGGATGGTGGATGGTAGCTCTCCTTGTAATAATCATGAGGTTCCATTATATTTTTTGAGGAACTCTATTGTGAGTTTGTCCTCAATGAGGTCCCAAATTATTTTGATTATTTAGAATTTCAAGGTAGAGGTGGGGTGTCTTCACATGATAGACTAGGGGCATAGTGTGACCCTAACATAGTTAAGAGCCCCATTGTCAAACCTCGTGTCGAGCATGTTATTCTTCCTTCCATTATGAAGGATACTATTGAGGTGGACACACTACATGCTATTAGTGTGCTCACTCAAACGATAGACCCTCATACAGTGTGTCAATCCTTTAGTACAAAGTGATATAGGTGAGTCTTTGAGGGCTCAAGTTTCACCCCATTTTTGTCTTTCATGTAGAGCCCTATGTACATATGGTGATGACAATGGTGGACATGTAGCTAGAGATATTTCTTAATGTAACATTCTACATTGATACAAAGGTAATTATTTGCAAGTTCATTTAATTCATTTGATTATATTTAATTTATATAAATAAATGAATAACTAAATTAGTAGAATGATTGTGATAAAAATCTAGGGTCAAAGTGTTTGTGGCAATGATAGTGTTCCTCCAGCCCCCATTTTCATGACATTGTCAAGTCGAGGAGGATATATATCTAGTAAGGGCATTATAATTATTACACGTGAGTAGTGCGCAATTATATGAATGGTTGTCTCATAACTCACTATACATGTGCATTAGTTTATTGGTGGATCCTCGACATTGACACCACACAGTGAAGGAAATTGTGGCACTTTTATGAAGGTATCATTATTTGCAAGTTTATTTGATTATATTTAATTTATAAATGAATGAATAACTAAATTATTAGAATGATTATGATAAAAATACAGGGTCAAAGCATTCATGATAGTGGCAATATTCCTTCAACCCTCTTTTTTCATGACATCATCAAGTCTGCAGTTATATATCTAATAAAGAATTATAATTATTACACTTGAGTAGTACATAATTATATGAATGGTTGTCCCGTAGATCAATGCACATGTGCATTAGTTTACTAGTGGAACCTCAATGTTGATACCACGTAGTGAAGGACGTCATGGCACTTTCATGGAGGTATCATTTATTCATTAGTGGTGTTGTAAATAAAATATAGGTACAAAATAATCTTGTTGTTTACTTTTTAGTTGTTGACTTAGGAGACTCCTCATGTTGTTCATGACTCATTGTAGAGTATGTGCAGGATCATGGTATACCAAGCTATGGCCTTAAGTGGCAATGAAAAATTAGAAAATCAGGGTTAGTCAACTTGACGTAAAAAGTTGAACATATTATCAACCTTATGTAAAAAAGTTGTAAGAATAGAATTTGTAGGAAATTGAATGTAGTTTCTAAACTACTAGCCCTTTTCTAAAAATAAATAAATATAATTGTTAAAAAATTAGATTTCAATGCAGTAGTATGAAAATTTTAGGAAAAAGATAAAAAGTATGTGTATGTCTAACCACCTTAATCACAATCAAATGATCAATATTTTTTTAAAAGATTCTAGATATAAGTAGTAGACTCGTGCCCGAATGTGATGCATATTTTTGTGTAATTTGTTTCTAACAAAATAATTAATTATTTTTTGTCTGCTACAGCTTTTTCAGAATAAAAAACTCTCGTGTTTAACCACCTTAACTAATTATAAATTTTACAAAATTGAAAACTTTTTTTTTCTTATAGTAGGTGAAGCATAGAATGTGATGCATGTTTCCGATTTCAAAAAGGTTAAACCATTTGAAAGTTATAGTTGTTTTTCAATCAGTTTGTCAATCAAGACTTTAGAGGTAACTCAATTAGAAAAAAGTAATAATTACTTACTGAACACAAAATTTGACAACAATTATATTGACAAAAATTTGATAATCTCTTTAAGAAACCCTTTTCATTTCATCAAATTCGGGTGAAAGAAAGGTCATTAGCTACACGGTCGAAGTCTGGAGATCAAATGAAATATCTTAAACACATTTTTTGGGTTGACCATTCACGTTTGGCATTCCAAAGCCAAAACCCGATGCAAATCTTGAGCCTAACCGGGTATCCAAAGATAAATCGGATACTCGATTTGGATAGGTTTAAATTCAAATTTCACTTTTCCCACCAACTTCATTTTTTTTTTAAATTTGAAATTTTCATTTATAGGGATTGAATTTATTATTTTTTTATTTATATTTGTTCATTGGTGTATTTGAATTTATTTATAATATTTTTAAAATAAAAATATTATCTTTATAAAATTATTTAAATAATGTACAAAATTAAAAATATATATGTTTTTAGATATTCCCTTTTAGATTATGTGATATATATATATATATATATATATATATATATATATATATATATATATATATATATATATATATAATACTTAAAGGGTTGTAAGGGGTCTTAAGGGGTCCTAGGCCACATTAATGTGTCATAGGACCTCTCTCTCTCTCTCTCTCTCTCTCTCTCTCTCTCTCTCTCTCTCTCTCTCTCTCCAAGGGTCTTAAAGGGTCTTAAGGGGTCATAAGGGGTCCTAGGCCACATTAATGTGTCATAGGACCCCTTATTACCCCTTATGTCCCCTCACCATACATAAATGTTTGGTAAGGGGGACTAATGGGTTGTAAGGGGTCTTAAGGGGTCCTATGACACTTTAATGTGCCCTAGGACACCTTATGACCCCTAGGACCCATTACTTTACATTAGTGTATGGTAATGGGTCCTAAGAGGTCATAAGGGGTCCTAGGACACATTAATGTGTCCTAATACCCCTCATGACCATTTAGGAAACCTTACCATACATTTTAGGGGTTGTGTATGTTCCTAGGACCCCTTAAGAACACTTACAACCCCTAAGATGTATGATAAGGATTCCTAAGAGGTCATAAGGTTTCTTAGGACACATTAATGTGTCTTAGGACCCCTTATGACCCCTTAAGACCCTTTACAACCTTTATAACTCTCTCTCTCTCCAGGGGTCTTAAAGGGTTGTAAGGGGTCTTAAGGGGTCATAAGGGGTCCTAGGCCACATTAATGTGTCATAGGACCCCTTATTACCCCTTATGTCCCCTCACCATATATTAATGTTTGGTAAGGGGGACTAATGGGTTTTAAGGGGTCTTAAGGGGTCCTATGACACATTAATGTGCCTTAAGACACCTTATGACCCCTAGGACCCCTTAGGTAATGGGTCCTAAGGGGTCATAAGGGGTCCTAGGACACATTAATGTGTCCTAAGACCCCTCATGACCATTTAGGAAACCTTACCATACATCTCAGGGGTTGTGTATCGTCCTAGGACCCCTTAAGAACCCTTATGACCCCTAAGATGTATAGTAAGGGGTCCTAAGAGGTCATAAGGTGTCTTAGGACACATTAATATGTCCTAGGACCCCTTATGATCCATTATGACCCCCTTATGACCTCCCCCCCTCTCTCTCTAGGGGTCTTAAAGGGTTGTAAGGGGTAGTAAAGGGTCTTAAGGGGTCGTGTATTGTCCTAGGACCCCTTAAGAACCCTTATGACCCCTAAGATGTATAGTAAGGGGTCCTAAGAGGTCATAAGGTGTCTTAGGAGATGTTAATGTGTCCTAGGACCCCTTATGACCCCTTAAGACTCTTTACAACCCCTTATGACCCCTTATCTCTCTCCTACTCTCTCTCTAATACTAATATTACTAAATATCATACTAATATTAATATAATACTAAAATTATACTATTTTACAATACTAATATAAATAATAATTATATAATACTAATGCTTATATCATAATATTAATATTATAAAAGATGAAATCTAAAACTAAAATTAAAAACTAAAATCAAAATTAAAAATAGCATTCAAATGAAAACCAAAATTTGGGCGGCAACAAATAAAATATCTGATTTATTTTACTGACATCTGAAACCAAATCATTATTCTCTAGGTCCCTTAGTCTGAAAAATACTTTTTTCGCAAAGAATTTTATGGGATTGGAGCTGTGGAAGAAAAAAAAACATTTTCCAACATTTTTGTTGGAAATTTATTGATTATCAAAGGTATTGCATCACCTTTTTGGTCTCACCATGGGGAGCAATAGTAATGAAAAGCATAAATGAAAGAGGAAGCTCACAAATGAATAAATTGAAGAATATAGAGAAAGAGATAGGGTTAGCCATTAGAACAAGAGACAAGGTATGTTAAATATTAATGAAGGTGAGGCCATAGTCCCATCTGTAAATGTTGTTTCAAGTGAAGAACAAATTGAATTTGAAGTGAATTATGACAATAATCTTGAAAATGAGAATGCATGGATTGAATCTATGAAAATGTAGGGTTTGAAAATGAACATGTAGATGTGGACAATGGAGGTGTAGTCATTGGAAATGGAAATCCATTGACTGAATATGAAGGAATTGACAATGATAATGGTGCACAAGAACCAAATCAACATTACACATCTCCAAATTATATGAGAAAAGAAGTCCCTTGTGAGGAAGAAAGACAAAATTCAATTTTGAGACCTTCAAGAACAACAAAATGGCTACTTGAAATTGATGAGAACATAATGAGAAATTTTGATGGCAAGAGATCACAAAGAACCATTCACTTGTGGGCTTCAAGACTTTTCAATCAATTTTTTAGGCACAAGACATTGGTTGTGTTAGTCAATTTTCAGCTTACAACAAAAATTCTCATTAAAATT
The DNA here is from genome assembly GCA_027943335.1 of Chamaecyparis obtusa. Classification (NCBI taxonomy): domain Eukaryota; kingdom Viridiplantae; phylum Streptophyta; class Pinopsida; order Cupressales; family Cupressaceae; genus Chamaecyparis; species Chamaecyparis obtusa. Next base: position 225,046 of record BSBK01008731.1, on the reverse strand, counting down.
GGTTGTGTTTAAGGAATAGGGTTTACCATGTTGTTAGGGTTTCAAAATAATCTTGTTTAAGTCTAAATACCCTACCTTATTATATTTCTTCATTACTTTTTGTTTCACTTAAGTCGGCTTTAAGTCATGTGTTTTAAATCATCGGGTGGGGCCATGTTTTTCCTAGCGGGCCTGAGAATATTTTTCCCAAGTATATAGTTCCCATTGATTAAATATTTCCCTAAGTCTTGGCATGCATTATATTTCTATCAGATCCTTTAATATCCTATGGTGGTTGTGATCTTGCTATGGAGAGTTGTCAAATATTTATTCTTTGCGGCATCACAACAGTGTGACATCTGGCAGCGAGTGGACCCGGGTTCGAGCTGACAGATAAGATAGATCTTGTGCAAGTAAGATTAGATGTAATGATGATCGTAAAGTCATGAAGGAAATATGATATATTTTTAGTCATTACGGCTTCATGATAAACTACCACGTAGTTGGTGGACCCTGAACAAGCCTTAAAGAAAAATGATAGATGTCGGTTAGATTATGATTGATCCAATGGTTGTCATGTTGCCATTATGAAAATTAGCTCTTTCTTTATTCTTTGCGGCATTGCGACTATTTGACACTTGTCCCATGTGACATCATCTTGGCCAGCTTAGGATAAAGTTAATTTAATGGTCAGATCATTTTTTATCTAATGGTTGTCGTGAACCCATAATGGAAAGTTAAATGATCTTTAGTTATTGCAGCTTCACAAATAAGTGTCACATGTTCAATTTTGAAAGATGGAGGACGGTCAGATCGAGCTCGATCTGATAGTTTTCACCAACCCGTGATTGATAATTGTAGGGTTTTTAGTCATTGTGGCTTCATGACTGACGAACGTGTGTCTAAAGCAGAAAAGTAAAAAAGGGCTGACATCCCTTTGACAAGTGGTTTCCATGTCTTGCTTCCTTATTGGTCGACTCTCCAGGTAGGATTTTCACATGGATCTAGTCTTAAATAATTTGTTCTGTGCCATGAGATTCATTTGTACAAAGATCTATCGACGACCAGAATTCAAATTTTTCAAAGTGAACATTTCATTCACTGATAGCATTCATTTCTATTTTTGAAAGACTTAATGAAAAGTGTCAAAAAAATCCAAGTTGTTGCATAAATAACTGTTGTTGCTCAGTGTATTGTTTCACAAAGTCTTTGGCATACACAGAGCTAAATTATTTTCTAAGGAGAGACATTGTCTAGGGTTTGCAGATGGAGAAGGTTTTTGCGCCTTTCAAAATTATAAATTTTAGGTTGCAAAGTGAGTAGGTTTTCTGTAAACCTGCAGTTTAAGAATTTTGTGGAACTATAATATTTTTAAGAGTCAAAACCCTAGTTTTTACAAAATGGCACCACGAAGAGAGTTCATTGGTAGAATTAAGTATAAAGATAGGGTTTTTTATGATGATTTCTGAGTTCAATTGGATCATTCTACAAATGACATGATAGCATGAAAGAAGCTCATCCCTAGTGCACCTCGTTTAAAAGTTGATGAGGGTTTATATGATAGAAGTAATTAGCTTAGGGATGAAAATACAAGTATTAGTGGGCTAAATATTTTCAAAGTTTGGTTTAGCCAGAGAAATTCATATGCTCCACATTGTAATGCTTGGGAGCTGGACATGGGGAAATTGGTTATTCTAGGGGTCTTCATGGATGTAGATTTATTGATGACTGTTGCAAAATGTCATGACTCAGTAGCTAGGGTTATTAGGAACAAAGTTGGGACACCTTTGTTGTCTATTACCGATGAATAAATCAGCTCAACTTTCAAATTGAGCACACCCACTGAGGACCATAAGGAAATTGACTTTGATAAGTTGAAAGAGATATATGAGGCCCAAAGAGTTTTCATCAGAAGTGGCCCATTAAAGGAACATTTTGCAGTTATTAGGGGTCTGATGTTAGCTAGATCAAATAACCCAGAGCCCTTCTTGAAAAAATGTTTTAATTCTCATGCCCTAGGAGTGTATGCATCCTTGTGCAAAATTTTTGGTGAAGATGAGGTTGATCCCATGCCTGTACATTTTATGTTTATGATGGTTCAAATCATGCACCCTATTGTAGTAGTCAATTTTGACTAAATGCTTCTTATGTTGATGAATGTATGCATAGTGGTTTAATTGGTATTGAAAAGACTAAGGTAGATCAACCCTTTGGATGGTATTATATGCTTGTGCACATATTTTTGTTCAAGGGGAAATCATTTTTTGAAAAGGAGATGGACCTAGTTTTGAAAAAGGATGGTGAAGAATTACTAGTATAGTTATGGAGTATGGATGTGTCTTGGGACAGGGCAGATGCCAATTTTCTTAGATTTGATAGGGTATTTTCTTCTAGGCTAAGATCACTCCTCTTGCATGAGAACCCAAGAATCCCAAAGGCTCTTTTAGATTTCATTCAACCCGAGGAGTTTACTCCTGAGTTAAAAATTATTCATAATTGAGGTGATGTTATTTTATACCATCTCCACTTTTTTTAGGGTTTATGGTTTTAGAGGTACTCCCCACATTCTCCCCTATCACGTGCCCCTCAAAATTGGTCTTACAAAATTTTTGTGGCAAATTAGTTGTTTACAAGAGAGAGAGAATTGACAAGGAGGGGAAGAGGTACAATATTTCCAACCTTTACTGTGGCCCACCATCTTTTTATTGCTAAGGGTGGTTGCACCCATTTGAGTAAGATTTTAAAACCCTATGGTATGAAGACAATAGTTAAAAGGTTCACTGATCCTGAGGGTTTCTTTCAGATTTTAAGGCAAAGGGTGAAAGCAGTGGACATGTCTCATCAGTTCCACTTCCCTGAAGGTATTATAAGAAATGAGTTCTCTCTTCAAGAGCAAGAGGTAAGAAAAGAAAAATGGCTAGTTTATAAAAGGACCCTTGATCTGGTTAACGATTTTGATAGGCGATATGATCCTCTAGGAGATGTAAATTTTTTTGGTGATAAAATAAATAAGTTGATGACACATTTTGAGGCAATCATGAGAGTTCTTAATGAAAAGAAGGCCAAAGTGATTGAGGCCAATCCTGATTAGTCCAATTTTTTAATAAAAAGGATTGAACATATACCTACAATAGCCCCAAGTGCTTATGTATTAAAAAAAATTGTAGGGTATAGTGTGATGAAACCCAAACATGATGTTGATAATAAGGGTGAGAAGATTGAGGAAAGACCATCCCAACCTAATCCAACTAGAGCTAAGCCATACAAGAGGCCTCTATCTGAGTCTCCAAATACCTCATCACCAAAAAGATAGAAGGTGGAGGAAGTAATTCAGCAAGTGAGGAGGCATACTCCCCTTCTCAGTCCCCATTACATTTTGAGAATGAACAAGTAGTAACAAAACTATTGGTTCAAATGGCCAATGTGGGAGATCTAGTTTTGACAGAGTGTGAATTGCAGAGGAACCAATTTCCCTTTCCATGGATCTCACAGTCTAGGAATTTAAAGGAAAATAACTTGACCCTATCATCAAGTAATCTTGTAGTAGGTTTCTTTTTTATGATAATTTTGTTAGATCTAGGGATTTTGTTCAATTTTCTTGGAGAATGAGTATCTCTAGTTTTGAGAGTAGGTGTGAGAAAAGGTGTGCAAAGCAACTTGACAAAGATAACTCTTTCATTGAAGAAGAGATAAAGAAAGAAATATTTGATGAATTTTGCAGAATTACTCCTGAAGAAGAAAGAAAGATGATATTGGATGCATGAGTTTTGATCCTACCAAAGTGGGATATTGTAGATGCAGTAGTTTTTGATATTGTTCCATGCTACTCTTGTAATGTGGTCAATACAAAAGCATGATAAAACCAAGAGGGGTGAGGGGTATGCCACTGATTTGATAGGTGGCCTATTGGTAAAGAGGGTAAGTGATAACTCTATGGTAGAAGCAATAGACATAATTGTTCAAGCAAAAAATGTTTCTAAGGCCACTACCTTCAAAGATAAGTAGATTATGGAGGAGCTTAGGCTCAAATGTGAGAAGCTTACAGAGGAATATGACAATGAGAGGAGGAGAAGCACTGACTTAATGGTGAGACTTGCTAGATTTGAAGGAAAACTAATTCTTTAATTAGAGCAAGGTGAGTCATCCACAAAATTGCTTACATCGTCTCCTGCACCACCACATAGTTCAAGCCCAATAGTTGAAATTCCCTCAACTCCTTTAGCCCCTGAATTGCAATTTGGAGAAGAATTACAAGATGAAGATGACAGGTTGAAGGCCTTAGAAGTAGAGACTCTAAGAAGGTATGAAGAAAAAATAAATAATAGAATTTTTCACCTTCTTAGTTTAATTGATACAAGAATGCTCTATTTTTGGGTTTCAAAGCTGTCAGATATTACATCATTTTTTAGAGAAGACAAGGCTATTTTGGAGAAAATTTTGAATAAGTGGACTTGATGGGAAAAGAAAATGGAAATAATATTTTCAGTAGCTAAGGAGAAAGCAAAGACAGTTGCCTTGATTGAACTGACTTATGATCAAACTACAAGTCTATTGTAGTTTGCAATTGTTAGAGAATCTGTGCATAATGAATCAAAGTTTCTTCTTCTAGAATATTATAATAATAAATTTGATCTTTTTTCTTGTATTTTAAAAGATTTAAAGGTCCTTAAAGCCTAGGAAGAGTGGATGGAGGAATTAGATGCTACCTTAACTTTAAAGCTCAATGCAGTTGTTGTTAATGATGACAACTACATGTTCGAAAGGGCGGTTGAAGATATTGTGACTACAAGATTTTATTTTGATACTTTTGGAGGAAGAGTAAAGCAGTTGAAGGCCAAATGGAAACACTTGATTGAAAAGGAAAAGGAGGTTCTATAGTTCAAGTGGCCAGATGTGTTGGAAACTACAATTGAAACAATTATTGTATTGTCATTGATGTCAAACCTTAACTGGTAAGCCAGTTGCTATCTAAGAAAGTACTATATATATTGGTTGATGAAAAGGATTAGGGAAAGGGAGATAACAATAGCACCTAAGGAAAGGTTGAGTTATTTGATACTTCAATGAGTACTTGATTATTTGGCACTATGATGAGATAATGTATTATTTATCTAAGTAAGAAGAAAGACTGAAGAAGTAGGCTTAACTGAGAAAAAGTGGATAAATCTAGTTTAAGCTAAGTGATGTTAGTGTCAACCAAGCACCAGTATATGCTGAGTAAATCTAGTGATGATCGAACATCAATTTATGTCGAGTGATAGTAAATTACCGAGCAAGACAGTTTTAGCCGAGGAAGATAGTTTGAAGAGATGACCGAGTTATATAGTGATGACCAAGGAGATGAACATGGTATTGACTGAGCGTCAAAAAATTTACATTTGGAGGAAGAATTCAGATTTCCAGCCGACACAATTGAATTATTGGGTTATGTAAATCATGTTGACTTTATAATTGATTATATGGAGAATTTAATGCATCGTAAATTATTTTATTATGGATTCAATGAGGAGATTGAAGATGTTTCTAGAAGGATGTATGAAGGACTTAAATTTTGGAAAGATCTGTTGGATTTGACCTAACATAAGATCTACGGAGGAGATTAAGAGGAAAAAGATAGATCTACCTATCTAGAGAGGTATAAAGGAAACCTAATGGTGAGGTTACAGAGTATGCTAGTGATGTTGATGTTATTGAATGATAAGTCTAAGCAGAAGGCTGAAGGTGAAGATGAGAGTTATGATTTCTTGAAGTGAATTCTAAGAAGATCAAAGATGGAGATGGAAATGATACTCAGTCAGTAAATCAACATATATGTGTGAATTGGATATGATATCTGCAAAAGTGTGTTGTATGTTTTATAGATCAGAAACTACTGCTACTTTCTAACCATTGTAATAGTCAAAATCCTTTAATCAAGGTTGACTTAACAGTCATTGATAAATCCTTTAATCAAGGTGGAATTCTAATAGAATGTACTCAAGTCCTTTGACCATGCCACTCCTAACAGGTTGATTGAAATCCTTTAACAGGGTCACACCTAATAGTGTGTTTGTAAGCCTTTAACAAGGTTGTCTTTTCACATAGCTCACTTCAGAAGAGTGAAAATATCAGTAACATGTTACAAAGTGGTTTTTCCCAAATTGGAATTCCACTATAAATCCTAGTGTCATACTTGTTTGAATTTTTTGTTATGAATGTTTTGATATTCTGCAAGTTAAATACTATTGGATAGTGGACTGCATGTTATATGTTTTCTAATATATGTTCTTTAGAGACCGAGTTGAGTTGGTGATTAGATCTGAGTTTGTTAAAGTATTTGAATGTTCAATTGGTACATCTAGACCTAAGAACAACTGATTCACCACCCTCTCTGTTGTTCTAAATCATATTAACAATTGGTATCAGAGTTGTTGGTGCTTACAAAGAGAAATTTTAAAGGTACTTGAAGCTAATGATGAAGATGTATAAGAAGGAGGACCGAAGTTGAAAAAGAAGAACTTACCTAGATGATAAAGTCTGATAAAACTGCATCTAGTTGGTATTGGTGATTCAGAAAAATACTATGTTAAACATGACTATGTTGCACCTGTTGCACCTATGATTGTAGAGGAGATGAAAACAAAATAGGAACACAATCAAGCAATGTTGGAGATTGCATCTGCCTTAAGCTATCCTAAATTTGAAGACATCAAGGACTACACTACTACAAAGAAAATGTGGGATACTCTTGCAACCATCTATGGAGGTGATACAAATGTACTGAGGGCAAAAGATGAAAGCTTGAGAGGTAAGTTTGATGAAATGAAAATGCAAGAAGGTGAGAATATTGCTTAGTTTTGTGGAAGAATCAAAGAAATAGTGAATGTTATTAGAGGATCTAATGGAATCATTGATGATGAGACTGTCATTGGAAAGGTATTAAGAACTTTGCTTCCTATATATGCTATCATAATTTTAGCAATTCAAGAATCAAGATGTAACCCTGGTAATGTTCTGACTCTAGAAAGCCTTGTTGGTAAGCTTACTACTTTTGAACTGTCTAACTATGATAACTACACTGTTCTTAATGTTGAATCTACATTCAAGTCACAAATGGTTTTGCATAAATCTAAAAGAGAAAAAGATAAATGTGTGAAAAGTGAAAGTGACAATAACACTTCTGATGAGGAACTGGATGATCTTGAAGCACTCATGGCTAGAAGATTGAAGAGAGGAAAAGGAAAATACAAAGGTAAACTTCCTATAATCTATTTTTCATGTAATAAAGTTGGCCATATTGCTGCAAGGTGTCCTGACAAGAATGACAAGGATGAGGACAGAGAAAGCAAGTACAAAGATAAGAGAGATAACAAAGATCACCGAAGGTACATAGATTACAAGGAAAAAGGTAAGAAATCCTACTATATTGGAGAAGAGGAAACTGATAATGACAGTGATAATTTTGATATTGAAGTATTTTATGTTGCTATGAAAGATGATTCTGATGAGGATGAGAAAATTGCGCTTATTTCTTATGTGAGTAAAGGTGATAAATGGATTATTGATAGTGGTTTCTCACATCACATGATTGGTGATAAAAATAAATTGAAACCCTAGATCATTACAAAGGTAGAAGTGTTAAGTTGGGTAATTATGCACCATGTCCTATGAGAGGTAAAGGATCAATTAAGCTAACTAATAAGATCACTTGTGAAAATGCCTATTGGGTTGAAGGTCTTAACTATAATTTGCTGAGTGTTCCACAACTTAATAGCACTGGTTACCAACTAGAATTTCATCATAGAAAGGCTAAAATATTTGATGCTACTGGTGAATTGATTTTAAGTGGTAAATAGACTAAAGGTAATTTATTCTATCTAGATCTATCTAAAGAGACATGTTTGTTTGCACAATTTGATGATGTATGGTTATGGCATAAGAGGCTATGTCATGTTAACTTTGACAATCTGGTAAATATAAGTAAAAAGAAGAAAGTTAGAGGTTTGCTGAGATTGAAGAAACCTGATAATGTGATGTGTAAACAATGTCAGTTGGGAAAAATGACAAAGTTTAGTTTCAAGAGCAAGACATTTACTTCTGAGAACATTTTGGATTTGGTTCATACTGACCTTTGTGAACCTATGGGAATACAAAGCTATTGTGGTGCTAGGTATTTTATTCTGTTTGTTGATGATTACACTAGAATGATGACTGTAATGTTTTTGAAAGAAAAATTTGATGTATTTTAGTTGTTTAAGTGGTATTTGGCTAAGGTGGAAAAAGAGATAGGTAGAAGCTTGAAATGTCTAAGATCTAACTGAGGTGGAGAGTTTATATCAAATGAGTTCAATCTATTCTGTAATGATAGAAGAGTCAAGAGACAGATGTCTGCACCTAGAACACCTCCACATAATGGTATATCTAAGAGGAGAAATAGATCTATTATGGATTGGGCAAGGATACTGATGATTGAGAAGAATGTTGCACATAAATACTGGAGAAAAGCTATAAGTACAACTATTTATACCTTGAACCAAGTACAAATCAATAAAGGTACAAATGTTACACCCTATGAATTATGGCATGGATATGCACCTAATGTGAAATACTTTAGAATCTTTAGGAGTAAATGCTATATACTAAAGGATAATAGAAATGGGAAGTTTGATGCTAAAAGTGATGAAGGCATATTCCTAGGCTATTCCACTAAGAGTAAAGCTTATAAGTGTTTGAATTCTAACACTAATAAAATTGTGGAAAGTACAAATGTGAGAGTTGATGAATATGCAAAGAAAAATGAACAAGAAAGCAATAAAGAACCTAAAGACTATAGATATTTTGTCTATATGGAAGAACGAGAGGCAAGTAACACACTTGCACCAGATGCAAAGTCTAGGGTCAGAAATGTCGAGCATTAGGAGGAGGATGCCGAGCAATCAGAAACAAAATCTAATAATTTTCATGATGAACCTGAGAAGAGATCTGAACCTACATTGGCAAAGTATGTGAGAAGACATCATAAGCATGAACAAATCATTGGAGATAAAGAATCTAAAGTCTTGACCAGAAGTAAGTTGAAAGACCCTACATGTTTATTTTGTGAGTTTGAGCCTAAGACAGTAAAAGATGCTTTGGAGAATGAAGACTGGATTCAAGCTATGAATGAAGAAATAGATCAAATTGAAAAGAATGATACCTGGACTCTAGTGCTGAGACCAGAAAAAAAGAATGTTATTGGAACAAAATGGGTATTCAGAAATAAGCTCAATGAACATGGACAAGTCACAAGGAAAAAGCCAAGAATAGTATGCAAAGGTTATGCATAAGAAGAAGGAATAGACTATGAGGAAACATTTGCCCATGTAGCAAGATTAGGAGTGAGAACTCTACTTGCATATGCTGCCTACAGAGATTTCAAGGTATACCAAATGGATGTCAAAACTACATTTTTAAATGGTATATTAGAAGAAGAGGTATAAATTGAACAACTTGAAGAATTTGTTGATCTAGACAAGAAAAACATGGTTTGCAAACTAAACAAAGCACTGGGTGGCTGCAAGAAGTTGGGTCCCACTTTTGGCCAAAAAGTGGAAGTGTTTTCTCTATTTTTCAAAATTTCTATCAATTGATGTCCAAATTTGAAGCACTTAAAGATTGAATCTTGAAAAACTTTAGTAATATAAAATTTAGTGCTCGGAATCTAGTTTTCAAATATGTAATTTATTTCAATACCCACATGGTATAAATTGAATTTTAGTATGCATGTCTAAAAACCACTTTTTCAAAATGCCTGTTTCAGGACCACACCTCACGCATGTACGGACACCCTTTTTTGAAGTAAATGAATGTATTTTTGGGAATACTTTTGGGAAAAGGTACCTAAAACACTGAAGATTGATGAGAATATTTTATCTTATTTTTTTATTGAATATGTTTTTTTAATTAATTTTTAATTGAGTATAAAGTATATTTTTTAAACCTCTGGTGTACGGACACCATAATTTGATGATAACTTCACTTTTTTTCATTTTTTTTCTTTAAATTGAAAATAATTATATGTAGTTTGATTACATATAACTCATTTTTCAAAAAACAAAAAATTAAAAAAGTTATTAAAGTTTTAGTTAACCTTAGTATTTCAAGTTTAGGTACCACGTTGGCTTAATAAATATTGTATAAATATTAAAATTCATCATATCACTATAAAATTTATATTTTTATAATCTGGACAATAAGAGCTAAAATGGGTTTTCATTTTATCAAAAAATTCATTCGGGAAGTTGTCCTAAAAATTATGGCAAGGCAAAAATTTTACTTTGTAATGCCTTAGCCATTTTTTTGCAAGGTCAAGCACAGGCTTGGTGGGACCAAGCCTGTCTCAAACCAAAACCCAAGCCAGGAGGTAAGGTTCCCACCCATAGATTTACAAATCGGGCGCCCGTTATTTAAATTCAAATAATGGGCACCCGTTTTGTAAATCTAAAACGAGCACCCATTTTTTGATACTAAAAATGGGCGCCCATTTTTTAAAACTAAAAATAGGCACCCATTTCTTAAAGAGATGTTGCAATAAAAAAAACTAGACTATGGGCCTAATCTAATGATTGCGACTTCTCATTTTGTTTTCTATCGATCCGCAACAGACAAAGAATATTTCTACCAACATTCCTTTTATTTGTCTTATTTTGAATTTGACATTCATAAAAGATTGTTTCAATTCAAATTTTGGTGCAAAAATGGGATCAAATCAATGCAGAAAGAGGTTAAAGAAGAATCTGACACCTGAGAAGTTTGCAAAAAATAGAGAGGAGGCAAAATGACAATGAGAAAGAAGAGAAAGACTTCGAAATCCGAATAATGTTGGAGCATCGAGTTCAACAATTGTTTCAAAAGAGGAGGACAATGAAGACACCATAATGGATGTAGAGGTTGAAGAAGCAAAATCAGGTTCATCTTCTAATCTAGTATTAGATACAGGTATGTGTTCGCATCCAATTGTTACAACTTATTCTGATAAAGATGTTCATGATTTGCTAGAAGCAGGTTACAATAGAAATGATTTAAATTTTATTCTTGAAAATAGATTAACAAGTTTAATTGCACATGAAATTTTAGAAATTAGTAATGTTAATCATAATGATAAAGGAACTGAAAGTCAAACCCCAATTGAAACTGAAAATCAAACACCAATTCAAATTGAAATCAACAATGTAAATGTAGACATAGAAACACCGATTGAGAAAGAAACTCATTTGAATGATAATGAAATAAATGAACAATTTCAATTAAAATTTGATGTGTTAGACAATCTGCGTGGTTTGGTTTCATTGAGACAGATTAGGACACATGCGAGTAGATTGTTTAGACAATTTTTTTATAATAAGAAATTTGGGTTTCAATGTCAATTAATGTTACAATTAATTAAAATGTCTAAAATGCGAAAAGTGATGAAGAGGTTAGGCATTTATGCGAAAACTAAGAAGAAGGATGAGTCTCTAAAACAAGTTGTATCAACTGTTGCTAGTGCCTTTGACACAATTGGAAAGAAAAGTCATTCTAAAGATAGTAATGCGGCACGACGAGCAATAACAACTTTAGTAAACAAAACTACTACTGATAAAAGAATGATTTCAAACATAAGTGGATATCTTAATATTAATCGTAAAAATTTAGCAAGAGCTGTAAAGAGAAGAGTTAACTTTGAAAGTGATCCGACAAAACATTTATGGACCTTTAGTGGCAGACTGCCGAGGTCTGACATGAAACTTATTGGTGAAGTCAAAAATTTGATTGAAAATTTTGGGCACGATAATATAAGAGTATCCCCTAATGCCAGAGATGTTCTTAAATTAAGAGTCGGTTCAAAAGTTCATGATCCACATCCAAAACACCTTTTAGATATGACTCAAATAGAATTGTATAAAAAATTTATGAATGATAAGGTGTTAACTATTAGTATTAGTCAAAGATCTTTTGAAAAATGTAAACCATGGTATGTAAGGATTAACAAAGAAAGAATCACCTATTGTTGCAAAACTCATGTTCAATTTCATTATCATTATGATATTTTTTGATCTATACGTTCTACTATGCATACTAATGAAATGTTGTAGGAATGTGGTATAAATATACCACCTAAAATTGTAAAGGAGTTTATATCGAATTTGTTTTGTAACCCACCTAATGAGAAATTTTATCTTTTGAATGCATGTGTTTCTGGTGTATGTGATGTATGTGGCAATCTTACATTATTAGATGAATGTTTGCATGAAAATATTTCATTTAATTTTGGACAACAATTAGTTGATGTACAAAGATTTAAAACTGTTGAGTATCCATTGAAGGATGGAAAAGTTGGAAAACGGTGTGACCTAATAACTAAAAAACTTAGTGTTAATGCTTTTATGAATGAATTCAAGAGTAAGATCATACCTAAATATGTGAAACACTCTCACAATTCTAGATGGCTTGATGGACAATTTCGCATATGCAAGAATACATTTCCAATTGGTAGTATACTATCAGTTGTTGACTTTGCAGAGAACTACATGCTTACACCACAAGATGAGATCCAACCACAATATTATAATTCAGTGCAAGTAACAATTTTTGTTCATATTGTCTATAGACATGCACCTAATAGTACAGAAGAGGATTGGAAAAAATTGAGAGAGTACCATTTCTATATGAGTGATAATAAGTTACACTCATCGGAGTTTGTCCAGTATTGCTTTAATACCTTTTATGAAAATTTAAGGGAGAGAGAAATTCATATCACACAACATCTAATATGGTCAGATAATTGCACAAAACAATTCAAGAATGCTAGAATGTTTTATTGGTTGAGTAGGATGCACAAGAAAATAAATATCCAACATATCTGGAGTTTTTTTGAGGCTGGACATGGGAAGGGAGAACATGATGGTGCTGGTGCATGTGTTAAGAGAGCCCTTTGTAGAGAGCAACTCGAATTTGAAGAAAAATCAAAATTTAAAGATGCACATGCAATTGTTGAATGGTGTAAAACAAGTTTGTCTACAGGATCAAGTCTGAACTCTACAATTAGACATTTTTTCTGGCTAGTTGAAGAGAAGAATATCTTTTCAAGATATGATTGTAATACAATCAGTGGATTGGCTAAATGGCATTCATTTAGGAGTTCTAATTCTAACACTTGGACTATATGGACTAGGGAGCTTGCATGTTTTTGTCAATTTTGTGTTGCAAGTGAATGGGAAGAATGCGAGAATATAGAATGGGTTGAAGAATGGAAACAAAAATCATTAACACCTACTGAGAGACAAGATGAAGATGTTATAATAAATGAAGACCTGGATCATGCCTTTGCATCAGAAGATTATGATCGTGTTTCAGATCTCATACAACCTGGTAATTTAATACAATTTATTGTAAAACTTTGAATTATATATTAGTTACATGTGTATGTCATATAATTTATGATTATATATATTTGAATTATAAACCTTTAATTTAAACAAGTTTTATTTACGGTGCACATGTACTTAATTTAGTTTTGCAGGACATGTGTATGCTGTTGTTGCACCTGAGGATAATGAAGAGCAAACAGAGTATTGGTTAGCTCAATGTGTAGAACCCAAGAAAAAGTTGATATGTCATCAAGTAGATGATGATAATTTTCAGTATCCAATTGGGTCTATTGTGGTAGTTGGTACATGGCTACGCAAATACCTAACAAGAAGGAATGGTTTACCAGCTTTTGAAGACTACCAATCAGAAAAGAAGATTATACACTATTCCCATTTGGTAGTGGCAACAAATATCAAATTGGAAAGATACAAAGGGAGACCTGCTAATAAAATTTTATGGACACTTTCAATGGAAGAGCATGAGGCAATCATAGGCTCATTGCAGAAAAGAGAGGATGCTGATGGTACATTAGGTTGAATCAAATTTATACATGTAAGTTTTTATTCAATTGTCTTATTAACTTTAAAATTAAAATTAACTTTAAATAAACTTGAGTACATAAATTCTAACATTTCAACATGTTTATTTTTATGATGCAGTCCATGTCGGGAAGAACATCTAGATGCATTGTATAAAAGAGAGGATGTTGATGGTACATTATGTTGAATCAAATTTATACATGTAATTTTTTGTTCAATTGTCATATTAACTTTAAATGAACTCGAGTACACAAATTCTAACATTTCAACATGTTTATTTTTATGATGCAGGATGTCAGGAAGAACATAGATCTGCATTGCAGAAAAGAGAGGATGTTGATGGTACATTAGGTTGAATCAAATTTATACATGTAATTTTTTGTTCAATTGTCATATTAACTTTAAATGAACTCGAGTACACAAATTCTAACATTTCAACATGTTTATTTTTATGATGCAGGATGTCAAGAAGAACATAGATCTGCATTGTAGAAAAGAGAGGATGTTGATGGTACATTAGGTTGAATCAAATTTATACATGTAAGTTTTTTTTCAATTGTCATATTTGTATATGTTTTCTACACGTCTTCTTTGAAGTGTCATAATTTATAATTTAGAGATATAGATTTGAAATTAAAATTAAAATTAACTTTAAATGAATGTTTATAAATTCTAACATTTCAACATGTTTATTTTTATGATGCAGGATGTCTGGAAGAACATAGACATGAACTATTTATGTAGTACAATGCACTCTTGTATTCATACAATTTTGGGTTAATAATTTAAGATCACATGAACTCACTTTTATACATCAAATTTTGTTTTAAATATTTAAGTTAAATTCATAACTTTGTATTCACCTAATTTTGTTGTTACAAATATTAAACTATGCACATTGGTCAGATTATGTTCACTTAATAGATCTCATTGTTTAATAGTTATTAAGTTTGTAATGTATCCATATTGTTCTTGTCAATTTTACATGTATTAATAGATGTCATTGTTAGATCTAGATGATTTTTTTTATAGTTAATCAAAGTGTTCATATTACTTGTAACACGTATCTAGATATTGTACTTAGATCAATTACACATGAATTAATAGATCTTATTGTTAGATAGATGTTTTTTTAATGATAAATTGATAAATTACATAACAAGTCCTGATTAAGATAAATTGATAAATTACATAACAACTCATGACTAAGATAAATAACATAACAAGTCTTGAAGTAATTTACATGTATCATAATGTCCATCATATCAACTCATGATATATACATACAATCACAAAACAAAGTCCTACTCTAAAAACAAGTCCAAGTACAATTTATGATAACAATTGGACTAGTATATAATGCAAGTCCTACTCTAACAACAAGTAAAAATAATATGAACAAGTCTAAACAAGCCCAAATAGTCATCATAAAACAAGTCCAAATAGTCATAAAAAATAATATGAACAAGTCCAAATAGTCATCATCAATAAAATGAACAAGTCCAAATAGTTATCATAAAACAAGTCCAAATAGTCCAAATAGTCATCATAATATAACTCTACTCATCTAGCTGATCTACAGTCCTCTTCACTCCACGTGAAGAGGACTGCGATGCATCAACATGCTCTGTCTGGTCCTAAGTACCCTCATCTTGCTCTGTCTGGTCCTGAGCACCCTGATCCTGCTCTGTCTGGTCTCGAGCACCCTTATCCTCAACTACATGAAAAGTGGATGAAGCCAAGTCCTATAAAAAAATTTAAAGTACAAATTAAAAATTATTTAAATTAATCATCTAAGATCTAGATACACATATGACATTGAAAAAGATCTAGATACACACAAGACATTAACAAATTACTTAAATTAATCATCACCTCAAAGGATAGTGTCGATGGATGCATTTGGCTTAATCCTGTAGCCATGCCAAGACTCGTGTTGGTGTCGACCTGAACAACATATATAAAGCATGAATCAAACTTATAGTACATATATACATAAATTATAAAGTATATATAACTTGATTAAATATATAAATATGGAATAAAAACATGTGTACATTACCTGTGTGTGACACGTAGCTAATGTCACCAATGAGTGAGGACGTAAATAGGATTGTGCAACATGATTAGACAATCCAAAAGCCCACAATTACAAAAAAATAAGTGTGAATCAAAGTTGTACATAAATTAGTAAGATACAAATACTTAAAATTAATAAATGAAAAACATACTATAGGTATATGCGGCTAACTCTTAGTGACTGGTGGGGCAGAGAATGAAGGACTGCCAATCTCAGTCATACATGAGAGACCCTACAAAATCACAAAAATATGTCAAACACATTATCAATTAAAGTTTATTTTGTTTAAAATTTAAATGTATCAAGATCAAAGTGCATACCATGAATGGAGCACCGAGATGTCGAGGTGTCGATGTCATATGATGATGGCTAATGAATGTTGGAGGGTCAACCCTCCTCTGTTCACTAAAAAATCCACATGTTATGGCTCATAATTGTATAAATAAGAAATTTAATATTACGCTATATTTAAATTATAATTAAATTTACTTGTGCGGGATGATCATCGTCTGCATTGAGGAAATCAACATATGATGAGATATCATCTCCGACATCACCATGTGTGCCATCATCATCATCGACATATCCACCATGTGCACCACCAGCATCATCACCATATCCACCATGGGCAGCATTAGGATCAGATTGGGGACCTGTATATATACCCCCACAACTCATGCAAACATGTGCTATGCTGGGGGTAGTCCTCGCTTGGGTCATGTGCTATAACAAATTACCCGGAAGGGCACTCAAAGAACCAAGAGATGACTACACTGCTCGATGATAGATAGGTGCAGGAAGTACAAGAGTTGGAAGAGGAACAAGGGGCTCATTGTGCACATGATTTCTCATTCTGTCACTCAATTTGGCCCCTGGCCTATCCTGTGGCATGCCCCAGCCAACCCCCTGAAATGCTCTCATGTCAAAATAATTGGGTTTCTTACCCAATTCAAAATCAACCCATAATTTCTTTAAAAAATAAAGTGGGACCTCATGATTAGTGTGTGGTGGATGGTCAAATACCATCCACCACCACTCCCAAAAATTCTCTGCTATACCAGGGTGTCTACACCATCTAATGGAAATGCGTGGCTTCTTGCCAACTATCTACTCACCCGTTGTAGGGTTCAAAAAATAGCGTACCAAATCATTTTTTGTAATTTTTAACTTATTAACCTCTTTATAAGAGAGGCCATCAGCATAATATACACGCATAAACTCCCTCCACGACTCAAAACTATCAATCTTGTAGTCTAATGTCTGTATGGAATCTACTACGCCTTGCATGCTATCTGCAAGGCATAGTAGCTGGACAGACGGATATGGATCATGCCTAATAATGTTTATGTCTCTCAAGATGTCCTCTACATTTCTCCTAATATTATCTCTGAGCTCTCTAGGTGGAGGTGGAGGGGGGGGTGGAGGGGGAGGGGGAGGTGGAGGAGGAGGTGGTGGTGCATGCTGACCTATAAGCTCATCAATATGAAAATCATCCATATTGCCAATCTGCGTACAAATAAAAACATGATAATTTACAATTAACATACTGTAAAATATATTTTACCTTACAACTTGAATGACTTAAATAATCAAAACTTAAGAGGAGAGAGAGAGAGAGGGGAAGAGAGAGGAGAAAGAGGAGAGAGAGAGAGAGAGAGAGAGAGAGAGAGAGAGAGAGAGAGAGAGAGAGAGAGAGAGAGAGAGAGAACATAGCATATAAAACATGGCATTCTATCAATTGCAACTTTGAAAGATAAAATATAAAATTAAATTTATGCAATAATTTTGAAAATAACATTAAACATAGCATGAACTAAATTTATGTTTTGGTTTTCTATTTATTTATATTAGATGATTTTCTAAGATAATAAAAAACAATAGTACGTAGAGAGAGAGAGAGAGAGAGAGAGAGAGAGAGAGAGAGAGAGAGAGAGAGAGAGAGAGAGAGAGAGAGAGAGAGAGAGAGAGAGAGAGAGAGAGAGAGAGAGAGAGGAGAGAGAGAGTGAGAGAGAGAGACAAAGAGACAGAGAGTGAGAGAGAGGAGAGAGAGAGAGAGAGAGATAAAACATAGCATATAAAACATGGCATTCTATCAATTACAACTTTGAAAGATAAAATATAAAATTAAATTTATGCAATAATTTTGAAAATAACATTAAACATAGCATGAACTAAATTTATGTTTTGGTTTTCTATTTATTTATATTAAATGATTTTCTAAAATTTGGTTTTCTAAGAAAAAAAAACAATAGTACATAGAGAGGAGAGAGAAAGAGAGAGAGAGAGAGATAGAGAGAGAGAGAGAGAAGAGAGAGAGTGAGAGAGAGAGGAAGAGAGAGAGAGAGAGGAGAGAAAGCTGCATGAACTAAATTTATGTTTTGGTTTTCTAAATTTATATTAAATGATTTTCTAAGGCTTGGTTTTCTAAGATAATAAAAAACAATAGTACGTAGAGAGGAGAGAGAAAGAGGAGAGAGGGAGAGAGAGAGAGGAGAGAGGGAGAGGGAGAGAGGAGAGAGAAAGAGGAGAGAGTGAGAGAGAGAGGAAGAGGAGAGAGAAAGAGAAGAGAGAGAAGAGAGAAAGAGGAGAGAGAGAGGGGGAGAGAGAGGAGAGAGAAAGAGAGAGAGTGAGAGAGGAAGAGAGAGAGAGTGTCTGTGTTTTTAAATTTATGTTTTGGTTGAACTAAATTTATGTTTTGGTTTTCTAAATTTATATTTTGATTTTCTAAGTTTAGGGTTTCGTAAATTAATTTTTTATCTAGGTTTATGTTTTTGTTTTATTATCTAGGGTTTTGGTTTTCTATGTAGGGTTTTGCAATGTAATTTTGTATATACCTAAATTTTACTAGTTTTCTACTTTAGTACGGTAATTTACTAAGTAAATTGAAATAAAAAAGAATTACAACTTTGAAAGATAAAATATAATTAAATTTATGCAATAATTTTGAAAATAACATTAAACTATTCATTTTTAAATTAAAAATAACCTGAAACTACAATTTTTAAAGACAAAAATCATAAAAAAATAATAAAAAGGAATAGTACATACCTAGAAGATGAAAAAAATGGCAGGTGGGGTCAACAAGGGAAGCTAAACCGAGCGCCCGAGCTGTACCAAATGTGATTCCATTTTCGCTATGGATGAAAATGACAAGAATTTCATTTAAAAGAAAAAATATATAGACTTTCAAAATGGGTGCCCGATTTGTTCAAAATAGGCACCTGATTTGAACAAATCGGGCACCAGTTTTGCTTTGGGTGCCCGATCCAAAATGGGTGCCCCATTTGAAAAATTGCTTCGGGCTCCCGAACCTAAACGGGCGCCCGATTCATAAATATCGGGCGCTTGATTTGTATTACTTGTTTTCCTTCACTGCGAACTTTCGTAGAATTGGCACCCAACTCTGAACACACACCCCACTATATGGATTGAAACAAGCCCCTAGAGCATGGTATGAGAGGTTGCACAATTATTTGATCAAGATTGGATTTGCAAGGACAAATGACAACATGAATATGTACATGAAAGTTGAAGAAGGTAAAGTGCTTTTGTTAGCAAAATTTTTTGTAGATGATATTATATTTGGTGGACAAGATGCCCTATGTTAGAAATTTTCAAGTGAAATGCAAACTAAATTTGAGATGTCTATGTTTGGTGAGATAAAATTCTTTGTGGGTTTACAAATCTATCAGATGGAGAAAGGTATCTTCATAACATAATCTAAATATGTCAAAGAGATACTGAAAACTTTTGGAATGGAGGATTCAAGGCTAGTGAGTACTCCTATCGCTATTGGACAAAAACTGTCTAAGACCTATGATAATGCTAAAGTGAATCAAACCCTGTATAGATCCATGATTGGAAAGTTGCAATATGTTATTCACAATAGACCATATATTGCTCTAGCAGTTGGGATTGTGGAAAGATTCTCTGCTAATCCTAAGAAAAATCATATGATGGCTATGAAAAGAATACTAAGATATTTGAAAGGGACAAAAGAGTATGGATTGTACTACAAGAGAAATGAGAAATTTGAATTGAGAGTTTACACTGATGTTGATTGGGAAAGAAATGTTGATGATAGGAAAAGTACAAGTGGAGGAGCTTTCTTTCTTGGGCATAAATTAGTCTCCTAGACAAGAAAGAAACAAAATTGCATTTCCCAATCTACAACAGAAGCTGAGTATGTGGCAACTGCAGTGAACTGTTAAAATCTGGTATGGATCAAGAAATTATTGAAAGGAATGAAAGAGGAAATTACTGAACTTGTTGTTATCTTCTATGATAACAAAAGTGCAATTAACATATCAAAGAATCCTGTAATGCATACAAATACCAAACACATTGCAATTAAGTATCATTACTTGAGGGAATTGGTACAGGAAAAAGAAGTGAGAATGGAATATGTGAACCCAAAGGAACAACTAGCAGACATATTCACAAAAGCTTTACCTAAGGATGCTCATGAATATCTAAGAGGTAAATTAGGGGTGCTTCCCCTAATTGAGGCTGCCTAGTCAAGTTAAGAGCACTACATCAAATGTGCTGCACAGAATATGTAATGCCCCACAAGGGAACCTAGGAGAACTTAACCTAAACATGCAACTAAGTGTGTAGAATAATTTTTTTTTTAAAAGTTAACATAAAGATAAACATCAATGTGGAAGTAATTATCATTTACTTACATTAATACAACAACCAACACACATTACAACTTTCAAGGGTTCCTCGACGAAGATTACGTTAACATTAATTAATTAATTTAGATTAGATACAATTATAAAACTCATATAAACAAATGAAAGATAAATGCAACATCACATATAAGATAACATAGATACAACTGGTATCATAAGGTTGTAATACCCCAAAATTGGCATCTTGATATCCTAACCAATTTTGTTGTATTTTAGTCTCATTCTCTCAATTGTGATCATCAAAGTCCTATTGTACTAGGCAATTCTGTCTTTTGATTGACTTTACTTGACTTAGTGTCAAATGCAGAAAACCTTAAATTTGCATTAATCATATATCATATTTAATTCCTAAATATCAACATTTATTGGCTAAATAAACCCTATGATTGATTAATTTAATGATAAAATTCCTAGCACTTTAATTAAATTAAATTCACCGTCTTTAGCTAAAACATATGAAAAAGGAATTAAATAAATATTTAGTTTTAAATAAATATCCTCATCTCAATAAATGAATTTAATTATTCAAATAATTGAGAAAATCCACTTATGAGGTAATATTGTATTTATTTTAATTAAATAGTCTCTTCAAATCTTCTCTTCAGTTCAGAAAAGGAAACTTTGATTTAATTGAAAATAAAAAAGAGGAATAAAACAATTAACAACTTTAAAACAGACAAAAATAGGTAGTTGATTGCCTCTCTACTGGAAACTTTCTATTTTGACTGATCTCTCATTCAATCTCCACCATTCATCTGATTCAATCTTGACCATTGATTGAACCTGGGATTCTATAAAAGAACCCTTATTTCTCATTCAAAGGATTCCAACTTTTCGAGCAATGAAGTGCTGTCACATTGTCACTAGAACTCCTTTTGCATTGAAGCTTTCAATTCTTAGTATAATATTCATTTCTAGATTAGTATATCATGTTTAGCTTAGTCATGCACTTCATTTCTTAGCCTAGTTTGCTTTCATTATTACTAGCTTAATCTCATTTCTAGATTAATTGCACATCCATTTCTAGATTAAAATTGCATAAATCCTTCATTCTAGCGTTAGTCTATGGTTGCAAGACTCTCAATTCTGAGATCAAATTTCAAACCCTACCTAGATAGAAGGCAATAGGTCGAATCATCCAGACAGGCAAGATGAGTAATTTGATATTCATTCTTGGCTGCAAGTGGTGAACAATGACTATGTTGAAGTGTGGAGCTAAATTAGAAGCCCATATTTAGTTCACATATTTTTGGTGCCCACTGTGGGGCAGGAAATCAATTTCTAGCCTCATCTCGCATGAAAAAAGTGTTTTTTCACACGGGACTGTGTATAATCTAGCGTGAAATTTTGCATTAGAGAATTAAAAATTATAGATTTGTACTTTCAGTTTGTTATTTTCTGACATCTACTGTTTGCTATTGATTTTTCCTAATTCTACTTTTTGGAGGCAGTGTAATACTGGATTGTAGAGAATTGGACTTAAGGTGATTTGCTACGATCTCTATAAAACTTCAATTTTGGACATTAAAATGAATCTCTTACATGTTGGGCTTGAGTGTTTACTACTTTGATAAATCACACTTCGCTTTTGGGCTCTAAAAAGAATCTAGATTCATTTTCAGCATATCTATTTCACATAGTAAATAGGCCCTATGAATACTATTTGCGGAGTTCTTGAAAGAGCGGACTTCATTCTCTTGTTTTGCATGCAAAGCTCTTTTTGATGACAAAACCCCTTTTAGGTAGGGAGGATACTGTTATTATCTCACAGTCTTACCTGGTTTAGTCCTCAACTTTGATTGATACATCCTCTTTTGGTCCCATTTAGAGATCTTGGTAGACATTGTTGTTGACATCACAAACCTTGGTGAGGTGGTTTCAGTCTTAGTGCGTCAATAAATCTGTCTGCTATGTTTTGGTGAAGTGAAGAGGCTAAAGGATTATGCTCTACTCCCTTTTTGGGTAGTATCAGAAACTCAGATCCTTGAATCTGAACTAAGTCCCCATGTGGTCTTTTTTGTGAGTTACCTTATTAGAGAGGGTTAACCATAGTGGACATTCCCTTTATTTGGTCAACCATGTGGAACCTCAAGCGGTAA
This sequence comes from Chamaecyparis obtusa, assembly GCA_027943335.1. Lineage (NCBI taxonomy): Eukaryota > Viridiplantae > Streptophyta > Pinopsida > Cupressales > Cupressaceae > Chamaecyparis > Chamaecyparis obtusa. The sequence goes on along the minus strand of BSBK01008731.1, from coordinate 202,284 downwards.
TAGCCATTTTTGCTGTGGTAGCAGCAACCGCTATATAAATGTCCTTGTGGAAGAAATCTCCATGGGTGTAGTTTCTTGTTGGGCTGTCAGATCTCCTCAGCATCTCTGATTGATTAAATTCTTGGAATGTGTCAAAACCCCAGTGTGCCTAGATTGGAGTTCGCCCTCTTGAGATTACAAAAGTTGCAGAGTCAAACCATTACTAAGAACCCTAGTGCAACCAAATTTTTATCTTTTCTAGGACTATGTGCATGATTGCAAAACATTTGAGAACATACACAAGTAGCACTATTAAGGAATAGAATACTATGTCACATATGCTTGTTCATGCACGAGGTTTCTTTTTCCCTTGTTCATTGTTTGAAGACATTGTTTGCTTGAAATCCCTGAATGCTGTCTTATGTGCCTAAACATGATAGAAATCTCTTAATGCATGTAGAAGTTGAGTTGCTAATTTAAATCTATCTGAAATTTGGATTTTCTGTCAGAGAACAGCCAGCGCTGTGTCTCAAAATCTATTCTTGCCTTGAAAACTATGTCAAAACTATCAAATTCTGGTCTTTTCCCGCACGAGATTTCAACTTCCTGTGCATTCTCTTGCGCTAGACTTCATTTCCTCACTCGTAGTCTGGCATTTCCTCATGTGAGACTGCACTTCCTCTTGCGGGACTGTTCCCTAGTTTTCAAAACATCGAGCTTATTACCGTTAATTGGTCATTTTTTTGTCTAATCTAGTTTTTGTCTGGGGTCCATCTCTTGGAAATTGTAATTGAAACAATTGTTGTATTGTCATTGATGTCAAACCTTAATTGGTAAGACTGTTGCTACTTAGGAAAGTACTATATCTTTTTGAGTGTTGCTAAGGGGCTAAGCAAGGTTGGTAACAATAGCACCTAAGGAAAGGTTGAGTTATCTTGATACTACAAAGTGTACTTGACTATGTTGCACAATGATGAGATAATGTATTGTTTATCTTAGTAAGATTGAAGACTAAATTGGTAGGCTTAACCGAGAAAAGAATGGAAAATCATGTTTAAGCCAAGTGATGTTAGTGTCGACTGAGTTAGTATATGCCGAGCAAAATTATAGTGTCGAACGAGCATCAGTTAATTGCTGAGGAAGACAGTGTAAGCCGAGGAAACAATTTTAGTAATGACCGAGCTTTCTACATGAAGACCGAGTGGACAATCACAATATTGATTGAGCATCAGAAATTTTATATTTGAAGAGAATTTAATTTTGGAGCTGACATTGTTATCTTGGATTATGTAAAATATGTTGACTTTATTTATTGATTGTTTGGAAGCATTAAATGCACTGTAAAACATTTTATTGTAAATCTTTAAGAGATTTGAGATGATTCCAGAAAAGGAGCTAAAGAACATGAAGCGGGTAGATTCAATGAATCTGACCTAACCCTAAGATCTATGAATGAGATTGAGCGGAAAAAGATGAGTTAACCTAATTGAGGAAAATATAAGGGAACCTGAACAGTTAGATATGTATGTACATGGAGAACAGAGAATGTTGGAAGTGGAAAGTTTTATTGACTGAATAAGCAGAAAAGGCTAAAGGAGAATTGTGGTGATTGCTTGAAGAAAAGTTTCGAGTAGATCAGAGATGGAAATGGCAAAGTTTCAAAGTCAGTAAACTAGCATTAGTGTATAGAATCGAATCTGATATTTGCAAAGTGAGTTGCATATTTTTCAAATAATATTGCTGCTACTTTCTAACCATTGTAACAATCAAAATCCTTTTAATAGAGGTTGACTTAACAGTCATATGTTAAATCCTTTGAACAAGGTTTCATTCTAATGGAGTGTATGTAAGTCCTATGACTAGGCTCACTTTTAACAGGGTGATTGAAATCCTTTAACCGAGTCACATTTGATAGTGTGTATTGTAACCTTTGACAAGGTTGGCTTTTTACCAAGCTCACTTCAGAAGAGTGAAAATAATAGTAGCATGTTACAAAGTGGTTTTTCCCAAATTGGGTTTCCAATATAAATCCTAGTGTTAATACTTGTGTGAATGTTTTGGTTTGAACATTACTATATTTTGCAAGTTAACTTACAGCTAGGTAGTGGACTACATTGTTAGATGTTTCTATTATTGAATCAGTGATGAGCGAGTTTGTTTTCATTTTGGATCTGATTTAAGGATAAGTTTTTGAGATTGTTTTATACATCAAGACTTGAGAACAACTGATTCAACCCCCCTCTTTGTTGTTCTAAATCATATTAACACCATCTGCCTATCCTCCTATTGTCCACTGCTTGAAATTGGATGTCTTGGGATGAGAACCAAGAAATTATTGCTTAAACTCATGTTGTCTCTCTATTATCTATCCTTTCCTACTATGCTCTTGTACCTTGTGACGTGATAGTCACATCTTGGTTGTTCTAGCCTTACTCTCGATGATTCATGTCGGATGCATTTCACAATTATCACTTTTTTTGCTATTCTGGAGATAGAGTTTTGAGCATAATCCTAAGCCTCTCTCATTACTTAATCTTTGTCTATGCCTATGATGACTTGAAGTGGCAATGTGTTCCCTCCATGTTTCACCAGACGGGATAGAAATAGAAGTCATTCCAAGCTTGCCATACAATCAGAGTGCCATAGAGGATCTTCACATTCTTCCTCTAAAACATCTGGAGAGGAGTCCTTTCACTCTCCTTCTCCTATCATTCAACCTCGTATCCAATGTACTCATACTCTGAACCTCAGTCAAACCAAGAATCTCTTATTTTGAGAACACCTAGACTATGAAGAATCATTGTAAAAAATTGATCCCTTTGAGGCATCCCACATTTCCTTACCCAAGATTGTTCCTTTTGAGGAAAATCATGTTTCCCTGCCAGAGCTTAATCCTTTTGTGACACCTAGAGTTTCTTTGCCAGAGATTAATCCTTTTTCAGAACCCAAGGTTTCCTTAGCAACAATCTCTCGTCATAGTGAACCTCATCATACTCATTTTTCTCACATTGCGCACTTGCACACTAGCAAGATGTCACACAAACATCAAGAGGGTGAGTATAGCAAAGCTCATGATCATGATCAGAATCAAGCTCAAGATAACCAAGAAGAATTCCGTTCCCCCAACATCTTTGAAATTCTTGGTAATGAAGAGGAAGAAATAACCCCACAAGATGTTGAGGCTGCCCAGTCCAACAAAAGTCTTCACAAAATGATGGAAATTTTGATAAAAGAAGAGAAAGAGAGATACTTTCTCAAGCTAGCCAAACAAGGGGCCAAGCTACCCCCAGACTATAAAGTTGAGATTCTCATAGTCAAAGAAGAGGAAATCGAGGTGGCTAAAATGCAAAAACTAGTCCAAGACATGCAAATCTAGATCCAACAACTCATGAAAGCTAAAGACACACCAGAAAAATAGTTCACGTTGGAGAGTATTTGTCCATTCCCATTTGACAAGAGTCTTACAATGCCACCTTTTCCCAAAGGTGTGGAACTCCCCAAGTATGATAAATATCTGGGTACCTCTGATCCTCAGGATCACTTGAGAGAGTTTGGCACTCTCTCCATGGAATTCATACATGATCAGACTTATCTCATGCATCTCTCTCTACGTATTCTGGGTGGATCTGCTATGGAGTGGTTCTCCCAACTTCCTATTGGTATCAAATCTTTTGATGAGATTGCTAATACATTCCTCCAGCATTATTCACATAACATTTAGCATCGGGTCAACATCCATGATCTTTGTAATTGGAAACAATGATTTGGAGATCCTTTCCTGACATTCCTCCAGTGATGGAGACAACTCTATACCAAATATTCTCTCAAAATATGAGAATTTGAGAAACTTGATATCTTTCTCGACAATTTACTTCCAAATTTTGGATACCAAGTACAGCTGTAAGGTACTTTGACTTTTGATGACATGATTAAGTAGGCTATGAGAATAGAGGCATTTATGGTCAAGAAAGGAGAGCTGACCCTCAAAAAAGATAACAAGTAGAGGTCCTCCTCAAGAAAAGATAAGGCTAAGATTGTTAACAAAAACTGGGATATTGTGAATGATGGTGTTGTTGACAATGTGACCCCGAAGCCTCCCAAGATTGTTTTCAATCTCACCTCCAGTATGCAAGTAGCTAAAGCCACTGAGAAGGCTACGATAGAAACTCAACCACCTTCAAAAATTTCCAGAAACAAACCTTGGACACCTCGGCCCAAATGTGAGTTCATGCCCCTAGGGGAACCTCTTGACGTAGTCTACAAGACTCTTTTATAGAACTAGATACTCATGCCTCCAGATAATCTATGTCCTTATGATCCACAACCATGACCTTCTTGGTGGAATGAGTCTGCATACTATGATTATCATCAAAACAAGGGTCATAAGACTTCTACCTGTATCCAACTTAGACACAAGATCCAAGATCTTATCAACAATGGTGATGTTGTTGTGACTGATCATAATAAGAATTTAGATCATCAAGCATTCAAAGACCCCTTCCCTCCTCATGAGAAAGGTGAGTCTTCCAAGCCTAAGAATACCAATAACAAGGTCAACTATATGTACAATACCAATGACAATGTTATCAATATGGTTGAACCTGTCAATGTTGAATACTGTGATGTGATCACCATCAAAGGGAGTGAATACTCTTCTAGACCCAAAGTTCATTTCATTTTGCAAGGTCCCATGTCTTAATCTTCTAAATCACAATAGTCTCAGGTTTGTGCAAAGGTTGTTACTCAATAATGCAAAGATCACTCTCAAAGGCCCCGAGCCTTCTACATCTGCACCGAAACAACCTATAGACAAAGCTGTTGTTGCTCCTGCCAACAAGAATTCCAAATTAGTCCCTGTGCCTACTAATGCCAACTATAGCATCCTAGACCAATTACAATGTACCAATGCTCAGATCACTATTTTTGAGTTGTTGAAGATCTCGCTTGCTCATAGGTAGATTTTGGATAAAGCCCTCACTGAGGCAAATGTCCCAAAAGATCTTGATCTTGACTGATTTCAATCCATGGTAGGTCACCTGACCTCACCTCATTATCTATCTTTCTCTGAAGAAGACAATCATTCGCTAAGCCACCCACATAATACTCCTCTTCATATTGAAGTCATGATTGGCCCAAAGTGTGTCTGTTGCGTCCTCATTGATAATGGTGCTAGTCTCAATATCTGCTCTGCTATTTTTCTCACCTAGCTAGGTTATGGTGAAGATTCTATAGATGCACGTAAAAATTTTACTATCAAAGTATATGATGAAGAAGAGTGCAAGTCTAAGGGCCTGATTGTGTTACCCATCAGGGTTGGTCCTATTGAGAGAAATGTTGTCTGTTAGGTACTAGATATTCCTCTCACTTACAACATACTATTAGGAAGACTATGGATCCATGAGATGCAAGTGATTCCTTCAACATACCATCAGTGCATAAAGTTCCTATTCCATGGAGCCAAAGTAACTATACATGCCAACATAAGCTATTCTTGCAATACCCTCACTCAGTCTGCTGATAGTTTTGTCCCAACAAATAGAGAGTCTACTGAATTCTTTGATGCCAAGCTGAAAGATATGGAATAGACTCTAAAAATTATGGATTTAGGTATGGGGGAATATCAGATGGAACCTATTTTGTCACTGACAGCTTTACCTCTATCTTCACGTTCCTACGGGAGAGCTTTTGAGAATAAGAAGCCTTCTATTGTCTCACCCCAAGTAGTCTATGATGGCACTTTTGTACAAGCCACAACACCATTAGAATATGAGGATGAAAATCAAGCTATTATAGCTTGGATTTATAAAGGGAAAGACACATCTAAACAAATCACTCCTGCTCATGATATAGAACATGAACCAAATAGTGAAGGTTTTAAGCTCATGAAATGCTTTGGCTATAAAGGGAGTGGCCCTACAGGGTGAATCATAATGGGTTGCTAGAACCAATTGAAGCCACAGGGAGAAGGACCAAAGATACCACAGGTCTAAGCTTCAAGAAAATTCTATTTCATTTAGGGATCAATAAATTTGTACCAAAACTAGAATGTCCACCAGTCTCTAGTAACACTATTTCAGCTAAAAACTCAGAGGTTAGTTCAAATGAGGTACCTTTCCTTACCCTATTCCTCCAGATCTTGTCATGTTCTTTATAGAGCTGGATGGTCCAGAGTAGCATATCAAACACCTTGAAATTGATAGTGATTCTAATGACATTGCCTCAGTTACTCCTTTGTCATATGAATAATTGAGAAAAATGTAAATAGCTCACCCTAACTATCAACGGGAACTCTACATGTCGTCATCTTTTCAAGAATGTTTTCAACAAGAACAAAATCAATAGAACATAAATGTTACAAGAGATGATAATGAGTCAGATGGTATGACAAGTGTTGATGGAGTTCCTATATCCAGTATTATGGACTCACATGAGTATGAGTTTGATTCTATGTCTAACACAACTTCTGACAAGGATGTAGACACAATACACGCATTTGAAAGCCTTCTCAAAGTAGGTGAAGGGTCTAGTGTTAGGACGACCGAGTGTGATTCCACTGATGTTAACATTCCCTCTACTTCTGATGTGAGGCCTCAAAGGGACTCAAACACACCTTTGGATGAGATCTCTTAAGGTCTTGACTTGCTTGTCCATGCTTTTGATGACTATACCGTGAATGCACTTGAACCAATCACTTCTCTTTCACTCCATCATCCTAAGGTGATCATCTGGGACCTCTCTTCTCCATCCAATGAAGTCCTTACATTCCAAAATGACTACACTCTTGCTTTCTACCTTAATGTTGTCAAACTTGTGACGTCCTCCACTAGTGAAGATAGTATCAACATGATTGAAGCTGATATCAAGTATCTTAGTTATAAAATTAAGCGAAAAATAAATAGGTGCTATAATGGTGAAAACCACATTGTGGCAGTGTCAGAGCTGAAAAAGTAAAAAAAAAAGACATATCTGAGGGTGAAAACCTCTTTGAGGTGCCTGAGGATGGGATACTTGATACACTTATGAGTCATTTTTAGGAAAGATCTTCAATATTGATAGAGCCCACTCAACTGGTAAATTTGGGTATGGAAGAAACACCTCAGATTATTCATTTGACATAGTCCTTATTTGCAGAAGAGAAAGAGGAATTCACAAAATTCTTTCGAAGCAAGAAGATCAACTTTGCATGGTCTTATTTTGATATGCTTGGTTTGGATCCTAATCTGATTATGCATCACTTATCTATTGCACCAAGCGTCAAGCCTTTCAAACAAAAGCTTTGTAAGATGCATCTGCATGTGGCACTATTAGTCAAAGTTGAATTAGAAAAAATTCTCAAAGCTAGTTTCATTAGAGCAATTGACTATGTAGAATGGATTTCTAATATTGTTCTAGTTACCAAACATGATAAATCTATTAGAGTCTGCACATATTTTAGAGATTTGAACAAAGCTTGTCCCAAGGATGACTTCCCATTACCCAACATTGACATGATTGTAGATATGACGATAGGTTATGAAATGTACTCATTAATGGAAAGTTTCTCTGGCTACAACCAAATTAAAATTGCACTAGAAGACCAATAGAAAACTACCTTCACATGTGCTTTGGGAACTTTCTGTTGGAATGTCATGCCCTTCAAACTTAAAAATGTCAGAGCCACATATCAAAGAGCTGTCACCACTATCTTTCATGACATGATGCATAAGATGATGGAAGATTATGTGGATGATACATTGGCTAAGAACATGGAATGGAAAGTGCATCTTGTAGATCTAGGTCCTCTATTAGATTAAATGGAACAATTCAGTGTAAGGCTCAATCCAAAAAAGTGTGTCTTTGGAATCACATCTGGTAAACTAGTAGGTTACATCATATCTGCTAAGGGCATAGAAGTAGATCAAGAAAAGGTTCAAGCTATTATGGAGATTCCTCCACCATGCAACATCAATCAGATGAGAGGTCTCTAAGGTCGGTTGAAATCTATCCAACACTTCATTGCACAACTAGTAGACAAGTCACAACCATTCACAAAGACCCTACATAAAGGTGTGACTTATGAGTGGAATGATGAATGCGAGAAAGGGCTCTAGTAGATTAAAAATTATCTTGAAAATCCACCAATATTGATGCCTCATATTCATGGAGAACCACTCATTCTCTATATCTTTGCTACAGATACATCTCTAGGTGTCTTACTGGCCCAAGAAGATCAGGACAACAAAGAAAGAGCCATTTATTACATTAGTAGAAATTTGGTCTCTTATGAGATGAACTATTTAGTTATTGAGAAAGCTTTCCTAGTAGTGGTATTTGCTTCATAGAAATTGTGGCACTACATGCTTTCTCACACTACACGTCTTATTGCTAAAATTGATCCATTAAAGTACTTGCTCAACAAAGCTGCCCTTATAGGTAGATTAGCAAAATGGGTCATGATACTTAGTGAGTTTGACATTGAGTATGTAGAGAGAAAAGCCATTAAAGGAAAAACAATTATAGATTAGTTGGTTGAAGCACCTATCATAGATTATCAACCATTGAACATTGAGTTTCTAGATGAGTCCATAATGCTTCTCACACATTAGACATGGACCATGTTCTTTGATGGATCATTTACCCAACAAGGGTCAGGTGTCAGATTACTGTTCATTACACCATAGAGGTACTCTTTACCAAAGGCATATAAAATGTTGTTTCCTTGTACAAATAACATTGCTGAGTATGAAGCCCTAATCAATGACATGAAGATAGCCATAGAATGGAGAGTAGATGAACTAAAGATCTTTGGAGATTCACAACTTGTCATCAACCAAGTCAATGACATTAATCAAACAAAAGATGAAAATTTGGTACCTTACAAAAGGATGGTTGATGACCTAAGAAAATACTTTGCACAAGTCACTTTCCAGTAGATTCCATGAGTAGACAACAAAGCAGTCGATGCTATGGACACTCTTGCTTCCATGTTATAGATGCCAAAAAATTACTTCTGACATGAATTCTTGGTGGAGATGTTACGCTACCCAACCCATGACTCCCCTAAATCTAGGATGATCTATTTAGTCATTGGACATGACTCATCCTGCTACCATCATATCTATTCTTACCTCCATGACCAGATTGTTTCAAACACTTAACATCTGGAATGAGAAATGTCACCTAATCTGTAGTGCTTCATGGCATGTTATCATAGCTAACGATTTGTATAGATGAGGTCTAGACGGTACCCTCCTTAGGTGCTTAGAAACCAATGAGTCCAAATGTGCGTTAGTTGAGGTGCATGAAGGCATCTGTGGATCCCATTCAAGCAGTCTGACACTGGCTTGTAAACTTATTAGAGTAGGTTACTATTGGCCTGATATGGAGAAAGAAGCTATACAATATGATAAGGATTGTAAACAATGTCAACTTCATGGGAATCAGATTCACACTCCCACCAAGGAGCTAATCCCATTCATTACTTTTTGGCCATTTCAGCAATGGGCCGTTGATTTGGTGGGTTAGATTCACCCTTCTTCATCAAATGGACACAAGTTCATTATCACCGCTATAGACTATTTCACTAAATGGGTCGAGGCAGTACCTCTGACTATAGAAAATGGCAAGTCTGTAGCCATGTTTATCTTGAATTACATCATCTGTAGGTATGATGTACCCTCCTCAATAATCACTAAAAATGGGGGGAAATTCAAGAATAAGGATTTGAAAGAGCTTTTCTCTAAGTTTGAAATCACTCAGCATTGGTCTTCCATCTATTATCCCCAGGGTAATGGACAAGTGGAAGCATCAAACAAGGTGATCCTTAAGATCCTGCACTGCACAATTCATAAATCTGGTAGAGATTGGCACCTCTAGATCAATCCAACTTTATGGGCCTATAGAAAAAGTATTCGAACACCAACATGGGCCACACCCTTTGCTTTAGTTTATGACGTAGATGTTGTACTACCTATTGAGGTCATGATTCCTACTTTGGGAGTCTCTCTGAAAGGCCTCATCACTGATGAAGATATTAGAATATCTCAGCTACAATAGTTAGAACTATTGGATGAACGTTGGAAAGTGGCGTTCAATCATCTTCGAGCATATAAAAAATGGATGTCCAAGAGCTAAAATAAGAAAGTCAAACCAAGGGACTTCCAAGTGGCTGATCTCATCCCAAGAGAAAACCCTAAGAATCAACAACAATGGATCCAAAAGGGAAAGTTTAAACCAAATTGGCTTGGTCTATACATTATTAATGCAACATTTGGGTCTGGTGCTTATCAACTATCTACTATTAAAGGAGAAAAGCTCAAAGAGTTGATCAACGCTCTGCACCTAAAGTGATTCTACAACTGAGACATCATTAGAATGCTCCATGTACATACTCTATTATGAAAAAATCTTAAACATTGCAAAATGTCCTAAAAAATGATCATCTTAGTGAAAACTTGGTAAACAAGCGCTTTGATGCATCAACCAAAAAAATTGAAAAACAAAAAAATGTGCCATTGATGAAAACCTAGTAAACAGACATCATGGTAGAAAAAGCAATAAATCCTACCAAGATGGTGAAAACTTGGTAAATAGGCATCTCTTGATCCACAATGCTACACCTATCACAACACCGCTTGGCCCTGTATAGTTGCCTTCCTATTTTCCTACTTTATTTTGCTAGCTCATGCACTTTCTCTCAGTTACCTTTGAGATTATGCTAGACTTTACATGGATTGAAACTGGTCACACTTGGGGGCACCCTTCTTGGTCTATGGGGCATTGTCCTACCTTTTTGGAGGATCTTCCTTGCATTAGTCACCAGTGGTTCTCACTACGTCTGCCTACTGATGCCTAGCTTTAGGAACTTCCCCGCATCAGTCACTAGTGGTTCTCACTGCGTCTACCTACTGATGCCTAGCTTTAGGATCTTCCTCACATCAGTCACCAGTGGTTCTTACTATGTCTGCCTACTGATGCCTAGGTTTAGGATCTTCCTCACATTAGTCACCAGTGGTTCTCACTGTGTCTGCCTACTGATTCCTAGCTATAGGATCTTCCTTGTATCAGTCACCAATGATTCTCACTATGTCTACCTACTGATACTTTGTTAGCACTATGATCTCTCCTTGAGACTATATCTCATGTCAGTCACTAGTGGTTCTCACTGTGTCTGTCTATTTTCGCCGTCCTGATGAGACTTTTCACCAACATGCTATATACTTCTAATCCGACAATCAATCCATTGAAACTAGAAACTGAACACTAAATTTGTGAACTTTCTAAAGCATGCTAAGCTTTTATTTTTGTGTTCTTATCTTTTCCCTTCATCATACCTCCTTGAGAAACTCAAAGATGTCTATCCCGACCGAGAGATGCAAAGACTGGGGGCATGATCTTTTCTTTTCTTTCTATTTGCTAGTTTAGTTCCAATGATCCAATGGATCCATACAAAATGGGTGTCCACTATGAGAGCCTCTATCTTGTGTTAGATGGCCATGTGTACCTTGAATCCTTTTATATGGAAACTTTGGTGAGGTTGGTTCTTCTCCTTGTCTGTTTGAGTGTCTTCTTTTTCTACAAGTGAACTTTCAAACACTCGTCCTATGAAGTGAACGTAAGGGTCACTGCAAGAATTCTTATTATACTTAGCAAAAGAAGCCACTCTCATGTGTCTGGTGTGTTTGTATGCAAGAAAAATTTAGGTCATCCTAGCAACTATTCTTTGATGCTTATGTTAACTTGCTAAATCAAAAGGAATAGGTGTTTAAGTCATTCTAGCTTCTTGTGCCTTAATGCTTACACCTCATTCTGAAAAATCTAAAGACTGATGTCATATTCATATTCTCATGAATTTCATATTAGTGAGAGTTTTATGACACCTTGCGATCATCCGATACCAAATGCTCTATGATGATAACTATCTAATGGGTCGAGCAACTAAGTCCTAGGGATTGCATCTAGCTTAGGCTTGCATTTTCATTCTAGGCTTGCATTGCGGTAGTACTTTGCGGTTCTCTTTGTTATATTCTTCTAGATTTGTATGAGGGTTCTCATCTTAGGTCCTAAGTTCACCATGACTGGACAAGTTTTCAAGATCGGAATTGAAATCTGACACTCCTAGATAGCTCAAAATCGTGCTTTAAAATTTCTAGGACCGACGTGATCAAAGGCTTATGTAGTCAACCTTCTGATGTCGTATTATTGATAGAATCACATCTCATCATCTTTTTCTTGACTTCTTCATCTTTTTCACCAAAAGTCAACTCTAGTCAACTATGGTCAAACTTGGTCAACAGGACCTCCAAATCACTCCAGATCGCTTTTGCATCTTCTCAATTCTTCCGTAATCTATTCTGAGTTCTTCTAGGTCTTTGATTTTATCTCTATTTGCAACTTATTGTTGTCAATCACCTTTATGACGTATCATCTTTTGATTTCACTCTCGAGGGGGCAGGATGATTGCATCATTAATCTCAAATCAATTTGATCGAAATGAAAAGTCCTCATCGCTCGAGGCATCTCATCACTTGGGGAATATTTAGTTTTTCATACCTCACAGTCAAAATTAGATGTTCCACTATCTTGAATCACTAGGAGCATCTTTATGCCTTGCATCTTATCATCATACTGTTAGGTATCTAAGCAATCTAACTTAGATCCCTAGGAATCAAGCTTCATTTTGGAGATGGTTCTCAAAATATCTTTAGGTATTTGAGCCATCTAACTCAGATCCCTAGGAATCAAGCTTCATTCTAGAGATGATTCTAAAAATCCTTATTAGGTATTGGGGCAATCTAACCCTAATTCTTGAAAGTCAAGCTTTGTTCTGGAGATGGCTCTCAAAAACTCTTTTACCAAAATCTAGGCAATCTAACCTAGGTCTCGGAGGACTAAGCTTTGTTTTGGAGATAGTGTATGCAAATTAGTTGGATACTATTCTAAAAGATGAATTAACTAAAAGAAGTTAACAAATCTATCTAATAAGAAAACTACAATGAAGAATGCAATAAACAATGAAGCCAAAATAACAATTTTACCTTCACCTACAAATGCAGCTTGTCTCCATTGCCCTCCTAATCTTGATTTCTTGAAGATGTTGAGCTCTCAGATTTCCAAATGAAGCCCTTTTCCTAAGATGTTTCCAAAGTGTGGAGATTGAGTGAAATGGATGCACAATAGCTTATGCAAATCTAATGAAATGGAATGCAAATGATGGGGATGATAATGAAAATGCTTGTTTGCTTGATTGCTTGGATGCTTGAATGCTTGAATGCTTGTTCTCAAAAATCCCTATTTTCTATTAGCCCACAAAGGGAAAATGAGGCTCCTTTTATAAAGTTTTGGAGGATCTAGGCCTAGGTGGCACAATCCTACGGTTGAGAATGAAAGGTGGAAGATCCTAGGGCTAGAATTGACTTAGTTGAAGGAGTTGAGAGAAAGGGGGATGTAGTTGGAATGTGAGAGGAAGAATAGGGATGATGTTCCTCTCACATTGACATGGAGGAGAAGAAGGTGGAAGGGAAAGACACATGTCAAGTGTCTCACAAAGACCAAAGAGAGAAAGGGGGAGAGACTTTTTCCTCATGAGGACTCTTTGTACAAGTGTCCCATGAGTCACCTTTGACCCTTAGAGGTGGCTTGAGAAGCCCCTTAGGAATAGGGAAGGTCTCTTGACTTGGTTGTTGAGAGGACATGTGGTCATGAGACCAAGTCCTATGAGGCCACATAGCCCTTAAGAATAGGACATGTGTGGGTGAGGATAATTATGAATAAATAATTAATAATAATTATTTATCTTAGCCAAGGTGATGTGTCAGGTGACTAGGTGGATGAAGTGGACTAGGGGATTTAGTCATATTTAGGTGATTGTGTATTTAATTAAATCACTTTTAATAGACTATTTAGAAAACTTAGGATATAGAATTAGACTATAGTGAATTTATTAAATAAATTGAATAATTTACTTAATAAATAGAGGAAACAAATATTAATTAAATAATAAATATTTAATTAATTTATCAAGTCAATAATAATTAAATAATAAATATTTAATTAATTAATGAAGCCATTTTTAGGTGTATACAGATAGTCCTACAAATATGCATCAGTTATGATTTAGTCAACGGGTATTGGGGCAACCTAACCCTGACTCCTAAAGATTGAACCTCATTCTGGGGACAATCTTGCTAAAAGTGGTAATTTGACCAAGGTCTTCACAATCTAACTTAGACCTCAGAGAATCAAGCTTCATTCTAGAGATGATTCTACAACTTGATCTGATCAGTGTCTTGGAAATCTAACCTCAACTTTTGAGGGTTAAGCTTCGTTCTAGAGATAATCCTGAAAACCTCATCAACTGTCACATTTAGATTATTCTTTGAATCAATGCACTGCTCGCACATCAATTCAAAGAGGGGCAAAATGTAATACCCCAAAATTGGCATATTGATATCCTAACCAATTTTGTTTCATTTTAGTCTCATTCTCTCAATTCTGATCATCAAAGTCCTATTGTACTAGGCAATTCTGTCTTTTGATTGACTTTACTTGAATTAGTGTCAAATGCATAAAACCTTAAATTTGCATTAATCATATATCATATTTAATTCCTAAATATCGATATTTATTGGCTAAATAAACCCTATGATTGATTAATTTAATGATAAAATTCCTAGCACTTTAATTAAATTAAATTCACCCTCTTTAGCTAAAACACATGAAAAAGGAATTAAATAAATATTTAGTTTTAAATAAATATCCTCATCTTAATAAATGAATTTAATTATTCAAATAATTGAGAAAATCCACTTATGAGGCAATATTGTGTTTATTTGAATTAAATATTCTCTTCAAATCTTCTCTTCAGTTCAGAGAAGGAAACTTTGATTTAATTGAAAATAAAAAAGAGAAATAAAATAGTTAACAACTTTAAAATAGACAAAAACAGACAGCTGATTGCCTCTCTGCTGGAAACTTTCTATTCTGATTGATCTCTCATTCAATCTCCACTGTTCGTCTGATTCAATCTTGACCGTCGATTGAACCTAGGATTCTATAAAAGAACCCTCATTCTCATTCAAAGGATTCCAACTTTTCGAGCACCGAAGTGCTATCGCATTATCACCAGAACTCCTTTTGCATTGAAGCTTTCAATTCTTAGTATAATCTTCATTTCTAGATTAGTATATCATGTTTAGCTTAATCATGCACTTCATTTCTTAGCCTAGTTTGCTTTCATTGTTACTAGATTAATCTCATTTCTAGATTAATTGCACATCCATTTCAAGATTAAAATTGCATAAATCCTTCATTCTAGTGTTAGTCTATGGTTGCAGGACTCTTGATTCTGAGAGAAAATTTAAAACCCTACCTAGATAGAAGGCAATAGGTCAAATCATTCAGACAGGTGAGATGAGTAATCTGACATTCATTCTTGGCTGCAACTAGTGAACAATAACTATGTTGAAGTGTGGAGCTAAATCAGAGGCCCATATTTAGTTCGTACAAAGGTACCCATAATAATCTACATCCACTGCACATGTCGCAGGGTATGTAATACAAAAACTAAAATGAAGTACAACATGATATCTCTGAATAATTGATACACTGATACAAGATCACAAAGAAGAAGAAGAAGAAGATAAGAACATAACTCCATCAATGAAGATCAAGAAGGAACAATTGCTATAGGGATCATCTTACACTAGTACACAAACGTAAGAATCTCAAATGGTAAAAGAATCACTACCACCCGAGCTTGTGAACCTAAATGGTCCACTCCCACCGTGCTGAGGAGATAACAATAGATCCCACTCGGATAACAAACAACCACAAAACAAGCTAAGGAAAGGATCCTGAAAGTTCTCTAACTCAAGGTGTACAAAAGATAGCAAGGTAAGATTCACTAATATAGAGGCAACCCACATTTATATAATAACTAGACTATGCATTAGAAGGTGTCCTCATGTATGTCTAATCCATGAGTCTCGTCTTGGTAATCTCTCTGGATCTTGACACTCAAGTGACCATACACGGTATCAATGACCTCTCGTATAGACAAAGCCATTAACTATGCTAGGCACACACCTTTTAAAGGTGACAAGCATCATCTCATCCTCCATCTTAGTTTGTACTATCACTAACGCTTGGGTGATGAAGCATATCTTATTAGGTTCATTTTAAAATCTCTCAATGTTATATTAAGTTATCACTTGATTACCAATACTTACAATAAGTGATCCTGGCAGCCACTTGTGGGCCCCGATGCTTATTGCAAGCCACTTCCTACTACATATCTAGGTAAACTACCCTAGGCTCATAGATCTCACATAGATCAAATCAAGTATACAACCAGGTAATCACAAATCCAGGTCCACACACAAGAACTAGAAATGATTACAAAGATACCATAAGTAGAATTCAAAGTATCATGAGCCCATATGGTCAAGTTAGGGTATAATCAGAACTCACACACGCATCAAAACATAATACTAAAAACATGAACAGTTGACACATAGCCCGACCTCTATCTTTCCTCCAAGGTCTTCTAGTATCCCGACATCACAATATGCACAAGAAGACACTCCAGGAACGAAGAATAGAACACTCACATCATAAAGAACTGAAATTGGTCTATAAGTATTTAAATTCCATATTCATCATAATTAAATCCAAGCATAGAAGTATATAAATCTACTGAAAGACTCTTGACATAAACATTACAACAAAGCCTTAATGAAGAATATTCCCTATATACATTCTATGATTTCGACAAAGTAAAAAGCCCAATTTCAGTACAAACATAAACTTAACAAGTAATTATTTCCAGTAATTTAATCATTTAAAAATAAGTAATTGAATATTTAACAACTATAAATTCATGAATAATTAATCTATGATTAACCCTTAATTCTTCATAAATACTAAATCTACAAATCAAATGTCTTTAACTAAATATTAATTACTTATAACTAATATTAAATCCATTAAACATAATTAAAATAAAGATCTGATTTAACTAAATAAAAAACATCCCTTTTTTTTTAATTAAACCAAAATCAATCAATAAATTAATCTCGCTAAAATAATAATAAGCAAATTAATTAAAATAAATTAATATATAAAATTAATTAAACCAAATTAACAAAGTTATTAAACTAAATTAACAAGCAAAAATTAATTAAACTTAATTAATAAATAAAATTAAACTAAATTAATTTAGAAAATAAAATAAAATAAAATAAATTTATAAAATAAAATTAAATTAAATTTTTAAATAAATTAAAATATAAATAAAATCTGTTTAAGGGGAGGGGGGGCCACTGGGCCCACACCCTCCCTTTACCTTGTCCTGCGTAGTACTCTCTAGTACAACCGACAGGGTCTGTACCTATCGTGCAATACCAGGGTACTGCCGGTAGAGTACTTCCCCTACTATGCATGGAATATTAAATGGGGGTTAGGGGGTGTGGTGGCCCCCGCCCCCAACGAACTTTTTTTTTATATATTTTTTATTTTTAAAAAACAAACAACTTTAATTTAAACCAGTATATATATTTTTTAAAAATGAAACAATGCATTTTTTAATACAGTCCTAAAACAAACATGAGAATAAATAAATATATTATTCTTTTTTGTATATTTCAGGAAATGGGAAAAATACTAAATAAATCACAGGGTTTCTTTTTGAAGTCTGTATTTATTCCAGCAAGTATATTTTCCTACCAAAATTGGATTTCTTGATAACAAATTGATTTTCTTTCACTAATGGGTAAATTTATTTTTCAGACTCTATAGTTAAACTATATTCCTGATTTAATAATTCATTTTCTAGGAGTTTAATAGAGAATCTTCTAACAAAATTTTGCCAGCATAACACTGTTGTACTAAAATTTAATAAAAACATAAAAACAACTAAACTAGGGTTTTCTAAATACCCAGAATTCAAAGAACACAGATCTATCTATTGAAATATGCTAAAATTTGCACAAACAAAGAAAGCTAGACATATGCAAAATAAAACTAACAGGCATGATTTGAAAGCCTGCCTTGGATCCAAAGAAAGAAACTAAAATAGGAAACCTTTGAAGCTCTGAAGACCAGAATTCCTCCCAAGATGAATCTAACCTGCAGATCTGAGTCTACGTAGGAAGCACACACATGATCCAGATGCACAAACAAGAATTCACACAATCCAAATTCTCTCCAAAAATCCAAAGTGCACAAGCTCTCCCAAAATTCTCCTCCAAACCTATATAATCTCTAAAATGAATGCAATTCCCCCTAATAGAGATTCAATTCCCTATTTCATGCAACCCTAAAGATAACTCAACAGCTAACTCCCACATCAACTCCAAATAAAAAATTGAAAATAAATCTTAATTAGTAATTAAAAGCACTTTTCATGCACAACTCAACTTTGACTTTTTGAATAGGTTGATAACTTTTGATAACAATTCACTTTTCAATAATACACATGTTTATAATTAAAATTCATATTAAATAAATTAAATATTTAAAACATCCTAAAACCATACAATTAAATATTTAATTATTTAATAAAGCACATAAGCATAATTAAATCTAATTTTTAATTAAATAATCAATTAAATCTAGATAATTAAATATTTGACTTTTAATTAAATTTTCTTAAATAAACATAAGAACATGATTAATATTAAATTTTAACTATAATCATTAATCAGTAAATCACAAAAAATCACCCACTTAAGAAATAAATTAACTGAAGCTAAACAAAGTAAAATTAAACAAAGTAAAACCAAGCAACACCAGATAGGGATCCACAAATTCCTGTCAAGTAGACAAATCCGGGTAGGGTAGTCAAACTAATACTTGTCCAATCCTAGGACAAATGGGCTTAGGTTAGGGTTTTGGACGTGTGTTATCTCCCCTCTCTTACCATTTGAGACATTGTGATAAGGCATGCTCATCCTGACAATTCAGGGAAGTCGATGCCCGATACCTGCAAACCTGCATACAAAACCCGCATGTACATACATATATAAATATATAATAGATAATGGCGGGGATCGATTGATCATGTGGATCTCACAAGCAAGTAACTATGACTCTATCCCTCAACCACATTAGGCACGTCAAACATAAATATAAAACAAACACATCAACTATACACATGCAAGTATGGGGTTAGTAAAATCATAAGCATCAATGATTTCCTAACGTATAATCTATCATCCTAAAATAATTTTAACATTTATAAAATTAGACTAGGGGCGGGGTACTACATCTACCCTCTAGGATTAAGCTTACTCGTGGAAGCCTACAAATAGATAGGGGTATGCATCCCTCAAACATGAGGCATTTACTAAAAACAAAACACAGCATCTAAAAACAAGCCATGATATACAGTCATTAAGGGAAATATAATTCTGGTTAGGAATAACTGAAATTCACATTGATCAATCATTCATTAACAATTTAAAAAATATATCTAAACATTTATTCATTCATCATTATAGAAAACATCTAGTAATCAATTGCATAAAATACACATTCATGTCTTCATCAAATAATAAGTTGAGAAGTTCATGAAAATCTATCTAGTTAATGCAACGCTTATGCAAACATATAAGATACACCACGATTCTAATTTCACACAACAAACATAGTACCATCTCCGTGATGTCCTCCCTTATACATACTATCAGGGCTTCTTGATGAACATGATAGAAATAACACTTATCATAGAACATGGCCAACAATACCAAACATTCAAAGTAGCCACCACAAAACTCAAAAAGATAAAACCCAGGTGGGAGAATCACAAGTCCAACATTAAATCATGAGACCTCTCAATTTCAACAATAAATTAAGTGTGACTAGAGTCACAAAATAAATAATGAAAAGAGAGTTTGGTGACTAATCCAATCATAAAAAAGTTCAAAAATTTCAATGTTAGCCCCCACACATCATGAACAATTCATAAATCAACCAAAATAAATTATCAATCATAAAACATTCACATAACAAGGTGACTAGTGGTAGCCACACTCAAGGGAGTAATCACTTCATGACATCCAAAAATACTTCACCTTAGGTGCATTAGAGAGGGTATCCACACACAATAAATAGTCAAATCACCTATTATGACAATCACTAGGTAAGTGATATCTCAAAGACATTTAAGAGAAGCAAAAACATGAATGTTTAGTTGTAAATTAATGGTTCTCAAATATAAAAGAGTTATATGTCTATGTTTGGTTTCAAGTTGATAGTTTAGACATCTAATGGGCACACAAATTCTCAGAGTTCCCAGTGTAGAACTCGGTGCTTTGATACCAAGTGTAATGCCCTGCTAGGGAACCCAGGATAACTTAACCTAAACATGCAACTAAGTTTGCAGAATAATTTTTTTTGAAAGTTAACATACAAGATAAACATAAATGCAGAAGCAATTACCATTTACTTACATTAATATAACAACCAACACAGGTTACAAATCTCAAGGGTTCCTCAACGAAGAATACGTTAATATTAATTAATTAATTTAGATTAGATACAATTACAAAATTGATATAAACAAATGAAAGATAAACATAATATCACATATAAGATAACATAGATACAACTGGTACCATAAGGCACCCATAACAATCTACATCAACTGCACATGTCGCAAGATATGTAATACAAAAACCAAAATGAAGTACAACATGATATCTTTGAATAACTGATACAATGATACAAGATCACAAAGAAGAAGAAGAAGAAGAAGAAGAAGAAGAAGAAGATAAGAAAACAACTCCATCAATGAAGATCAAGAAGCAACAACTACTATAGGAATCATCATGCACTAGTACATGAACATCGAAATCTCAAATGGTAAAAGAATCACTACCACCCGACCTCGTGAACCTAAATGGTCCACTCCCACTGTGCTGAGGAGATAACAACAGATCCCAATCAGATAATAAACAACCACAAAATAAGCTAAGGAAAGGATCCTGAAAGCTCTCTAACTCAAGGTGTACAAAATATAGCAAGGTAAGATTCACTAGTCAAGAGGCAACTTACATTTGTAGAATAACTAGACTATGGATATGAAGGTGTCATCATGTACGTCTAAGCCTTGAGTCTCATTTTGGTAATCTCTCTAGATCCTGACACTCAAGTGACCATACACGGTATCAATGACCTCTCGCACAGATGAAGCCATTAACTATGCTAGACACACACCTTTTAAAGGTGGCAAGCATCATCTCATCCTCCATCTTAGTCTGTATTTGCACTAACGCCTGGGTGAGGAAGCATATCTTATTAGGTTCATTTTAAAATCTCTCAATGTTATATTAAGTTATCACTTGATTACCAATACTTACAATAAGTGATTTTGGCAACCACTTGTGGGCCCCGACACTTATTGCAAGCCACCTCCTACTACATATCTAGGTAAACTACCCTAGGCTCATAAATCTCTCATAGATCAAATCAAGTATACAACCAGGTAATCCCAGATCCAGTTTCACACACAAGAACTAGAAATGATTACAAAGATACCATAAACATAATTCAAAGCATCATGAGCCCATATGGTCAAGTCAGGGTATAATCAAAACTCACACACGCATCAAAACATAATACTAAAAACATGAACAACTAACACATACCTCGACCTCTTTCTTTCCCCCTAGGTCTTCTAGTATCCCGATATCACAATATGCACAAGAAGACACTCTATGAACGAAGAATACAACACTCACATCATAAAGAACTGAAATTGGTCTATAGGTATTTAAATTTCATATTCATCATAATTGAATCCAAGCATAGAAGAATATAAATCTACTGAAAGACTCTTGACATAAACATTACAACAAAGCCTTAATGAAAGAATATTCCCTATATACGTTCTATGAATTTGACAAAGTAAAAAGCCCAATTTCAGTACAAACATAACCACTTAACAAGTAATTATTTCCAATAATTTAATCATTTAAATAAGAAATTCACATTTAACAAATATAAATTCATGAATAATTAATATATGATTAACCCTTAATACTTCATAAATACTAAATCTATAAATCAAATGTCTTTAACTAAATATTAATTACTTATAACTAATAGTAAATCCATTAAACAAAATTAAAATAAAGATCTGATTTAACTAAAACAAAAACATCCATTTTTTTAAATTAAACCAAAATCAATCAATAAATTAATCTCGCTAAAAAAATAATAAACAAATTAATTAAAATAAATTAATAGATAAAATTAATTAAACCAAATTAACAAAGTTATTAAACTAAATTAATAGGAAAAAATTAATTAAACTTAATTAATAAATAAAATTAATTAAACTAATAAATAAATAAAATTAAACTAAGCTAATTTATAAAATAAAATTAATTTATAAAATAAATAAAATTAAACTAAAATATAAATTAAATTTTCTAAATAAATTAAAATATAAATAAAAGTCGTTTAAGGGGGGCTTGGCCCACGCCCTCCCTTTACCTTGTCCCACGTGGTACTCTTTGGCACCACCGACAGGGTTTGTACCTGTCATGCGGTACCAGGGTACCGCCGACAGAGTACTTCCCATGTTGCGCAGGGAATATTAAATGGTGGTTGGGGGTGTGGTGGCCCCCACCCCCAACTAACTTTTTTTTTAATATTTTTTTTATATATTTTATTTTTAAAAACAAACAACTTTAATTTAAACTAGTATATATATTTAAACAAATGAAACAATACATTTTTTAATACAGTCCTAAAACAAACACAAGAATAAATAAATATATTATTCTTTTTTGTATATTTCGAGAAACGAGGAAAATACTAAATAAATCACAGGGTTTCTTTTTGAAGTCTGTATTTATTCTAGCAAGTATATTTTCCTACCAAAATTGGATTTCTTGATAACAAATTGATTTTCTTTCACTAATGGGTAAATTTATTTTTCAGACTCTATAGTTAAACTATATTCCTGATTTAATAATTTATTTTCTAGGAGTTTAATAGAGAATCTTCTAACAAAATTTTGCCAGCATAACCCTGTTGTGCTAAAATTTAATAAAAACAACTAAACTAGGGTTTTCTAAATACCCAGAATTCAAAGAACACATATCTATCTATTGAAATATGCTAAAATTTGCACAAACAAAGAAAGCTAGACAGATGCAAAATAAAACTAACATGCATGATTTCAAAGCGTACCTTGGATCCAAAGCAAGAAATTGAAATAGTAAATATTTTAAGCTCTGAAGACCAGAATTCCTCTCAAGATGAATCTAACTTGCAGATCTGAGCATACGTAAGAAGCACACACATGATCCAGATGCACAAACAAGAATTCACACAATCCAAATTCTCCCCAAAAATCCAAAGTGCACAAGCTCTCCCAAAATTCTCCTCCAAACATGTTTAATCTCTAAAATGAATGTAATTCCCCCTAATAGAGATTCAATTTCCCATTTCATGCAACTCTAAAGATAACTCAGTAGCTAACTCCCACATCAACTCCAAATCAGAAATTGAAAATAAATCTTAATTAATAATTAAAAACACTTTTCATGCACAACTCAACTTTGACTTTTTGAAATAGGTTGATAACTTTTGAGAACAATTCACTTTTCAATAATGCACATGTTTATAATTAAAATTCATATTAAATAGATTAAATATTTAAAACATCCTAAAACTATGCAATTAAATATTTAATTATTTAATAAAGCACACAAGTATAATTAAATCTAATTTTCAATTAAATAATCAATTAAATCTAGATAATCAAATATTTAACTTTTAATTAAATTTTCTCAAATAAACATAAGAACATGATTAATATTAAATTTCAACTATAAGCATTAATCAATAAATCACAGAAAATCACCCACTTAAGAAATAAATCAACTGAAGCCAAACGAAGTAAAATTAAACAAAGTAAAACCAAGCAACACCAGATAGGGATCCACGAATTCCTGTCAAGTAGACAAATCCAAGTAGGGTAGTCAAACTGATACTTGTCCAATCCTAGGACAAATGGGCTTAGGTTAAGGTTTTGGACTTGTGTTATCTCCCCTCTCTTACCATTTGAGACATTGCGATAGGGCACGCTCATCCTGACAATTCAAGGAAGTCGATGCCTGATACCTGCAAGCCTGCATACAAAATTCGCATGTACATACATATATAAATATATAACAGACAATGGCGGGGATCCACTGATCATGTGGATCTCGCAAGCAAGTAACTACGACTCCGTCCCTCAACCACATTAGGCATGTCAACTAGAAATATAAAACAAACACATCAACCATAGACATGCAAGTATGAAGTCAGTAAAATCATAAGCATCAATGATCTCCTAACTATAATCTATCATCCTAAAATAATCTTAACATTTATAAAATCAGATTAGGGGCGGGGTACTACAGAATATCTGACAAATTGATGTAGGAAAGGTCATACTTTAGGAGCTACCTAGAGTTGTGAAAAGTACAGCAAAGCTGATAATCAGTCATAAGTAAGATGATAAAGGGAGAAATATTGTTACTAAACTGACAAGCTGACATTTACATATGAATGATGTAAGTTCTAGTTGCTGCTTTGGCATGTTTGTCAAAGAGGGAGATATTTCAGAGATGAATGATATGAATACACATCAAGAGGATATAAACAAAGAGGGAGAGGCACATAAAATATTCAGAGGGAGTTACTGTGTAAATAGTCAAGTAAGGCTAAGTTATTGAGAATCAAAATGAAGCTAAGGATTTTATAAATATTTGTGATGCAATGACAAATTTTGGATTGGTTGGTAAATCATGTGGTGTTGCCATCAATGCCAAAGAGGGAGATTGTTAGAAATTGAAATTGAAACAATTTTTATATTGTCATTGATGTCAAACCTTGACTAGTAAGACAATTGCTATCTAAGAAAGTAATATATCTATTGGTTGATGAAAAGGATTATTGCAAGGGAGATAACAATAGCACCTAAGGAAAGGTTGAGTTAATTGATACTTCAATGAGTACTTGATTATTTGGCAATAGGATGAGATAATGTATTGTTTATCTAAGTAAGAAGAAAGACTGAAGAAGTATGCTTAACTGAGTAAAAGTGAAGAAATATAGTTTAAGTCGAGTGACATTAGTGTCAACCAAGCACCAATATATGACAAGTAAATCTAGTGTTGAGTGAACATCAGTTTATGCCGAGTGACAGGAAATTACCGAGCAAGACAATGTTAGCTGAGGAAGACAGTTTGAAGAGATGACCGAGTTATATAGTGATGACCAAGGAGATGAACATGTTATTGACCGAGCATCAACAATTTACATTTGGAGGAAGAATTCATATTTTCAGCTGACACAGTTAACTTCTTGGGTTATGTAAATCATTTTGACTTTATTAATTGATTATATGAAGAATTTAATGCATGGTAAATCATTTTATAATTGATTCAATGAGGATATTGAAGATGTTTCTAGAAGGATGTATGAAGGACTTAAATGTTGGAAAGATCTGTTGGAACTGATCTAACCTAAGATCTACGGAAGAGATTAAGAGGCAAAAGAAAGATCTACCTATCTGGAGAGGTATAAAGGAAACCTAATGGTGAGGTTACAGAGTATGCTGGTGATGTTGATGTTATTGACTGATAAGTCTAAGTAGAAGGCTGAAGGTGAAGATCAAAGTTGTGATTGCTTGAAGCAAATTTGATGAAGGGTGCTCCCCCTAATACCACAAGCACATAACAAAAATAGAGAAAAAACAACAATAATATGCAAGAACAAAAAATTGGCTTCTTATTATCTCCACAAATGTGGAATTACAAACTTTCAGAATTACAATATGCAAAGCCACATGGGCATTCCCTTACAATATTCTGTAAGATAAAGCCTCGAATCAATACCCAGATCTACTACCCAGAACTGCCCTAGACAACACTACGGGCCTTCTTTATATAGACAATTTCCACCGCCCGAGAAGGTTCTAGAAATTTAGCCCTTAGGGCCGACCAAACTTAGAATTATTTTATTTTACAATTTATTACATCAAAGTCAGCTCAAAATGAGTTTTGAAACCCAAACATAAATTTTGAAGAATAATTATTTTCTGCCATTTCAGGTGACCCAACTTCTGAAGACCATAAGTCATTGCCCGTTGATTCGATTGGCTATTATAACCCCATTCTAGAAATGCCAAGAAGCACTGTACAAGCTTGATTGGTGCACCGCACCCGTCACCCAAATTTTCAACCTCATCCGGGGCCTCTAAAGCCTTCAAAACTGAGTTTGAAGTTTCTGTACCCTGCTGCCAATATCGAAAATCTTCAATATCTTTAAAACTACACCTAATCTAGCCATGAAACTTTGCTGGTAGACTGATATGACTGAGATGAACCTCAATATGTAAAATTAGACATTCTGAGATCGTAAGACCAACTTATTAAAAATAGCAAGTTTCCATAAATAGCAACTCTGCACAAGATAGCCCTTATTGAATACAAAAACATAAATATGTTTGGGTGATGCAAGATTGCTCTTACACCCAGGATGCTCCTGCATCAGACACCTAGGGTAATTTGAGAAGTGACCCTGTCACGACTCAGGTGTGCAGAGGAAAATCAAGATGGTTAACCTCCTCCTTTGTTAGCCATGATGAATCTTCAACAGGTCATCCTTTCCATTTGACCAAATACTCCTCATATGTCTTGTTCCTTGTGCTTCTGCCAACACGACTGTCCAGTATGTCTTCAATCTCCTTGATATTTGAACAGGTTGCTGGAATACTCCACTGTGCTATTGCAACCTCATCTTCAACACCTCCTTCATGTTACACTTTCAAATCTGAAATGTTAAACATTGGTGAAATATTCAGCTCAATAGGAAATTCTACCTCATATGCATTTCTTGAATCATGCTGCCTCAGTATCTTACATGGCCCAAACTTCTTCATTTTCATCTTGTTATATGTACCAACTGAAAATCGCTCCTTCCGCAAATGAACCATGACTTCATCTCCAACTTGAAATTCTTTATGCCTTTTTTTTCTCATCTGCCTTAGCCTTATACTGTGCATTCATCCTTGTAATATGCTTCCTCACCTCCTCATGGATGTTTTTCAAGTATTCTGCAAAATCTTCAGCTTCAGCACTACTTATTTCTCCTTTATCTATCTTTCTCAATTCAGATGCATTTCTTGGACTACTTCCATATATAATCTGGAATGGTGATTTACCAGTGCTCCTGTTGACATAATTATTGTATGCAAATTCTGCTTGTGGTAAAATCAAATCCCATCCTGTTGGCTTATCTCCAACCAAACATCTCAGTAGATTTCTCAAACTTCTATTGACCACCTCTGTCTGTCCATCAGTCTGTGGATGATGTGATGAACTGAACTTCAAATCTATCTTCAACTTTTTCCACAATGTCTACCAAAAATATCCAACAAACTTAGTATCTCGATCTGAAACTATGGTCTTTGGCAAACCATGTAGTCTCACCACTTCTCTGAAAAACAATTCCGCTACATGAACAACATCATTAGTCTTCTTGCAAGGAATGAAATGTGCCATCTTCAAAAATCTGTTAACTACTACAAAAATTGAATCATGTCCCTGCTGTGTCCTCGGTAAACCAAGAATAAAGTCCATACTGATATCCTCCCAAGGCTTCTCTGGTACAGATAATGGCTGATACAACCCTATATTTTGTTTGACTCCTTTCACAATCTGACATACTCTGCAACTCTGTACAAACTTCTTCACATCTTGTTGCAATTGTGGCCAATAATAATTCTCACCAACCAAAGCAAGGGTTTTATCATGACCAAAATGTCCAGCCAATCCTCCACTATACTTCTCCTTGATGATATTCTCCCTCATAGAACTTCGTGGAATGCACAGCTAACTCCCTCTGAATAGAATATCATTTTGGATGATAAAATCTAGCCATTTTGTCTTGTCTAGAGTAACAGGATCTGTACAAGCTTTTCAAGCTTCACCAAAATCAGGATCCTCTAGATACAAATTCTTGAGCTCCTTGAACCCAACCACTTCAATCTACATCTCTGTCAGCAATAGTTGCTTTCTGCTAAGAGCATCTACAACCCTATTAGACTTTCCACTCCTGTGTTTCAAAACAAATGTATAACTCTGCAAAAACTCAACCCATTTCAAATGCCTCTAATTCAACTTTCCTTGACTATTCAAATATTGCAAAGCTTGATGATCAGTATACGAAACAAACTCTTTAGGAAGCAGATAATGTCTCCACTTTTTTAATGCCTGAACTACAACATAAAATTCCTGATCATAGACATAATATTTTCTCTTGGCATCATTTAACTTCTCACTGAAACAAGCAACAGGTTTACCTTCTTGGCTCATAACAGCTCCTATTGTAGTACCACTAGCATCACAATCTACTTGAAACACCTTATTAAAATCTGGAAGTGCTAAAATAGGTTGTTCTGTAACTTTTTGTTTCAACAACTGAAAACTCTTTTCTGCCCCATTAGTCTACTTAAACTCTTTTTATCCGCTCTCATTGTTTCAGTCAAGGGTCCATAAATACTGCTAAAATTTTTGATAAACTTTCTATAAAAGCTAGCCAAACCATGAAAAAATCTTACCTCAGTAGCACTCCTTGGAGTAGGCCATTCAAGGATAGCTTGTACCTTCTCTGGGTCCATTTTTAGACCTTCTGCTCAAACTACAAATCTCAAATACACTAACTCGTTCTTCACAAAACTACACTTCTTCAAATTAATCAACAATTTCTCATCTCTCAACTTCTCAAACACCATACGAATATGCATCATATGTTCCTCCAACATCTTGCTAAAAATCAAAATATCATCTAGGTAAACAATGAGAAACTTACCCAAAAATTCTTTCAGAACCTCGTTTATGAGCTGCATGAAAGTGCTCGGTGCATTGGTTAGCCCAAAAGGCATGACTAACCACTCATACAGCCCTTCCTTTTTCTTGAAGGTAGTCTTCCATTCATCTCCTTCTCTGATCCGAATCTGGTGATATCCACTTTTCAGATCTATCTTTGAGAAATACACAGCTCCACTCAAATAATCGATAATATCATCCATTCATGGCAATGAAAACTTATACTTGATTGTGATCTTGTTTATTGCTCTGGAATCTATACACATCCTCCACTCTCCATTCTTCTTTGGTGCTAATACCACTGGTACAGCACAGGGACTCAAACTCTCAAATCAACCCCTTCTGCAACAACTCATGTACTTGTCTATTCAACTCTTCACTTTCTGTTGGTGTCATTCTGTGTGCTGCCTTGTTTGGCAAACTGGCTCTTGGAATCAAATCCATCTGATGACTGATCTTCTTTATTGGTGGTAATCCATCAGGTACATTATCAGATATAGTATCTTGAAACTCATTCAACAAATCTGTAACCTTTACAGGTACATCCTCTACTTCTTCTTTACCAACTTTTAAAATTAAAGCAAAACACACATGCTCATGCCTCATACAATCTAAGAACTTTCTTCGATCAACAAATGTTATTCTTGCATTACCACATACCTTTTCTTTGGTCTCCTTCAATGGCTTTAGCTTATGTCGCACTCCATCTTTTGTCAGGGAATAGGTATTCACACGACCATCATATACAACACATCTATCAAACTACCACGGTCTACCCAACAACATATGACATGCATCCATAGAGATGATATCACATAGTACCTCATCTTGGTACCCATCGATCTTGAACTTTACCAGGCACTATTCACTAACCGTGACCTTGTGGTCATCTTGCACCCAGACAATTCGATATGGATGTGGGTGTTTCTGTCTCTTGAGCTTCAACTTTGTCACCATCTCTTCTGACACAAAATTTTTAGTGCTTCCACTATCGATAATCACATCACAACATTTACCCTCACACTTGTATCTAGTGTGAAATAGGCTCCTCCTTTGTTCAGGTTCATTCTCACCACTCAGCAAGACTCTTCTATTAATTAGCGTTTCTCCTCTTTCAGCATCTTCAAAATTTGATGATCTAGCATCTTCATCTACATGTGCAACTCTGGCTTGGCCTTCATTTCTCTTGTCTGTTCTACTTTGGTGCTGAGGACATTCAAATGCCCTATGATCTTGTTCTCCACAGTGAAAACATGTTCCATAGAAGCCTCCTCTTCCAGATCCTTGTCCTCTTCCTCTTCCTCTCTGATCTCTATTCTTCTAATTTTGGAAATGATTGGAATTATTTTCTTTCTGATTTTGATTGCTACTGGCCTCATCCTTCTTGTTCAGATCTTCATTTCAGCCACCATATGACCATCCACTAGATCTTCCACCATGACCTCTTCCATTCTGTCTGCTCTCAAACTTCTTGTTCAGCTTTTCCTCTACTTTTAGGAAAAACTGGTATGCCTCCTCAATACTGTTCATTCGAACCAGATTCAACTCCTCCTGAATGCTTGGCCTTAACCCATTAAGGTATCAGAAAACTTTCTCCTTATCAGCTTCTGCATGGCCTATTCTGATGAGGAGTCGATAGAACTCATTTGTATACTCCTAAACACATCTTCCTGCTTGCTTCAAACTTTGCATTTTCTTTAGTAGGTCAAGCTCATAATCAACAGGAATAAACTGTCACTTCAATTTATCCACCATCCGATCCCATCTTGTGATTTTATCTTTCCCTCTTCTATTTCACTCCAATTGAATCTCTTGCCACCAAATCTTCGCATGACCTTTAAGTCTGGCCTTCGCAAATTTGACCCTATCAGGATCCTCAACATCTTCATACTCAAAATATTCATCACATTCATTGATCCAATCGATCAATTCCTCTGGGTTAAGATTTTCAAAAAATGTAGGAACCTCAATCTTAGGTCTTTTCCCAATCTAGGAAATCACCCGAAAAAGTTTTTCTTCCTCCTGGTTCACAACTTCGGCTTTTCCTTCTTGATATTCTTCTTTGACTTCATCCTCGCTTTCATCTCTGACATTAAGATTCATTCCTCTGCAAATCTCTTCTTGCAATGCTTGCACTTGTCTCTGTAGCTCTCTAACCTCAGGTGTCACAACACCAACTCTTCCACTACATTCTCTTCGTTGAGGCATTTTCACGATGCGCGCTGAAACCCTAACCACGATCCTGGTGCAAACTGCCTCACAGTCAGCGATCTGTTTACACACTCAAAAATTTCTACTTTGATACCACTTGATGAAGGGTGCTTCCCTTAATACCACAAGAACATAACAAAAATAAAGAAACAACAATAATAATATGCAAGAACAAAAAATTGGCTTCTTATTATCTCTACAAATGTGGAATTACAAACTTTGAGAATTACAATATGCAAAGCCACATGGGCGTTCCCTTACAATATTCTGTAGGACAAAGCCTCAAATCAAAACCCAGATCTACTACCCAGAACTGCCTTAGACAACACTACGGGCCTTCTTTATATAGGCAATTTCCACTGCCCAAGAAGGTTCTAGATATTTAGCCCTTAAGGCCGATCAAACTTTGAATTATTTTATTTTACAATTTATTACATCAAACTCAGCACAAAATGAGTTTTGAAACCTAAATAGAAATTTTGAAGAACAATTATTTTCTGCCATTTCAGGTGACCCAACTTCTGAAGACCATAAGTCATTGTCCGTTGACCCGATTGGTTATTATAACAACATTTTGGAAATGCCACAAAATGCTCTACAAGCTTGATTAGTGCAATACACCCGTCACCCAAATTTTCAACCTCATCTAGGGCCTCTAAAGCTTTCAAAACTAAGTTCAAAATTTCTGTACCTTGCTGCTATTACCAAAAATTTTCAATATCTTTAAAACTACACCTAATCTAGCCATGAAACTTTGCTGGCAGGTTGATATGACTGAGATGAACCTCCATATGTAAAATCAGACATTTTGAGATCGTAAGACCAACTTACTAAAAATAGTAATTTTCCATAAATAGTAACTCTACACAAGATAGCCCTTATTTAATACAAAAATATAAATATTTTTGGGTGATGCAAGATTGCTCTTACACCTAGGATGCTCTTGCATTAGACACCTGGGGTAATTTGAGAAGTGACCATGTCACAACTCAGGTTTGTAGAAGAAAACCAAGATGGTGAACCTCCTCCTTTGTTAGCCATGATGAATCTTTAACAGGTCATCCTTTCTATTTGACCAAATACTCTTCATATGTCTTGTTCCTTGTGCTTCTACCAACATGACTGCCCAGTATGTTTTCAATCTCCTTGATATCTGAACTGGTTGCTGGAATACTCCACTGTTCTGTTGCAACCTCATCTTCAACACCTCCTTCATGATACTCTGTCAAATTTAAAATGTTAAACACTGGTGAAATATTCAGCTCAGTAGGTAATTCTACCTCATATGCATTTCTTGAATCATGCTGCCTCAGTATCTTACATGGCCCAAACTTCTTCATTTTCAACTTGTTATATGTACCAACCGAAAATCACTCCTTCCACAATTGAACCATGACTTCATCTCCAACCTGAAATTTTTTATGCCTCTTTTTCTCATCTGCCTTAGCTTTATACTATGCATTCATCCTGGTAATATGCTTCCTCACCTCCTCATGGATGTTCTTCTAGTGTTCTGCAAAATCCTCAGCTTCAACACTATTTATTTCTCCTTTATCTATCTTTCTCAATTCAGATGCATTTCTTGGACTACTTCCATATACAATCTGAAATGGTGATTTACTAGTGCTTCTGTTGATAGAATTATTGTATGGAAATTCTATATGTGGTAAAATCAAATCCCATCATGTTGGCTTATCTCCAACCAAATATCTCGGCAGATTTCCCAAACTTCTATTCACCACCTCTATCTGTCCATTAGTCTGTGGATGATGTGATAAACTAAACTTCAAATCTGTCTTCAACTTTTTCCACACTGTCCGTCAGAAATATCCAACAAACTTAGTATCTCTATCTGAAACTATGGTCTTTGGCAAACCATGTAGTCTCACCACTTCTCTGAAAAACAATTCTGCTATATGAACAACATCATTAGTCTTCTTGCAGGGAATGAAATGTGCCATCTTTGAAAATCTGTCAACTACTAGAAAAATTGAATCATGTCCCCACTATGTCCTTGGTAAACCAAGAATAAAGTCTATACTGATATCCTCCCAAGGCTTCTCTGGTACAGATAATGGCTGATACAACTCTATATTTTGCTTGACTCCTTTCCCCATCTGACATACTTTGCAACTCCGTACAAATTTCTTCACATCTTGCTGCAATTGTGGCTAATAATAATTCTCACCAACCAAAGCAAGGGTTTTATCACGACCAAAATGTCCAGCCAATCCTCCACTATGCTTCTCCTTGATGGGATTCTCCCTCATAGAACTTCATGGAATGCACAACTGACTCCCTCTAAATAGCATATCATCTTGGATGATAAAATCTAGCCATTTCATCCTGTCTAGAGTAACAGGTTCTATACAAGCTTTCCAAGCTTCACCAAAATTAGGATCTTTTGGATACAAATTCTTGAGTTCCTTGAACCCAACCACTTCAATCTGCATCTCTGTTAGCAATAGTTGCCTTCTACTAAGAGCATCTGCAACCCTATTAGACTTTCCACTCCTGTGTTTCAAAACAAATGTATAACTCTACAAAAACTCAACCCATTTCAAATGCCTCTGATTCAACTTTCCTTGACTATTCAAATATTGCAAAGCTTGACAATCAGTATACAAAACAAACTCTTTAGGAAGCAGATAATATCTCCACTTCTTTAATGGCTGAACTAGAGCATAAAATTCCTGATCATAGACAGAATATTTTCTCTTGGCATCATTTAACTTCTCACTAAAATAAGCAACAGGTTTACCTTTTTGGCTCATAACAACTCCTATTGCAGTACCACTAGCATCACAATCTACTTGAAACACCTTATTAAAATTTGGAAGTGCTAAAATAGGTTGTTTTGTAACTTTTTGTTTGAACAATTGAA
Source organism: Chamaecyparis obtusa (assembly GCA_027943335.1). Lineage (NCBI taxonomy): Eukaryota > Viridiplantae > Streptophyta > Pinopsida > Cupressales > Cupressaceae > Chamaecyparis > Chamaecyparis obtusa. The sequence goes on along the minus strand of BSBK01008731.1, from coordinate 168,339 downwards.
AACTCTTTTCTGCCCCATTAGTCCACTTAAACTCTTTTCCATCCCCTCTCATTGTTTCAATCAAGGGTCCACAAATATTGCTAAAATTTCTGATAAACTTTCTATAAAAGCTAGCGAAAAAATGAAAAGATCTTACCTCAGTAGCACTCCTTGGAGTAGGCCATTCAAGTATAGCTTGTACCTTCTCTGGGTCCATTTTTAGACCTTTTGCTGAAACTACAAATCCCAAATACACTAACTCTTTTTTCACAAAACTGCACTTCTTCAAATTAATCAACAATTTCTCATCTCTCAACTTCTCAAACACCATACGAATATGCATCATATGTTCCTCCAACGTCTTGCTAAAAATCAAAATATCATCTAGGTAAACAATGACAAACTTACCCAAAAATTCTTTCAGAACCTCGTTTATGAGCTGCATGAAAGTGCTCGGTGCATTGGTTAGCCCAAAAGGCATGACTAACCACTCATACAGTCCTTCCTTTGTCTTGAAGTAGTTTTCCATTCATCTCCTTCTCTGATCTGAATCTGGTGATATCTACTTTTCAGATCTATCTTTGAGAAATACACAGCTCCACTCAAACAATCTATAATATCATCCATTCGTGGCAATGGAAATCTATACTTGATTCTGATCTTGTTTATTGCTCTGGAATCTATACACACCCTCCACTCTCCATTCTTCTTTGGTGCTAATACCACTGGTAGAGCACAAAGACTCAAACTCTCTCGAATCAACCCCTTCTGCCACAATTCGTGTACTTGTCTGTTCAACTCTTCACTTTCTACTGGTGTCATTCTATGTGCTACCTTGTTTGGAAAACTTGCTCTTGGAATCAAATCCATCTGATGACTGATCTTCCTTATTGGTGGTAATCCATCAGGTACATTATCAGATACAATATCCTGAAACTCATCAAACAAATCTGCAACCTCTATAGATACATCCTCTACTTCTTCTTTACCAACTTTTGGAATTAAAGCAAAACACACATGCTCATACCTCATACCATCTAGGAATTTTCTTCCATCAACAAATGTTATTCTTGCATTACCACATACCTTTTTTTCGGTCTCACTCAATGACTTTAGCATATGTCACACTCCATCCTTTGTCAGGGAATAGGTATTCGCATGACCATCGTGTACAACACATCTATCAAACTACCACGGTCTACCCAACAACATATGACATGCATCCATAGAGATGATATCACATAGTACCTCATCTTGGTACCTATTGATCTTGAACTTTACCAGGCACTGTTCACTAACCATGACCTTGTGGTCATCCTGCACCTAGGCAATCCGATATGGATGTGGATGTTTCTGTCTTTTGAGCTTCAACTTTTTCGCCATCTCTTCTGACACCAAATTTTTAGTGCTTCCACTATCGATAATCACATCACAGCATTTACCCTCACTCTTGCATCTAGTGCGAAATAGGCTCCTCCTTTGTTCAGGTTCATTCTTACCACTCAGCAAGACTCTTCTGTTAATTAACGTTTCTCCTCTTTCAGCATCTTTAAAATTTGATGATCTAGCATCTTCATTTACATGTGCAACTCTACCCTAGCCTTCATTTCTCCTATCTGTTCTACCTTGGCGCTGAGGACATTCAAATGCCCTATGACCTTCTTCTCCACAGTGAAAACATGTTCCACGGAAGCCTCCTCTTCCAGATCCTTGTCCTCTTTCTCTTCCTCTCTGATCTCTATTACTCTAATCTTGGAAATGATTGGAATTATTTTCTCTCTGATTCTGACTGCTACTAGCCTTAGCTTTCTTTTTCAAATCTTGATTTCAGCCACCATATGACCGTCCACCAAATCTTCCACCACGACCTCTTCCATTCTGTCTGCTCTCAAACTTCTTGTTCAGCTTTTCCTGTACTTTTAGGGAAAACTGGTATGTCTCCTCAATACTGTTCATTCGAACCAGATTCAACTCCTCCTGAATGCTTGGCCTTAACCCATTAAGGTATCAGGAAACTTTCTCCTTATCAGGTTCTGCATGGCCTATTCTGATGAGAAGTGGATAGAACTCCTTTGTATACTCCTGAACACATCTTCCTGCTTGCTTCAAACTTTGTATTTTCTTTAGTAGGTCAAGCTCATAATCAACAGGAATGAACTGTCGCTTCAATTTATCCCCATCCGATCCCATCTTGTGATTTTATCTTTCCCTCTTCTATTTCACTCCAATTGAATCTCTTGCCACCAATCTTCACATGACATTTCAGTCTGGCCTTCGCAAATTTGACCCTATCAGGATCCTCAACATCTTCATACTCAAAATATTTTTCACATTCATTGATCCAGTCGATCAATTCCTCTGGGTTAAGATTTCTAAAAAATGTAGGAACCTCAATCTTAGGTCTTTTTCCAATCTTTGAAATCACTCGAAAAAGTCTTTTTTCCTCCTGGTTCACAACTTCAGCTTCTCCTTCTTGATATTCTTCTTCAGCTTCATCCTCGCTTTCGTCTCTGACATTAAGATTTATTCTTCTGCGAATCTCTTCTTGCAATAATCACACTTCTCTCTGCAGCTCTCTAACCTCAGGTGTCACAGCACCAGCTTTTCCACCACGTTCTCTTCATGGAGGCATTTTCACGATGCGCACTGAAACCCTAACCATGATCCTGGTGCAAACTACCTCACAGTCAGTGATTTATTTACACACTCAAGAATTTGGGCTCTGATACCACTTGATAAAGGGTGCTATCCTTAATACCACAAGCACATAACAGAAATAGAGAAACGACAACAATAATATGCAAGAACAGAAAATTAGCTTCTTATTATCTCCACAAATGTGGAATTACAAATTTTCAGAATTACAATATGCAAAGCCACATGGGCATTCCCTTACTATATTCTGTAGGAAAAAGCCTCAAATCAATACCCAGATCTACTACCCAGAACTGCCCTAGACAACACTACAGGCCTTCTTTATATAAGGCAATTTCCACCGCCCGAGAAGGTTTTAGAAATTTAGCCATTAGGGCTGACCAAACTTAGAATTATTTTATTTTACAATTTATTACATCAAAGTAAGCTCAAAATGAGTTTTGAAACCCAAACAGAAATTTTGAAGAACAATTATTTTCTGCCATATCAGGTGACCCAACTTCTGAAGACCATAAGTCATCGCCCGTTGACCCGATTGGCTATTATAACCCCATTCTGGAAATGCCAGAAAGCACTCTACAAGCTTGACTAGTGCATAGCACTTGTCCCCCAATTTTTCAACCTCATCCAGGGCCTCTAAAGCCTTCAAAACTGAGTTTGAAGTTTCTGTACCCTGCTGCCAATACCGAAAATCTTCAATATCTTCAAAACTACACCTAATCTAGCCATGAAACTTTGCTGGCAGGCTGATATGACTGAGATGAACCTCCATATGTAAAATCAGACATTCTGAGATCGTAAGACCAACTTACTAAAAATATAAAGTTTCCATAAATAGCAACTCTGCAAAAGATAGCCCTTATTGAATACAAAAATATAAATATTTTTGGGTGATGCAAGATTGCTCTTACACCTAGGATTCTCTTGCATCAGACACCCAAGGTAATTCGAGAAGTGACCTTGTCACGACTCAGGTGTGTAGAGGAAAACCAAGATGGTTAACCTCCTCCTTTGTTAGTCATGATGAATCTTCAACAGGTCATCATTTCTATTTGACCAAATACTCTTCATATGTCCTGTTCCTTGTGCTTCTGCCAACACGACTGTCCAGTATGTCTTCAATCTCCTTGATATCTAAATTGGTTGTTGGAATACTCCACTGTGCTGTTGCAACCTCATCTTCAACACCTCCTTCATGATACTCTGTCAAATGTGAAATGTTAAACACTGGTGAAATATTCAGCTCAGTAGGCAATTCTACCTCATATGCATTTCTTGAATCATGCTGCCTTAGTATCTTACATGGCCCAAACTTCTTCATTTTCATCTTGTTATATGTACCAACCAAAAATCACTCCTTCCGCAAAAGAACCATGACTTCATCTCCAACTTGAAATTCATTATGCCTCCTTTTCTCATCTGCCTTAGCCTTATACTGTGCATTCATCCTTGTAATATGCTTCCTCACCTCCTCATGGATGTTCTTCAACTGTTCTGCAAAATCCTCAGCTTCAGCATTATTTATTTCTCCTTTATCTATCTTTCTCAATTCAGATGCATTTTTTGGACTACTTCCATATACAATCTGGAATGGTGATTTACCAGTGCTCTTGTTGATAGAATTATTGTATGCAAATTCTGCTTGTGGTAAAATCAAATCTTATTCTGTTGGTTTATCTCCAACCAAACATCTTAGTAGATTTCCCAAACTTCTATTCACCACCTCTATCTATCCATCAGTCTCTGGATGGTGTGATGAACTGAACTTCAAATCTGTCTTTAAATTTTTCTAAAATATCCACCAAAAATATGCAACAAACTTAGTATCTCGATCTGAAACTATGGTCTTTGGCAAACCATGTAGTCTCACCACTTCTCTGAAAAATAATTCTGCTATATGAACAACATCATTAGTCTTCTTGCAAGGAATGAAATGTGCCATCTTTGAAAATCTGTCAACTACTAGAAAAATTGAATCATGTCCCCGCTGTGTCCTCGGTAAATCAAGAACAAAGTTCATACTGATATCCTCCTAAGGCTTCTCTGGTACAGATAATGGTTGATACAACCCTATATTTTTCTTGACTCCTTTCGCCATCTGACATACTCTGCAACTCTGTACAAACTTTTTCACATCTTGCTGCAATTGTGGCCAATAATAATTCTCACCAACCAAAGCAAGGGTTTTATCATGACCAAAATGTCTAGCCAATCCTCCACTATGCTTCTCCTTAATGAGATTCTCCCTCATAGAACTTCATGAAATGAACAACTGGCTCTCTCTGAATAGCATATCATCTTAGATGATAAAATCTAGCCATTTCGTCCTGTCTAGAGTAACAGGTTCTGTACAAGCTTTAAAAGCTTCACCAAAATCAAGATCCTCTGGATACAAATTCTTGAGTTCCTTGAACCCAACCACTTCAATCTGCATCTCTATCAGCAATAGTTGCTTTCTGCTAAGAGCATCCACAACCCTATTAGACTTTCCACTCTTATGTTTCAAAACAAATGTATAACTCTGCAAAAACTCAACCCATTTCAAATGCCTCTGATTCAACTTTCCTTGACTATTCAAATATTGCAAAGCTTGATGATTAGTATACAAAACAAACTCCTTAGGAAGCAGATAATGTCTCCATTTCTTTAATGCCTGAACTAGAGCATAAAATTCTTGATCATAGATAGAATATTTTCTCTTGGCATCATTTAACTTCTCACTGAAATAAGCAACAGGTTTACCTTCTTGGCTCATAACAGCTCCTATTGCAGTACCACTAGCATCACAATCTACTTGAAACACCTTATTAAAATTTGGAAGTGCTAAAATAGGTTGTTCTGTAACTTTTTGTTTCAACAATTGAAAATTCTTTTCTGCCCCATTAGTCCACTTAAACTCTTTTCTATCCCTTCTCATTGTTTCAGTCAAGGGTCCACAAATACTGCTAAATTTTTTTATAAACTTTCTATAAAAGCTAGCCAAACAATGAAAAGATCTTACCTCAGTAGCACTCCTTGGAGTAGGCCATTCAAGGATAGCTTGTACCTTCTCTGGGTCCATTTTTAGACCTTCTGCTCAAACTACAAATCCCAAATACACTAACTTGTTCTTCACAAAATTGCACTTCTTCAAATTAATCAACAATTTCTCATCTCTCAACTTCTCAAACACCATACGAATATGCATCATATGTTCCTCTAACGTCTTGCTAAAAATCAAAATATCATCTAAGTAAACAATGACAAACTTACCCAGAAATTCTTTTAGAACCTTATTCATGAGCCGCATGAAAGTGCTCGGTGCATTGGTTAGCCCAAAAGGCATGACTAACCACTCATAGAGTCCTTCCTTTGTCTTGAAGGCAGTCTTCCATTCATCTCCTTCTCTGATTCAAATTTGGTGATATCCACTCTTCAGATCTGTCTTTGAGAAATACACAGCTCCACTCAAACAATCCATAATATCATTCATTCGTGGCAATGAAAACCTATACTTGATTATGATCTTGTTTATTGCTCTAGAATCTATACACATCCTCCACTCTTCATTCTTCTTTGGTGCTAATACCGCTGGTACAACACAGGGACTCAAACTCTCTCGAATGAACCCCTTCTGCAATAACTCATGTACTTGTCTATTCAACTCTTCACTTTCTGCTGGTGTCATTCTGTGTGCTGCCTTGTTTGGCAAACTAGCTCCTAAAATCAAATCTATTTGATGACTGATCTTCCTTATCGATGGTAATCCATCAGGTACATTATCAGATACAATATCTTGAAATTCATTCAACAAATCTGCAACCTCTACAGGTACATCCTCTACTTCTTCTTTACCAACTTTTGGAATTAAAGAAAAACACATGCTCATGCCTCATACCATCTAAGAATTTTCTTGCATCAACAAATTTTATTCTTGCATTACCACATACCTTTTCTTCGGTCTCCTTCAATGGCTTTAGCTTATGTCGCACTCCATCCTTTGTCAGGGAATAGGTATTCGCATGACCATCGTGTACAAAACATCTATCAAACTACCACCGTCTACCCAATAACATATGACATGCATCCATAGAGATGCTATCACATAGTACCTCATCTTGGTATCCACCGATCTTGAACTTTACCAGGCACTGTTCACTGACCATGACCTTGTGGTCATCCCGCACCCAAGCAATCCGATATGGATGTGGGTGTCTCTATCTCTTGAGCTTCAACTTTGCACTATCTTTTCTGACACCAAATTGTTAGTGCTTCTACTATCGATAATCACATCACAACATTTACCCTCACACTTGCATCTAGTGTAAAATAAGCTCCTCCTTTGTTCAGGTTCATTCTCACCACTCAACAAGACTCTTCTGTTAATTAACATTTCTCCTCTTTCAGCATCTTTAGAATTTGATGATCTAGCATCTTCATCTACATGTGCAACTCTGGCCTGGCCTTCATTTCTCCTATCTATTCTGCCTTGGCACTGAGGACATTCAAATGCCCTATGATCTTGTTCTCCACAGTGAAAACAAGTTCCATAGAAGCCTCCTCTTCCAGATCCTTGTCCTCTTCCTCTTCCTTTCTAATCTCTATTACTCTGATCCTGAAAATGATTGGAATTATTTCCTCTCTGATTCTGACTACTACTGGCCTCATCCTTCTTTTTCGGATCTTCATTTTAGCCACCATATGACTGTCCACCAGATTTTCCACCATGACCTCGTCCATTCTATCTGCTCTCAAACTTCTTGTTCAACTTTTCCTCTACTTTTAAGGAAACTGGTATGCCTCCTCAATACTGTTCATTTGAACTAGATTCAACTCCTCCTAAATGGTTGGCCTTAACCCATTAAGGTATTAGGTAACTTTCTCCTTATTAGCTTCTACATGGCCTGTTCTGATGAGGAGTCGATAGAACTCCTCTGTATATTCTTGAATAAATCTTCCTGCTTGCTTCAAACTTTGCATTTTCTTTAGTAGGTCAAGCTCATAATCAACAGGAATGAACTGTCACTTCAATTTATCCACCATCCGATCCCATCTTGTGATTTTATCTTTCCCTCTTCTATTTCACTCCAATTGAATCTCTTGCCACCAAATTTTCACATGACCTTTCAGTCTAGCCTTCGCAAATCCTCTATTCTCTTACAATATTTTTTAGGACAAAGCCTTGAATCAATAGTCAGATCTACTACCCAGAACTACCCTAGACAACACTACGGGCCTTCTTTATATAGGTAATTTCCACCGCTCGAGAAGGTTCTAGAAATTTAGCCCTTAGGGCCGACCAAACTTAGAATTATTTTGTTTTACAATTTATTACATCAAAGTCGGCTCAAAATAAGTTTTGAAACCCAAACAAAAATTTTGAAGAACAATTATTTTCTGCCATTTCAGGTGACCCAACTTCTGAAGACCATAAGTCATCGCCCGTTGACCTGATTAGCTATTATAACCCCATTCTGGAGAACCCAAATTTTCAACCTCATCCGGGGCCTCTAAAGCCTTCAAAACTGAGTTTGAAGTTTCTGTACCCTGCTACCAATACCAAAAATCTTCAATATCTTCAAAACTACACCTGATCTAGCCATGAAACTTTGCTGGCAGGCTGATATGACTGAGATGAACCTCCATATGTAAAATCAGACATTCTGAGATCGTAAGACCAACTTACGAAAAATAGAAAGTTTCCATAAATAGCAACTCTGCACAAGATAGCCCTTATTAAATACAAAAATAGAAATATTTTTGGGTGATGCAAGATTGCTCTTACACCTAGGATGCTCCTGCATCAGAATTTCAAGAAGATCAGAGATGGAGATGGGAATGATAGTCAGTTAGTAAATCAACATATATGTGCGAATTGGATCTGATATCTACAAAGTGAGTTGTATTTTTTATAGATCAGAAACTACTGCTACTTTCTAACCATTGTAACAGTCAAAATCCTTTAATCAAGGTTGACCTAACAGTAATTGATAAATCCTTTAATCAAGGTGGCATTCTAATGGAATGTACTCAAGTCCTCTGACCATGCCACTTCTAACAGGGTGATTGAAATACTTTAACAGAGTCACACCTAATAGTGTGTTTGTAAGCCTTTAACAAGGTTATATTTTCAGAAAGCTCACTTTAGAAGAGTGAAAATATCAGTAACATGTTACAAAGTGGTTTTTCACAAATTGGGTTTCCACTATAAATCCTGGTGTCATACTTGTTTGAATATTTTGTTATGATTATTTTGATATTCTGTAAGTTAAATACTATTGGACAGTGGACTGCATGTTATATGTTTTCTGATATATGTTCTTTAGAGACTGAGTTGAGTTGGTGATTATACCTGAGTTTGTTGAAGTATTTGAATGTTCAATTGGTACATCTGGACCTGAGAACAACTGATTCACCCCCCCTCTCTATTGTTCTAAAATATATTAACAAGATGATATTGTTTTTGATGAATGGACATCAAAGTTCATCCCAGGGTGACATGTGTTTAGCTGGTACAAAATTTTGTGGTGAAGGTTGTAGATAGGAATTAATGGGGATGACATGTTGGTGGGTGTAATCAGATTTTGTTTTTCCTTATGCACTATTTTGATCTAATTTTTAGAAGGGAATTTCTCTTGAGAAAGAAGGTTAAGGTTTGAAAGACAAACAACACATTCAAGTCCTTGGTATAGAGGAGTAGGTGAAACAATCCTGCCATTAATTGTGAGATTACCTATTGGAGAATACCCGGTGAACAAAATTCCATTCCAGATCGTTTACTTGGGTTTCACCTAAAAGTTGTAAATCAGATTAGATTGGATTCTTTTGTTTCTAGGGTTTCTGGTTGTCACCTACTGGAGTAACTCCTTGTCTATTTTTGAATTGAATTACTTGATGACTTTGTCCTATTTTTGCCCAAAAAAATGATCCTAAGCTTGTTGCAATCTTTGTTATAAAAGGATTTCCAAGATCATTTAGGGGGCCCCAAGTTTTCTCTTGTGATAGCACATTTTTCTCATAGGTAGTTGGTCCAGATAGTGTACAGTTGTATAATATTTGTAGTTTATATCTGAGACTAAGCTTTAATAAATAAGGATGATAGTTCTTATCCCGAGTTATTATTTTTCATAGTTCTATCAGAAACACAATGAATGTATTTTCCTCAAGGAGATTAATACAAAAGTGTTGCAAGAAATATTTGTGTCTAAAATCTTGTCTCCTATTTTTATGTTTTGTTGGTTTTATGAGTATTTGAGCAAAGCTTAAATTTTATTTGTAACTCTTTCAGGTTGTATATCTTTTTAATGTTGCTATTGGTTCAAGGAACTAAATAAATGCTTCAATGATTTGATAAAATCACTAAAATATGACAAAGGATATCATAAGAATGAGGTTTTATGATTAACAATTGATACGTTTATTTACAAAGTAAGTAAATAGATCACATCCTTCATTGTGGTTTTTTGTGACTCTATGATAGTAGTAGTATATAAGGCACTAATCGGTTTTAAGCAGTTATGAAAATGTTCTTATGTTGTTCATGGTTGAAATAATCATCAAATTTCAAAGCAATCATATTTTAGAAGAAATGGGGTTTTAAAGATGGTCTTATCTTAATATTGTGATTTAAAATAAAAATTGTTTGCTACTTTCTTATATATCTGGTATAAAATCAATAAAAGAAGTTTTAGAGACTAAATTTGTTTGAGGGGATTATAAGTAAGGATTTGGGAAGTAATTCTTTAAATCCTAGGTATACCTGCCTTGGTTTTGCAGAGAAAGAAGTGTAGAAGGATTTGTTACCTTGTTAGTTGGCCCAGGATAAAGCCAAATATGATTAATATGGGAAATAGCTGACCCCTAGGTGTATTTTGTTTGTTGTCTCTTGATTATTCAAAATCTGTTAAATTAGAAGACAACAAGTTGAGCAATGCCAAATGTTTGTGCAGTTGTTAAAGATGCAGAAGATGAGACCTATACTACTCAAATTTAAGATTTGCGTGAACAAGAAAATGAAGAGGAATGTTATTATTGTGAGAAATATTTTTAGTTCTCTCAACTACATTGGGAATAATACCAAAGAAAAGGACAAGAGAGCCACTCAGAGGGTTATTACAACCTCCTTAGCAAGTCATCATTTTAGAAAGGCTTGTTTGATGAGACAAACTTTTGTTGACTTGAACCTAAATCATTAAAAAATGGATAGAGAACTTGCAAGAAGATAAAGACTTGATGATCCTCTTCAAATTGATACATGGGATTATCATGGGTGACTTCCATGTTGCGATAAGAATCTTATCAATGTTGTGAAGGATCAAATTAAACAATCTTGGCAATCTAACTCAAGAGTTTCACCAAATGTGAAGGATGTCTTGAAGTTGAGCATTGGCATTCAAGACCACACCCCAAATTCTAAACATTATTTGGAGCTGAGTCAAATTATGTTGTTTAAAAAATTTTGTGAGACACATCCAACATTGCAAATATCACAAAGGGATTTTGAAGCCTTCAAGAAATTTTTTGTGTACCTCTTAAGATTCGAAATACTTGTTACAAATATCATGTGGAGTTTTTAATGCACCATGAAATATTATAATCCCTTTGATCTACTTTGCATACTAATGAAATGTTGGAAGAGTGTGGTGTAAGTTCTCATCCAAAATCATCAAGAGACTTGATAGATCATTGTTTATGTCCTAGATAATATGGTTGTTTCTTTTACAGAAATGATTGCTCAAATGACAAGTGCTCAGAATGTGGTGGGTTAGTGAAGTTTGTTTCATGTTTTCATGTGGTCTGCAAACATGATTTTGGAAAGAAAATTTTCCAAAAAAAGGTTTATGAAATGGTTAAATATACATTGAAAAGTGGAGGTGAAGGCTCTAGATGTGAGCTGGTTACAAAAGAATGCAATATAACCAATTTTATTTCATATTTCAAGAATAATTGTTTTACAAGTATGCAAGGCATAGTCATATGTCTCAGTGGTTGGATCAACAATTCAAGATGTGTAAGGACACTTTCCTGATTAGAACTATTATATCTATCATTGACTTTGCAAAGAACTATACATTGTAGTCCCAAAATGAGTTGCAAGCTAAATATTACAATTCCATTCAGATTGCTATTTTTGTGCACATAACATATAGACATTCCATTGATAGTACAAGAGATGACTAGAAGATATTCATAGAATACCATTTTTATATGAGTGATGATAGATCTCACTCTCACAAGTATGTCCAACATTTCTTTGATTATTATTTTGAGTGGGGTGTGAGAAAATGATATTTCTATGGATAGACATCTCATTTGGTCAGATAACTGCACATGTCAATTCAAGAATGCTCATATGTTTTATTGGTTGTGTAAAATTCTTGTAGAGAGAGGTGTACCTCATATTTGGATGTTTTTTGTGGCCGACCATGGAAAAAAGGAGCATGATGGAGCAGGTGCATGTGTAAAGAGATCTCTAGTTAAGGAGTAATTGAGGATTTTAGCTACATAACTCCTTGATGCTCATTCTATTGTTGATTTTTGTACTTCAACATTATCATAGGGGGGAATCTTGATTTAGAAATACATAGATTATTTTGGTTGGTTGAGTTGGGCACAATAGGAGATATGTTAGACTATCAAACTGTAAAAGATTCTTAAAAAATGCATTCATTTTGAAGCTCAGATGCTACTACATGAACCATTTGGACATGAGAGTTGGCTTGTTTTTTTCCCAGGTGTCTCCAGTGTGATTGGGCTCAATGTGAGTCAAGTGAGTGGGTCGATGGGTGGGTTCCACATTATTTAACTCCTTTATCTCTCACACACTCTATAATAAATGATGAAATAGATTATTCACTTGAGTACGACCATCTTTCAGATCTTCTACTGCCAGGACATATTTTTGCATTAGTTGCACCACAGGGGAATGATGAGAGATCAAATTATTGGTTAGCATGTTGTGTATAAGAGAAGAAGAAAATTTCACAACCAATGATAGATGATGATGGGTTCACATATCCAACGAGTTTTGTTGTTTTTGCAAGAACATGGTTGCACATGTACATGATTAGAAAGAATGACATTCCTGCATTTGAAGACTATGAGAAGCACAAAACCATTCTCATATATTCACACCTTGTTTATAGAAGAAAATTTTAAGTTGATGAAGCATCAAGGAAGACCAAAGATAAAATAAATTTGGACTATTAGTACTTTTGATCATGAAGAAATAGTGAATACCCTCAAGCAGAGAGATGAACCTTCAGACACACTTCACTAGGTAATAAAAACTCACTACAAGGTTTTCCATGTTCATTATGCTTACATTCAATACATTAATTGTATTTTTCTTCTTCATTTGTTTGAGCCAATAAATTTGGTTTTGTATGTAGATTATAAGTGTAGTTAGATATGTTGGATATTGCTAATGCATGGGGAGGTGATTGAGACATTTAATATGTTTAATCACTATGTTACTGAATGGGCACTCATACTATTGTCATCTATGTTTTGTCACTTATGTCAACATATGTTTCCTTGAGGAAAACAACCTGGTTATCACAGGGTACAAACACTGTACAAATGTTTTAGATGCTACGAAGATAGATGAGAGTTCAGGAGGGTGTTGTGATCTTATATCCAAGATTACATCATCTAATATTTCATATTGGATGAGTTAAAGATGTTTTGGTGAAGACTGATCAGTGATTGCGATAGTGAGAAATGACAGAGTTAGTCTCTATGTTTCTGGTATATCTTCTAGATGATATGGATTCAAGGTATGTGAGCTTGAGGGACAATAGACAAGGTACTGAAGGATGTTCATTAGTTAGCACAAGGTACATATTTCTTGGTGATGTCATCTATGGCGTGTGTTTTGGAAAAGACTTATTTGGAAGCTGACTCAGGAGATGTAGCACACATTTTGTTTTGCAAATGTAAATTAATAATGTCGGTCCTTAATTATTGTAATGGAATCATTGTATACTTTTTTAAGATATTGTGTGTATCTTAGCAAGGGTTTATGTAATTATTTGTAATTAGGAAAGGCTTATACGCCAACCTAATCATGAGAATTGTAATATGGTATAAATGTAAGGTCTTTTCTTTGGAAAAGACATGGATGGGAAAAAGGTGATATAAAGAAGTTGTGAATGCTACGAGCTTGCGTCTGTTGGATGTAGAGAATAGGTTTACTATTGGACTTCATTAGGAATGATCAAGCAAAGACAATTGTTGCTAAATAGTTCAAAAAGATTGTGTATTTCTTCATTTTCACTTGTGTTGTGAACAGTGAGTTCTGAAGGTGGATTTAACCTTCTTCGGGTAGTGAGCCTTGGGAAGTGAGCCCTCCCTTTCTTCTTGACTCATAACAGGGTCTATCCTCTAACAAGGAATATGTACTATAATGTTTCAATAAGCTCCTAACATGGCTAAATATTCTAACAAGGATATTATACTCTTAGTACATCATTTGTGGGTGCTAATTCCCACTGGGGTTTTTACCTTTAACAGGGTTTCCCCGAGACCAAAATACTATGTTATTGTGTTGGCATTCATTGTATTCATTAGATCTGATATTAATGCTACTTAAAGTTTAAAGTGTAATAATCTTCCATACAACTGATTCACCCCCCATCTCAGTTGTATTGTGGACTATTATTCCTAACAATTGGTATTAGAGCTTGTGGTCCTCAGAGAGAAAGCTTAACAGCTTGAGGTGATCTTGGAGATGGCACTCTATAGGAAGGATGGTCCAAAATTTGATCTTGAAAATTTTGACAATTGGAAGAACAAGATGTGAACTCATTTGCTATGTTTGGGCATTGAATATTGGTTGGTCACAAAGAATAAGGTGGCTATAAAGACTGAGAGTGATTTTCCATCAGCTACTGATGATGAAAATAAGGTATTCTCATACAACATGGTCGCAAGGGAAGCACTGATAAGCGCACTATTTGAAGGTGAATTTACTGAAGTTAAAGACTTGGATTCATCATATGAGATTTGGAGAAGATTAGATGCTTTATATGAAGGAGACAAATATACCAAGAAAGTGAAGTTATAGAACTAGAAAACCAAGATGGAGAAGCTGTAAATGAAGGATGATGAAAGCATTAGGGCTTATGCACAAAGGGTTACAAAAGTTGTGGTTGGAATCAAAAATTGTGGAAGCACTTATGATGAAGAAGAAGTTGTTGTGAAGATCCTTAGATCATTGACACCTATTTACAAGTTCAAGGCTATGTCTATTCAAGGGACTATACCCTTAACTCCAAAATTTAGCAGAGAGATGTTGATTGCAAAGATAACTACCTTTGAGGCTACTGAAATGGGAGATTCGATACCTCAAGTGGAATCTACATTCAAGGCATATGCACACAAGAAAATGTCCACACTTTTGAGCACCAACAGTGAAGACCTAAAAGAGGAGCTTGGTAAGTATGTTGAGGAATGGGGACAGATAATGGAAGAAGAAAGAAAGATGTATGAACTTGTTGCACTGATTGCTAGAAGAGAAAAGAGAGGTAAGGGAAAATTTGAAGGCAAGTTACCCTTGAAATGTTTTTCATGCAATAAGGTAGGTCATTTTGCATCTAGATGTCCTACAAGAGTTCCTAAGTACAAACCTAATTTTTCCAAGTTTAAAATGGATAAAGAATGTTATTATGCTAGTGAAGGAATTTTTGATGATGATGATTTTGATTATGAAGAGATTGGATTTGTTGCTATTAGAGATGAACTAGTACATGAGGAAAAGGATTTAGTATCTCATGTTGACAAGAAAAATGAATGGATTATAGGCAATGGTTGTTCACATCATATGACTGGAGATAGAAACAATTTTGTTAAGTTAGTGAAGTATGATGGTGGTGTTGTGAGATTCATAGACAATCTTCCTAAACGCATCATAGACGTAGGATCTATTACTTAGGATGGAAAGACTAATACAGATAATGTGTTTCTTGTTGATGGATTGAAACATAACTTTTTGAGTGTTGGATAGCTAATGGATAAAGAGTTTCAGTTAAGTTTTGTTAATGGTAAATGTTTTATCAGAAGTAAGGCAGGTAAGCTGATTGCAACCGGTACAAAATCTAGAGGTAATGTATTTGAATTAAATACATCTGGAGCCTCTTATTTTTTTGTGAAGGTAGATGATAGTTGGTTATGGAATAGAATATTTTGTCATGTTAATTTTGATAACATTATGAAGGAAAGTATGGCTAATGCAGTAAGAGATCTACCGAAGATTGTGAAACCATCTAACACTGTATGCAGAGAATATTTTATGGGAAAATAGGCTAGAAGTAGTTACAAAAGAAAAGCATATACACCAAAAGGAAAGTTGGATTTGGTACATATAGATCTATGTGGACCTACAAGGACAAGATCATACTATGGTGTAAGGTATTTCATACTTTTTGTTGATGACTTTTCTAGAATGACGTGGGTTACTTATTTGAAAGGAAAATTAGAAGCATTTGATAAATTCAAGCTGTTCAAAGCAAAAGTAGAGAATGAATCAGGTTTAAATATTAAGTGTCTAACATCAGACAGAGGTGGAGAGTTTACTTCAAACTTATTCAATTCATATAGTGAAGAGCATGGAATAAAGAGATAGACATCTGCTCCTAGGATTCCACAACATAATGGAATAGTAGAGCGAAGGAACATGACTATACTTGATGCTGCTAGGAAAATGTTGCTTGAAGGAAGTGTATCTCATGTACATTGGAGAGAGGCTATTGGGACATCAGTGTACACATTGAACATAATTCAAATAAGAGAAGGTACAAGTAAGACCTCTTATGAATTATGGTTTGATCATACTCCTACTGTAAAATACTTTAGAATATTTAGTAGTAAGTGTTATATCAAGATAGATGATGAGATAGGAAAGTTTGATGCTAGAAGTGATGAAGGAATTTTTCTTGGTTACTCTACCAAGAGCAAGGCCTACAAATGTTTCAATATGAGATTAAGAAAGGTGATTGAAAGTAGCAATGTAAGGATAGATGAAAAGTTTCAGATACAAGAAAGAATGTATGATAGTAATCAGATTACAAAGATCAAAGACGCTATTGCTGCTGCTGTAGAAGAAGAACTTGTTGAGATAGAATATGAAAAAGAGACTTGTGATGTTGAAACAAGTGAAGCTACTAAGGCACCTAAGACTCCAAGGTATGTAAAGAATAACCATCCTGAAAATTAAATTATTGGTGATTCTAATCAAGGAGTAATAACTAGATCAAAAGCTAGAGAAGAAATTTGTTTAATTTCTCAAGTTGAACCAAAGACTACAAATAAAGCATGTAGAGATGAATCTTGGATAAATGATATGAAGGAAGAGCTATACCAGATAAAGAAGAATGACACTTGGGAATTGGTTCCTAGACCTAAAAAAAAATGTAATAGGAATAAAATGGGTTTTCAGAAACAAAATGAATGAAGAAGGAAATGTTGTAAGAAACAAAGAAAGAATGGTATGTAAGGGATACTCACAACAAGAAGGCATATACTTTGAAGAAAAATTTACTCCTATTTTTAGAATAGAGGTAGTGAGATTATTCTTGGCTTATGCTGCACATAAAGATTTCAAGGTGTATCAGATGGATGTAAAATCTACATTCTTGAATGGCGATCTTGAAGAAGAAGTACTACATAGAACAACCAAATGGATTTCCTCTATGCAAAGATGGAGACATGGTATGCAAGTTGAAGAAATATTTGTACAGGCTCAAGAAAGCTCCAAGAGCTTGGTATGCAAGGTTAGACAAGTATTTACTTTGACTTGGATTTAGAAAAGGTAATGCTGACAGTAATTTGTATTTAAGAACTAGTGAAGATGGAATCTTGATAATAGAAGTCTTTGTTGATGATATTATCTTTGGGGGTAATGATGATCTATGCAAGAAATTTTCTAAGGAAATGGAAAGTGAATTTGAGATGTCCATGATAGGTGAAATGAAATTCTTTCTAGGACTACAAATAAATCAGAGAAAAGATGGTATTTTTATTTCTCAAACTAAGTATCTAAAAGAAATGCTAAAGAAGTTTAGAATGGAAGACTATAAACCAGTAGGAACACCAATGGTGACCGGTAATAATTTTTCATGTAATGATGAATCTCAGTGTGTATTTTAGACCAAGTACAGATCAATGGTTAGAGGATTACAATATCTGACTCATACCAGACTAGATATTGCTAATGTTGTTGGAATTGTAGCTAGATATCAGGCTGAGCCAAAGGAGATACACCTAGCTGCTATGAAAAGGATATTTAGATATCTGAAAGGGACAATTGACTATGGCCTATGGTATGATAGGAATGATAGTTTTGTACTTCATGCTTATACTGACACTGATTGGGTAGGAATCATTGATGGCATAAAGAGTACTAGTGGTGGTGCATTTTTCCTTGGGAAAAAGTTGGTTTCTTGGCTAAGTAAGAAACAAGATTGTATAGCACAATCTACTATTGAATTAGAGTATGTTGTTGCTATTGTTAACTACACTTAAATTGTTTGGATGAAACAAATGCTGAAGGACATAGGATGAACTTTTGATGAGCTTGTGGTTATCCATTGTGATAACACCGGTATAGTGAATATGTCAAAGAATCCAGTGATGCACTCTAAGACTAAACATATTTCTATCAAATATCACTTCTTGAGAGACAAGGTGGAAGAGAAGGAAATAAAATTAGAATATATTAGTACAAAAGAGTAGATGAAGAAATCTTCACAAAGCCACTACCAAAAGATACCTTTGAATATCTCAGAGGTATGTTGGGGGTTTAGGCCCCTCCTAGTTAGAATTAAATGATGCAGAGATGCATTAGTCCAGAGGTTTTCAGAGCCTTATCATAATCTAGACTGGATGTAGGGATCTACTCCTCAGGGGGAGTGATCATGGAAGAAAAATGTTGGAAAGTAGTTGATGAATCATGGCACCCTTTTCCATTGTTGTCAAAGGGGGAGCGTTGCTATGAGAAAATCCCTACTATATGGGGATATTGTTTTGAACTTTGGATTGATATGACTTTGGGATGATGGATTTTCCCATATGTTGACATCAATGCCAAAGGGGGAGATTGTTGGATATTGCTAATGCATGGAGAGGTGATTGAGACATTTACTATATTTAATCACTATGTTACTAAATGGGCACTCATACTATTGTCATCTATGTTTTGTCATTGATGTCAACATATGTTTTTGTGAGGAAAACAAGCTGGTTATCATAATTTACAGACACTGTACAGATGTTTCAGATGCTGCAAAGATATATGAGAGTTCAGGAGGGTGTTGTGATCTTATATCCAAGATCAGATCATGTAATATTTTATACTAGATGAGTTACCGATGTTTTGGTGAAGACTGGTCACTGATTGTGATAGTAAGAAATGACAGAGTTAGTCTCTGTGTTTTTGGTATATCCTCCAAATGATATGGATTCAAGGTATGTGATCTTGAGGGATGACAGACAAGGTACTGAAGGATGTTCATTGGTCAGAAAAAGGTACATATTTCTTGGTGATGTTAGCAATGGCATGTGTTCTAGAAAAGAATTATTTAGAAGCTGACTTAGGAGATGTAGTGTGTATTTTGTTTTGAAAATGTAAATTAAGAATTTCAGTCCTTAATTGTTGTAATGGAATCATTGTATACTTGTTTTAGACAATGTGTGTATCTTAGTAAGGGTTTATGTAATTATTTGTAATTAGGAAAGGCTTATAGGCTGACCTGATCATGATAATTGTAATATGGTATAAATGTAAGGTCTTTTCTTTGGAAAAGATAGGGATGGGAAAAAGGTGATATAAAGAAGTTGTGAATGCTGCGAGCTTGTATCTGGTGTATGTAGAGTGGAGGTTTACTGGTGGACTTCATTGGAACTGATCAAGAAAAGATAGTTGCTGCCGAATAGTTCAAAATGATTGTGTATTTATTCATACACACTTGTGTTTCAAACAATGAGTTCTGAAGATGGATTTAACCTTCTTCGAGCAGTGAGCCTTGGGAAATGAGCCCTCCCTTTCTTCTTGACTCCTAACAAGATCTCTCCTCTAACAAGGACTATGTACTGTAATGTTTCAATAAGATCCTAACAAGGCTAAATCTTCTAACAAGGATACTATACTCTTAGTACATCATTTGTGGGTGCTAATTCCCACTGGGTTTTTTTACCTTTAACAGGGTTTCCTCGAGACCAAAATATTATGTTATTGTGTTGGCATTCATTGTATTCATTGGATCTGATATTGCTACTACTTAAAGTTTAAGGTGTAATAATTTTCCATATAATTGATTCACCCCCCCTCTCAGTTGTATTGTGGATTGTTATTCCTAACAAGATACATATATGATAGATATAGAATATTGAGGCATGTATCTGATTAGCTCATAAAAAATGATGGTAAAGTTAACTATGTATTGGCTTGTCATGTTCTTTAGTTTATTTAGTTAGTTATACATTCATAATAATTTTTTCAACCTATAAAATTCTTGTTTTCTCTATTAACTTATTCTCACACCTTCATAATGTAGGGATTGGAATGTATATGTGATCGAGTACCATTGGTTAAACCTATACACTAAGAAGTGGAAATGACTGGTGCATGAGCACCCTTCCAAGGGCTCCCACCAATCATTTTGGTTATGCAAAACACTTATTTAGTGAAGGTTTTAAGTACAATAAGAGTGGTGGACTCATTTGTGTGTGTAGGCATAAGTAGAGGGCTTAGTTTTTGTTGTGTCTTTCCTTACTTGGTTGTACAATGACTCAAGATAGGTTGGTATCCTGAGGTCACTTCTTTTCTAGAGTTAATAAGTCTAAGAATAAAAGGTTAGGAGGGTTATTTTTATTATTCAAGCATGTAAAAGACTTTAGAGAGGTCTTAGGAATGGAGAGAGCAAGAAAAATTACTCTAAAAGTTGCTAGCAACTTTTGTTTTGTAATGACTAAACCTCACCAAGGAGGCTCCTAACCCTAACTAGGCTCTTATCTTGAGGAGAAGCCTATATTAGGCTTGAAAACCCTAATGACAAGGTTGGCAATTAGAATGTATGGCAAATGTACCGAAACATCAGACTGTGTATGCAAGAACTATGTTTGACAGTCAATATAATGGCTTGAAGTGTTGGAATAGTGTGTTGCTATTGTTATCTTAGGCTTTTGTAATTATATTGTATTTCTTTTACTTCATTTATAAGTTTCTAGTTTAGGTTTTTCTTGTTCATTTTGTATTTCTTAAGTTGGACAGACTTAATAGTCCACTATTTAGTTTGGAGGAAATGATGAAGTAGGGCTTGTAGCTCCTATCCCCACCATGGTAAATCCATGGAACTTTGGGATTAGGTAGTGTAGATCCTACCCTATATATTTTTGTAAATAGGGGCCCAAAATGCAGGTGCAAGCATGTGCTTGACAAAGCCCTAGGTGAGTTTGGTAGTGCCCGGCTAGGAGCGGTCAACAGACTAAAGGCTCTAGCAAACAATGGGAAGGGTTTCAAAGCATGAACTTTGGAGGGAGTCAAGGGCCATAAGAGAAGGCAATATATGGTGAAGGAGAGGATTTGAGGAATCTGGGAAGGGTTCGAAGAAATGAAAATAGTTCAGTGACTCTTTGAAGTCCATCAAACCCTTAAAACCCTCAGTTTTGGTACAAGCACTATACAACATGTTGGTGGCTTGAGAACCCAAAAATAATTAAGGTCTAGTCATTTGAAATAGATGTTATTAAGATCAGAAGGTTTGAATCCTTGAGGGGAAGGAGAAAAAAGCCCTACAAAACTGGAAGGAGGCCTAATTGGCACTTCCTTGTGTATGGATCAAAAGTGACCACACTTCTATGAATCATTACATGAAAGGTTTCTCAACAATGAGGCCTCACAAAGTGACTCATAGCTCTCTATGCATGGAGTTGCAAGGAACTTGATAGATTTTCTCTCAGCTAGAGCTATGAAACTAGTGACCTTGCTAGTCAACCATACAATGAGAGATTCACAATGAAGACAAGGGCAAGAGTGCCAACATCTTCAATGAAATCAAAGTATGGAATGCAATGAAAATCTAAGTGAGAATGCAAACTATTCTATGGAAATGAAAGTACAATTTAAGCTATTGAAAGGAAATACAAAAGATTGCAACCTTCCTAATTAAGCTATGTGAAGTTATCTATTGCATAAAAGAAACTAAGCTATGAAATGAAGCTATGGATGCTATGATAATGCAAGAAATAAAGTCTAAACTATGAAGCAATGAGGAAATACAAGAAGAGCTTGATGTAGCAATGATCTCCAAAAGCTCCAAATGCACCTAGAAAACCTGCAGCATAACATTAGCATGAAAGAGATGGATATGCAAGTGAGGAAGAGAGCTCTTCTTTTATAGAGAATGAGAATCAATGGACGATCAAGATTAAGAGGCAAAAGACTTAATCAATGGTGGAGCTTGAAAGAGGAGCAATCCATGTGCACAAGTATCCTCCAATAGGAAAATAGGAGTTGACTTTATGTCCATATGGGACAAAAAGTGATTTTTCCCTTTTTTATAAAATAAGAATAGTGCTTTATTTGTGCAACTTAGGATAAGAAGAAAAGGTGGGGCTTTTTATTTAATAAAAGGAGAGGAAATTTTTCTTTTAAGTAAATAAAGACTTTAGGATAAAATGGTTAATCCAAGGATAAAAATCCAATATATGATCAAAACTAAGATTTGATCAAAAAATTGATAATGTTGAAAATATTGATTATTGATAAAACTGATTTAGGATTGATAAATCAAATAAATGGGGCCCAAAGTCTAGGTGACCATTTTTGGGTGCATACATTTTCCCCTCTTTGACTAATGTGTGATCAATTTGGGAACACATGTAGTCAAAGAATGAAGTTGAAATGTGAGATCGATCTGGGATCACAAAACAACTCAGATGTGAGGTTGATTCGAGATCACACTCAGACAAACATAAACAAAGGCCTTTGAACATGAGGTCGATTTGGGATCACATTCAAAGTAAGAGATAAGAATCTCAAATTTGAGCAAAAGCTCACAAAAGATGTCTGAATTAGGAAAATCAAGAGAATCAGGGATGAGAATCCCATAGGTACTGCCCCCTCGGAATTGAAATTGAAATCAAGTAGAGGAGAGACAACAAATCGATAAAGATTTGATCAAATCAAAATGAAATCATAATTGAATGTATAGGTCAATAGGGTAACCATTAGGTGGTGAAACATGCCCAAGTGAGGAAGTAGAAGAATAGAAATAGAAGACTAGGAATAGAGTGAATGAGAGAATAGAAAATTTGAGAGACATGGAAGGAAGAAAGTCCATTGAAAATTGGATTATGCCTCAAAAGGTCAGTCAACTGCACAAAAGAGGGAGAAGATTTGAAACATGATTTTGACTGGCAAGATAACCTCGGATTTTAATTTCGAGTCTGAAAATGGATAGAAAATGATGCGATATGAAAGACCAAAACTGAAAAATATGATCAAGAAGAATCAGAAAATGAGCACAGTTGACCAACTAGTCCATAGATGATAAAAAGGAGAGCTCTCTCCATATGCAAAATGCAACACTAGACTAACATGAACCTAAAAATGCAAACTACTATGAAAGTGGTTGACTTGTAAGGTCACAATGCTAATAGACATCTAATTATCATCATCGAGCGTTATTGGTAGCATCGTAAGATCATACAATGCACACTAGCATAACTATGTGGATATGAATATGATCTTGATCAGATAGAAATGTGGAAATCTCACCTAGGCATCAAAGACATGCAGGTCAAGATGACTAGTGTAGTGAGATTACCTAATTTTGATATGGCAAGATTATGCTTGTATCAAGACACATGAAAGTCAGGATAACTAGAAGCATGCACTCACAAAATAGTCAAGGATAATATCTAGCAGGTCCTCAATGTCAAGTGGATCAAGCATAAATGCTAATGATAATAAGGACTAACAAGATATACCCACAAAAAGATAAAGAAAGAAAACATGTTCTCATTCCCTCAGTCTTCTAGCTATGCATCATCGAAAACTTCTCAGGGAGAAAACTCTCATCAAAGAAATCCTCATAGACAACACATAAAGAAAAATAAAGCCAACATATCTCAGCGAGTTGATTGTTTAAGTGTGTGTGTGTTGGTCATAGAGTCAAACTCTGAGTATCGCATCTACTAGTGGAAAAATATCATATCATACTAGACTACGGGGTAAGACATTTGATAACACTTGATGCTAGGGTAGTGTTGAAAAACACTATTGGGGTGGTGTTGAAAAACACCTGTTGTGGAATGCCCCAAGAGATAAACGCACCTAAAGGACTTATGCTAATAGTTATGCCCCCTAGACAAAGATAAAGACCAATTCCAGACCAAGTCAAATAAGGTCAAGGCATGATGGAAAGTGGCTCAGTGTTGAGGATGCATGCTAACAAATAGGAGTGCAAAGGCCTCAAGTAGCGTCTGTTTCCAGGTTTTCACCACTTGGATTTTTATCGCAATTTTTCTCTTTTTTTTTTTTAAAATATTTTTTTTAAAGTTTATTTTTTCAGGACTTTTTATGCTTTTAAGGATTTTTTCAGCATCATATATGAATTTTTATATTTTTTTTTCAGGATCAATAAAATATGTACAAAGGATGCCCCTAGACAGAACAGACATCAAGGATAGAACTTCTTGAGGTGCACAATGTTGATGGGCTCAGGGAGCTGTTCTCCATCTTCATCTGATTGTAAATATGCACCTATACCAAAAGCCACTGTGATAATGTATGGTCCAAGCCAATTGGGTTCAAACTTTCCGTTTTGTTCTCTATTTTGTTGATTCTTAGGGTTCTCTCTCAAAACAAGATCACCTATCTGAAATTCCCTAGGGTGAACCTTCTTGTTGAATGCTTTGGACATACACTTCTGGTATACTCTCATGTGATCAAAGGAAGCCTTACGCTTCTCATCTAGAAGTTCTATTTCTTGTAACCTCATGACATGGTAATCCTCATCTGTAATTAAACCTTTGAGTGAGACTCTAAGTGAAGGTATCTCTACTTCTAAAGGCAACACCGCTTTAGTGCCATAGGTAAGAGAAAAAGGAGTAGCTCTTGTAGGTGTATGAATGCTAGTTCTATAAGCCCATAGTGCCAGATTGATTTGTAAGTGCCAATCCCTACCATTCTTGTGTACTGTTCTATGAAGGATTTTAAGAATGGTTTTATTAGAGGCTTCTGCCTATCCATTTCCCTGTGGAAAATAGATGGAGGACCAATGTTGTTTGATTTTAAACTTTTTGCATAAATGCTTTAGGTCCTTGTTCTTGAATTGACCTCCATTATCAGTAATAATCTCAGAAGGCACTCCAAATTGGAAAATGATATGATTCAAGATAAATAGTGAGACAGTCTTGCCTGAGGCAACAGAAAGAGGGACTGCCTCTACCCATTTCATGAAATAATCAGTAGCTGTGATGATAAACTTATGCCCACTTGATGAATTGGGGTGAATTTGCCCCACAAGGTCAAAGGCCCAGTGCTGAAATGGCCAATGAGAAATAGAAGGAATTAGCTCCCTACCTGGAGCATGAATCAGGTTTCTATGTTTTTGACAATTCTCACAAGATTTAGAGAAAGCTACTGCATCAGTTTGCATTGTGGGCCAGTAATACCCCACCTTAAGCAACCTTTGGGCCATGGCAAGACCATTAGAGTGTCCACCACAAATGCCCTCGTGGATGTCTACTAACGCTTGGTTGGATTCTTCCTTTTCCAAGCACCTAAGAAGTGTCCCATCTAAACCCCTCCTATATAAATCACCAGAGATAAGGGTGTGGTGAGAGGCGTTACAGATGAGGTTTCAATGTTCAGAATGGTTGAATGTGTCAGGGATGATGCCATCACAGAGATATGAATAGATAGCACCATATCGGGAAGACTCATGAGTGACAAGGGTACAAATGACATTGCTTTCAGATGAGTCAAATATGGGGTGGTGTAGCTCTTCCACCAAGAATTCAAATCTTGATTCATGTTGTTCCAACTGAAGGAGTGAAGCTAATGTGGCCATAGCATCTACAACTTTGTTCTCTATCCTAAGGATCTGTTGAAATGTCACAAATGTAAAGTAACGTCTCAATGATTCAACCATCTTTTTGTAAGGTACCAATTTATCATCCTTGGTTTGATACTCCTCATTGACTTGGTTGATAATTAACTGTGAATCCCCAAAGACATGTAATTCTATTATGTTGCATTCTATAGCCATTTTCAATCCATTGGTCAAAGCTTCATATTCGGCAATATTATTTGTACATGGGAATAAAAGTTTGTAAGACTTTGGAATGTTGTACCCATGTGGAGAGACAAATAATACTCTAGCACCTGATCCATTTTGCATGTGGGAACCATCAAAGAACATCTTCCAAGTGTGGGTAGTCATATATAGTATGTGTTCATCTGGGAATTATACCTGAATAGGTATACTATATTCCTTAACTGGGAAGTCAGCTAATTGGTCAGCAATAGCTTGCCCTTTTATGGCCTTTCTTTCAATGTACTCTTTATCAAATTCAGATAAAACCATCATCCACTTGGCAAGCCTACCCATGAGGGCAGCCTTACTAAGCAAGTACTTAAGAGGATCAATTTTTGCAACCAAATGTATAGTATGAGAAAGCATATAGTGTCACAACTTTTGGGAAGCAAACACTACTGCCAGACAGGACTTTTCAATGCTATTATAATTGATTTCATAAGATACTAGAGTATGACTAATGTAGTAAATGGCCCTTTCTTTCCCAGTATCATCTAATTGAGCTAGCAATGCCCCCAAGGAAGACTCTATTGCTGAAATGTATAAAATCAATGGTTTTTCAAGAATAGGCGGCATCAAAATTGGAGGATTAGCCAAGTATTGTTTACTTTGATCTAGGCTCTTTTGGCATTCGTCATTCCACATGCAAGAAGCACCCTTATGCAATGTCTTATTAAAAGGTTATGCTCTATCTACAAGCTAAGAAATAAACCTCCTGATTGACTGAAGACATCCCTGAAGACTTCTCATTTGACTGATATTTCTTGGAGGTGGCATATCTAATATAGCTTGGACCTTTTCAAGATCAACCTCTATTCCTTTTGTTGAAATTATGAATCCTAGGAGTTTACCTGAGGCAACTCCAAATGCACATTTTTTTGGATTCAATCTAAGCTGAAACTGTGCCATGTGATCTAGAATTAGTTCCAGATTGTCGAGGTGTGTGTCCCATTTTCTAGATTGAGCCAAGGTATCATCCACATAATCTTCCATGTTCTTATGCATCATATCATGAAAAATTGTGGTCATAGCTCACTGGTATGTTGCTCCTGCATTCTTTAGGCCAAATGGCATGATGTTCCAATAATAGGTTCCCCATGCACATGTGAAAGCTATTTTCTCTTGATCTTTGGGAGCTATTTTTATTTGGTTATATCTGGAAAAGCCATCCATTAAAGAGTATATCTCATAGCCCGCGGTCATATCCACTATCATGTCTATGTTAGGGAGTGGAAAGTCATCCTTTGGGCATGCTTTGTTAAGGTCTCTAAATTCTATGCATACACAAATGGATCCATCATGCTTTGAAACTAGAATGATGTTTGAGATCCACTCGGCATAATTGATAGCTCTAATAAATCCTGCACTGAGGAGTTTTTCTAATTTAGCCTTGACAAGGAGAGCTATGTGAGGATGCATTTTCCTCAACTTTTGTTTAACCAGTTTTATTCCTGGAGCTATAGATAGATGGTGCATAATAAGATTAGTATCAAGTCCTGGCATATCTGAATATGTCCAAGCAAAGTTGATTTTTTTCTTTTGCAAAAACTTTGTATATGCTTCTTTTTCTTCAACTGATAGAGACTGAGCTAGGTGCACTATTTGGGGAGCCTCCTCTATATTCACATTCACTGGTTGTGTAGGCTCAATGAGAACTGATGACCTATCTTGGAAGTAACTTGGAAAGTTATTAAGCACCCCATCCTTAGGTGCCTCAAAGAGGTTTTCACCCTTGGATACATCTTTTCTTTTTACTATTTTTGGTTCTAACACCGCCACAAAGTGGTTTTTTCCATTAGACCTATTTTTCTTTTTTTCTTTTTCTTTTATTTTTAGACTGAGGTACTTAATATCAGTGTTCATCATACTTGTTTTCAGTTCACTGGTGGAAGAGACTACAGGTTCAAGAGCATTCAGATAGTAGGCCATTTCATAGTCATTCTGAAAAGTGGGGAGTTTAGGCTCTTGATGTCAATGAGGCCAGTCAATTAGGTCGTAGTGAACAAGGGGTAAGTCAATGACTGGTTCAACATTATTTATGTGGAAGGTGTTATCTCTAGTGACCATACAATCAGGATTCATCAAGTCCCCTCCTAAGATACCTAAGTCAGGATTTGTCCTCCCAAAAAAAGCGTTGTCCATTAAGGCAATTTGAGGAGTACAATCCTCTAGTCCTACACTAAGCTCGTTGGTCACATCAGGTTGAATACTATAAGTATGGACAACATCCATGTCCAAATCAACTGTTGCATCTAAAAGTGAGTCCCATTCTAACTCATGTGAGTCTATTTTTGAATCATTATTTGGTCCTTGTGATGTAGAAGCCTCAAGATTGGGAAGAGTTTCCCCTTTTCTAACACTAGCATTGTTACTATTTGTCACAGCTAGGATAGCAACACTTTCCATTGTCAATCTAGTATTCATACTGTCAGTTGTAAAATCTTTTGAATCTCCCCAAAGGAGATTTGTTGAAGGCACCCAATCATCAGACATGTCTTGTTGATTGGAAAGATTAGGTGTGTAGTCTGAGTCATTGTCACTGTCTGTCGCAGCTGAGACAAGGACACTTTTTTGTTTCTTATTTTCAAAACCTAAGCCAACTGTTGACTTATTCCTTCATCCAAAAAGGGCATGGTTAAGAGGTTCAACCTTAACATCCAACCTATGACTAAGGGGACCATGTCTTGGATAACCCATATTCTTGACCAATGTATATCCTCTCCCATAAGCTCTAGGGGAAGGTGCAAAATTTTCATTATGTAGGTATTTCTCTTCTCGGTAAATCCAGTCCCTAACGACAACCTCTTCTTTTTCTTCTTGAATTGGAACTAAGGATTCCACAAACTTATCGAACAATGTCATGGCCAAAGACAAGGGCTTCATTTCTTGAGAAGGTTTGCCATAAGACCTAGGGGAAATTGGCAATTTTGTGAATGAATCCAATTTTTAATCCCCCATACCAAGATCTATGGTCTTGAATTTATTCTTGCATTGTTCAAATGCAGTATCAAAAGTGTTAGCCTCCCTATTCAAAGGAATGTGAGACCCTGCTAAAATTGTGTTGACTGACAGTGTGCTGTCCCCAGGTATGCAGACTTCTATTCCATTGTAGGGGAACTTTACACACTAATGATAAGTAGATGAGACCACTTGCATCTCATGTATCCATGGTCTACCTAATAAAATATTATAAGCCAAAGGACTGGCATCAACAATCTAAAACAAAATATCTTTCTCTACAGGACCAATTCAGATAGGAAGAACAACCAATCCTTTAGAACTACATTTTGCTTCATCATAAGCCTTGATAGTTGTCTTCTTCCTTGTATCAATGACTTCTTCTGAATAACCCAAGGCCTTCAATAAGCTCAAAGAACAAATATTAAGCCCAACACCCCCATCTATCAACACGCGCTTGACACGGGTCTTGTGGATCATAACCTCTATATGAAGGGCCAAATTGTGTGGGTGGCTTAATGACTTGTCATCTTCTTCTGAGAATGTAAGGTAGTGAGGGCTAGCCAAGTGGTTGACCATATTCTGGAATTGATCTACATATATATCTTTAGGGACATTAGCCATTTGCAAGGCATCTTCAAGGACATGCTTATGCTTAGGGGACAATTCCAAAAGCTTAAAGATTGAAATCTGCACTGGTGTACATTGTAATTGGTCAACAAGATTATAATTCAACTCAGGACCAACAACAAATTTTGAAAGAACACCCTTTGACACTAGCTGCTTAGACTTACTAGAGTTAGGACCTCTAATAACAATGGGAGCTTGAGACTGGCTTCTAGTGACAGCATTGAGGGGTTGAGACATCCTTTGTGAGTGAGGACCTCTTAGAACCACAATGGGTCCTTCATCAAGCATAGGATTTGAATCCACATCATATCCATAAGGGTCTTTCACTCTCATCATATTGACATTATCATCAACAATTTCAAGCATATTAATAACATTTTCAGCATTTGTGTAGGTGTAGTTGATAGTAGCCTTGCCGTTCTTGTTGCTAGAATTCTCTCCTTTCTAATATTTGGGTAAGGGTTCTTTAAAAGCTTTATGATCCACATTAGTGGTTAAACCATCAAATTGTAATCATCCACTTTCAATGAGATCTTGGACAAGATGTTTAAGTTTAAAACAATTTTCTATATTATGTCCAATTTCATTGTGAAAGACACAAAAGGCCTTCTCATCCCACCAATGAGGCTTAGGATCTGGTATGCGGTGCTTTGTAGGATCTTGGGGGTGCACCAAATTATGAGCAATTAACATCTTAAAAATGTCTGCATAGGAGTCCCCAAGTTTGGTAAATTGCCTCTTTTCTATTTTAGGTCTCGCTTGATACTTGGGTTTATTCTCTTGTCGTGCTGAAGATGTTTGTAGCTTCATGGCTTGGATTGCATTGGAGAGATTAAGAACTCCTTCATTCTTAGGTTGAGATGAGCCAACAACTCCGTCATTGACCACTTGCTTATTCTTGTTCCAATAAGGGTTCTTTTTGTCCTTATTACCATTATTGTTGTTGTTTTGGCCATTGTTGTTATTAGTTAGTTTAGCCAAAATTCCTTATTCTTTTAGGACATCCTCTATGCGACATGCCACTTCTACCATGGTATCAAAAGAATTAAATGGGATCTTCCCGACCTCATACCTTAGCTCTAGTATTAAATTACTCACAATGATGTCTATTCTTTCTTCCTCAGGAATTATCCTAGGATACTTTGAGCATAACCGTCTCCATCTTTGTAAGAAGGTGACAAAAGGTTCTCCTTGATTTTGTTTGAGTTTGCACAAATCAAGCATTGTGACTGACCTAGATAGATTGTAAGAAAAATGTTGGACAAATCTTTGGACAAGTTATTTAAAAGTCTTCACTGGAGGAGTAAGGTTGGTGAACCACTCCATAGCTTGACCTTTTAAACTCCTTGGGAATAATCTCATTAAATAGGAGTCTTCATGATGAAAAGCAAAGCTCATTATATAAAATTGTCTAACATGGTCATGAGGATCACCAATGCCATCATATTTGTCATAAGTTTGGAACTCAACCTTCTTAGGAAATTCAATCATCACCACACTTTTGTCTATAGGGTTGGGACATATGGAGTCCAACTTAAATGCACTCTTAGGAGCCCTCATCCTTTCTATATCCTTTTGCATTTTCATGATCACCTCATTGGTTGAAGGATTATGTTTCTTAATCTTTTGGTGGACATCAAAATTATATGGGACCTTAGCACCTTTGTTGATGAGACTTTCTAGGAATTGGTCCTTGTTTTGTTCCACATATCTTTTCACATATGCTTGAAAAGCTGGTTCTTGTTGCATAGTCATAAATCTATTTTATCTAAGTTGGCATAACTTCTTTCATGTTTTAAACCATGATGTGCTCATTGGGAGGGTTGTTTTGAAAGTCTATGAGGTGACCGTCTCCTATGGTAATCATATCTTGAAGTCCTTCTTCCTCTAGGACTTGGGGACCTTGAGGGCATCCTTGACCTTCTTCTAGGACTTGGTGAATGGGTAGATGGGGGTGAGTTGGTCCCACTATTGGTACCCCTCCCATTAAATTGATTTTGGAGTTGTTGTGCATAGAGCCTATCTTCTTCTTTTTGGGTGACTCTTTTTCTTATGTCTAATAATGCACGTTCCTCTTCCTCTAGTTGTCTAAATTTCTCCTTGTTGGTGGCTTGTTCATCTAGATAGGCTTGCTTCTCCCTTTCAATGCTTTTCAATCTTGTATTTGCATATCGAGAGGTATCTTTAAGTGGAGAAGATTGTCTTGACTGCCTTATTGCATTGGCTACATTGATGTGATGGTCACTAGATTTGTTGTTCTGGTCCTTGTGTTGTGACCCTGAATCTGAGTGAGTTTGCCTATAATGTCTCTCAGCTCATTGATGAGCATCAAAATACCTTGTGTTGTTGGGGGGTGACCCAGGTGGACTAGCATGAGAAGAACCACCATACATTCTAGTACTCCCATGTCGTTGGAAAATATCCTCAAGAGTTTGATTCATGGCTTCTCTTTGTTGTCGAGTGAAAGTGTAACTCATGTCCATACTTGATGAAAGTGGTGCTAAAGAGGTGTTCACTTCACTAGGATTACATTTTGGATTAAAACAAACCTCAGATTCACTCTTAGGAGATTGATCGAAAAGAGGTTCTTTTCCCTTGTGCTGTTGACGAGTCTTAACTGGTGGTAACTGGCTAAAGGCAATAGGGGGTCACTTCCCTTGATTGACTTGGTACCTCATTATAACTGACATAAAAGAAAGAGATTCTTGATGATGGGTCAATCTCTCAAAGTGTCAATTCCAACCTAGGATAATTGAGATTCTCTATTGTCCAAAGAGAAGATGAAAAGATAGAAAAATAAAAGGCATCACCAAAACTGTCAAAGATGTGCTTCAAATCAAAAGGTGAATACCCTTGCATTTTTGAATCAGGAGGTTGGACTTAGCAAAAATTCAAATTGAAATTGAGATATACAAAAAATGATTTGGACAATAGTAGGATCAAAATTCTCCAAGGGTGTAATCAATAATCTTAAAGATAAACTTTTCACTAATAATAGCTTTCTAACTTGGAAAATTATTTTCAAGGTAACCTTATAAATCAATTGAAATGATCCCTAAAAGGCTAAAATCAGAAATTTGTAGTCAAAATAGGTCTCTAAAAGCGAGGTCAGATAACCTACTCAAAGGCTAAGTTGTACTACAAGCAACTCAATGACTGAAACTAAGAATATTGCTAAAAATATCGAGGTGACAGACTCCAGGCAAATCAGGTGATATACCTAAGACCGGGTGATACTTCACGTGATTCTAGGTGATAGACCTCAAAATTGATAGGCAATAGACCTCATAACTGTTAGGTGATACAGTTCCAGGTGAACTATTGCACGATATTTCTCTCTTAAGCAGGCGGTGCTGATGTAGTTTTTGACCAATTTGTGCAAAATTTCAAGTTTTTAAAGTCTGATTTTGGATTTTCTAAATGTTAGGGTGAAAATGTCTAATTTCAATCACAAATTTAATAGCATTTGGACTGGTCTACAAATAGTAGAGGATCAAACATGTCTTCAAACACTTGAAACAAGGGCAAAAGAAACCTTGCCAAGACAAACATTTGTGATATCAAAAATAAAATTGCACCCTATGAATGCTACCGATTGTTTATATGTTGAGAACGTTTACACTGGTTTAGCACATTCCAGAACACTTCAAGCAATATCTAACTACAAGACAAGGCTCATTACTCATCATCTTAGCCCACAACTTGATGCCCCCTTGCCTCACACCAAGTGGTTTCCCACAAGAGATATTGGCTTTGTCATGGAAGTGTCAAACAACACAAGAAGATCTTTTGGTAGAGGAAGAGGTTCTCAAGGAAATAGAGGAAGAGGAGCAGGAAGAGGCAGCTCCTACTTTGCCACTATGAAGTGCTATCAATGTGGACAACTTGAACACCCTGCCTATAGGTTTCCTGATAAACCATCAACCTCAAATAATGAGAAGAGGGTAGCCTATACCCAAGAAGATAGGAGCAGCTCATGCACTAATGAGGTCAGCAAGTTAGAATCAGAAATGGGTGAGAATCTAATGTTTAGGAGGGTACTTATAAGGCAGCCCAATCAGGGTGAACCAAAGCAAAGGAGGGCTCTTTTTAGAGTCAGGTGTAAGATACAAGGCAAGGTTTGCAAGGTTATTGTGGATTCAGGGTCGACTGATAACATTACAGCAGAGGAAGCAACAAAGAAGCTTAAACTCACAAAGGTTCCCCATGCAAATCCATACAAGGTTACTTGGTTGAACCAGGAGTGTGCTAGTTAATGAGCAGACATGGGTAGAGTTTTCTATTGGAGGCTATCAAGACAAATTTCTTTGTGATGTCTTGCCCATGGATGCATGCCATCTTCTATTGGGAAGACCATGGAAATTTGATAGGAAGGTGATCTATGATGGAGAAGAGAACTCCATTTCTTTCAAGAAAGATGGAAGAACATTCAAAATTTAGTCCATAATTGAGAATGAAGAAGGTACTTCTAGAACACCTAGTGTGTTGCTTAGTAGTGGTAAGGAGTTTCTACATGCACTACATGAGGAGGAGACCATAGGATGTGCTATCATGGTGAAGCCAAAGGAGGATGACAAGAAGTTGCAAGCTCAAACACCATTGGAAGTGGAACAAATGCTGGAAGAATTCAGAGATATAGTAAGTGATGGAACCCCTACGACCTTACCTCCAAGAAGAGCTATAAGTCATCAAATTGAGTTTTTACCTAGTGCATATTTGCCTAACAAAGAAGCCTACAAGCTTACCCCAGATCAGAATAAGGAAGTGGCAAGACAAGTGCAAGAGTTATTGGATCAAGGGCTGATCAAGAAAAGTATTAGTCCATGTGCAGTCCCAGTGGTCTTAGCATCCAAGAAAGGAGGAAAATGGAGACTTTGCATAGATTCAAGGGCTATCAATAGGATCACTATCAGGTATAGGTTCCCAATTCCAAGAATAGAAGATTTGATGGATTGTT
Organism: Chamaecyparis obtusa; assembly: GCA_027943335.1. Lineage (NCBI taxonomy): Eukaryota > Viridiplantae > Streptophyta > Pinopsida > Cupressales > Cupressaceae > Chamaecyparis > Chamaecyparis obtusa. Next base: position 133,860 of record BSBK01008731.1, on the reverse strand, counting down.
TAGGAGGTGCTATGTACTTCACCAAGTTGGATTTAAAGAGTGGTTATCACCAAATCAAAATCAAGGAGGGTGATGATTGGAAGACCACTTTTAAAACCACAGATGGATTGTATGAATGGCTTGTAATGCCATTTGGACTTACCAATGCCCCAAGCACCTTCATGAGGTTAATGCATGAGGTATTGAAGGACTTCATAGGAAGATATGTAGTGGTGTATCTAGATGACATACTCATCTATAGAAAAACAAAGGCAGAGCATCTTGAGCACTTTAGGTTGGTTATGAAGAAGCTACATGAAGATAAATTATCCATCAACCTAGAAAAGTGTGAGTTCATGCAACAAGAGATGGTTTATTTGGGCTTTGTAGTGTCCAAGGGTAATCTAAAAATGGACCCAAGCAAGGTGGAGGCAATCTTGAATTGGCCTGCCCCTAAAACAGGGACAAAAGTTAGAAGTTTTCATGGCTTGGCACAATTTTATAGAAAGTTTGTGAGGAACTTTAGTGGGATTTGTGTACTAGTACTAGACACCATCAAAGGAGGACTGAAAACTAAGTTCAAGTGGACTAAGGTAGCTAAGAAAGCATTCCAAACATTGAAGCAAGAGGTAGCTACCAAACCAATTCTACTCTTACCTACTTTTGATAAGTTGTTCACCATTGAATGTGATGCAAGTGGTGTAGCAATAGGGGGTGTATTGAGTCAAGAAGGAAGGCCAATGACATTCTTTAGTGAAAAACTCAATGAGGCAAAGAAGAAGTATTCAACTTATGACTTGGAGTTGTATGCATTGGTACAATCTCTCAAGAAGTGGAGGCATTACCTTTTGCCAAAAGAATTTGTGGTGTTTACTGATAATTAGGCTTTAAGCTACATAAAAACTCAAGAGAAGCTTAGTAATAGGCACTTGAAGTGGATGGAGTATCTCCAATCCTTTACCTTCACAATCAAGCACAAGAAAGGGAAACTCAACAAGGTAGCAGATGCTTTGAGTAGGAAGTTATTGACTGTCCAAGAGGTACAGCTACAAAGCATTGGAATAGCAGGTTTTAAAGACTTATATGAGGAGGATGAAGACTTCTCACAAGCCTACAAGGTGTGCCTAGAGTTTGAGAACCATTTCCATGGTGAGTTTGTGGATTATACCCTTAAAAATGGATTATTGTTTAAAGGTAATCAGCTTTGTGTACCTAGAGGATCCATGAGGGAAAATATGATCCAAGAGAAGAATAATGGCAGCCTAAGTGGACATTTTGGCATAAACAAGACATTGGAGTTAGTTCAGAGATACTACTTTTGGCCTAAGCTAGCAAGGGATGTTAGGAGGTATGTAGAGCAATGTGGAGTATGTCAAAGAGCTAAAGGAGGTTCAAGCAATGCAGGACTCTATCAACCTCTACCAATTCGAAATAGGCCTTGGGAGTGTGTAAGTATGGACTTTGTGGTAGGACTCCCTAAAACCAAATCAGGTATGGATAACATCTATGTTGTTGTTGACAGGTTCTCTAAGATGAGTCATTTCATTCTATGTAGAACTACTCATGATGCAAGATATGTAGCACATCTCTTCTTTAAGGAGATAGTTACAATCCATGGAATCCCTTTGAGCATTGTGTTAGATAGGGATAGCAAGTTCATGGGCCATTTTTGGCAAACCTTATGAAAAAGGCTAGGAACTAATCTCTCTTTCATTTCAGCATACCATCCTCAAACTGATGGTCAAACTAAGGTCATGAATAGGGTGCTTGGAAACTTGCTAAGGTGTTTGACAAAGGAGTATGGGTAGACTTGGGATCTTGTGATATCTCAGGCTGAATATGCTTACAATGATAGTGTAAACAGGACCACAGGAAGAAGTCCTTTTGAGATAGTCTATGGAAGACACCCTAGAGGAGTGTTTGAGTTGAGAGACTTAGGTTCCATGGAGTTGAAGAGTGTAAAAGCTAAAGATTTCACTCAAACTATCAAGGAGGTTCAAGAGCAAGTGAAGAAAACCATTTTGGAGTCTACTAAAAAACTCAAGGCTAAAGTAGATGAAAAGAGGAAAGAAGTATAGTTTTAGATTGGAGACTATGTCATGGTCCATCTTAGTAAAGCAAGGATGTAGAAGGGCATGCCCACCAAGCTACAGATGAGGAGAGTAGGCCCATGTAAGATTCTATCCAAATATGGAGAGAATTCCTACAAAGTGGACTTGCCATCAGATTTAGCCATCTCACTGATGTTTAATGTTGCAGACCTAATCAGATTCAAAGGAGATATCAGTCAGCAAGGTATAGCTCCACCAAAGGTACTAAAAGATATGGAAACCAATGCAATGCCCAAGAAGAAGCTAGCCAAAGTAGAGGTCTTAGAATCTAGAGTGAAGAAAACTAAAAGGCATCAAGTTTACATGGAGCACCTGCTCAAATGGAAAGATCAGCCTGAATCTGAAGCCACCTGGATTGAGGAAGGATAGTTCAAAAAGTTTGGTATTGATTTGGCTCTTCTTGACCCCAAAGTGCCTTAGTTGTGCTAAGGGGGAGTATGGTGTAGGAGCACCCTTCCAAGGGCTCCCACCAATAATTTTGGTTATGAAAAACACTTGTTTAGTGAAGGTTGTAAGTACAATAAGAGTGGTGGACTGATTTGTGTGTGTAGGCCTAAGTAGAGGGCTTAGTTTTTGTTGTGTCTTTCCTTACTTGGCTGTACAGTGACTTAGGACAGGTTGGTATCCTGAGGTCACTTCTTTTCTAGAGTTAATAAGTCTATGGATAAAAGGTTAGGAGGGTTGTTTTTATTATTCAAGCATGTAAAAGACCTTAGAAAGGTCTTAGGAATGGAGAGAGCAAGAAAAATTGCTCTAAAAGTTGCTTAGCAACTTTTGTTTTGTAATGAATAAACCTCACCAAGGAGGCTCCTAACCCTCACTAGGCTCTTATCTTGAGGAGAAGCCTATATTAGGCTTGAAAAAACCTAATGACAAGGTTGGCAATTAGAATGTACGACAAATGTACAGAAACAATAGACTGTGTATGCAAGAATTATGTTTGACAGTCAATATAATGGCTTGAAGTGTTGGAATAGTGTGTTGCTGTTGTTATCTTAGGCTTGTGTAATTATATTATGTTGCTTTTACTTCATTTATAAGTTTCTAGTTTAGTTTTTGCTTGTTCATTTTGTATTTCTTAAGTTGGAGAGACTTAACAGTCCATTGTTCAGTTTGGAGGAAATGATGAAGTAGGGCTTGTAGCTCCTATCCCCATCGTGGTAAATCCATGGCACTTTGGGATTAGGTAGTGTAGACCCTACCTTGTATATTTGTGCAAATAGGGGCCCAAAATTTAGGTGCAAGCATGTGCTTGACAAAGCCCTAGGTGAGCTTGGCAGTGCCCGGCTAGGAGCAGTCAGCAGACTAAAGGCTCTAGCAGATAGTGGAAGTTTTTCAAAGCATGCCCTTTGGAGGGAGTCAAGGGCCATAAGAGAAGGTAATATATGGTGAAGGAGAGGCTTTGAGGACTTCAAGAAGGGTCTAAAGAAATGCAAATAGTTCAGTGACTCTGTGAAGTCCATCAAACCCTTAAAACCCTCAGTTTTGGTATAGGCACTATACGACATGTTGGTGGCTTGAGACCCCAAAAATAATTGAGGTCTAGTCATTTGAAATAGATGTTCTTAAGATTAGAAGGTTTGAATCCTTGAGGGGAAGGAGGAAAAATCCCTACAAAATTGAAAGGAGGCCTAATTGGCACTTCCTTGTAGCCTTGATTTACAAAGAAACTCCCAAATCGGGTGAAGACCCAACCTAGATAATGCATTGAGGAGGTGTCAAATGACTCAAAAACACCTTGAAACTCACCACATTCTCTGTTAGAGCATGGGAAGGAGTTGGAAGCCTAAAAGACCCTTATAAGCCTATGTAAGGGATAGTTGCTTGAGAAAAAAGGTTGTAATGTTGGAAGATGAGATAGCTTAACTTGGTGGGTAGGTTAGGGTAGGTCAGGGGATCCTTGGATGAGTAAGGAGTCCTATAGACCATCATAGGTATCAGTAGAACACTTGGATCCTAGAGAGGGTCAGGGGCATAGGCTAAGCTAGTCTATCCTAGCCTCCCCATCAATGAAACGCTTATTATATAGGAATTTTTATATTTATAGTTGTGTATCTAAGATTTTTGGTAATTCTGTATCTAGGACTTTTGATAATGTTAATGTATTTATACATAATATGGTTGTATCGATGATATACAATATATTTATACATGATATTGTGTCTACACTCAAGCTCCTATAATGATGAAATACTTGCAAGATTGCAAATATTTGACTTGGTTGAAAAATTTGTGATATGGCCAAAATTATCATTTTCATGCATTAGATTTTAATAGTAATAGTTTTTGATTGTAATATAGATTTCATTAGCTTTGTATTTATCCCACTATGTAACCATTTGGCCTATTAAGCCCTATTGGCCAAAGGTGGGTCAAAGTGGTCAAAATGGTCAAGTAAGGTTGACCTAGAATGAAAATGAAGTTTTTTGTTCATCTAAATCACATTGTTCATGTTTTTGAGGTTATAAGTGTTATTGACGTAAAAGTGACAAAAGTTGCAATGATGCTCAATTGAAAGTTGCACGATTGCGTATCTTTCAAACCATTCATCCTAGGACTGAAACACCTTCTCTTTTAGCTCATGTTATCCTAGTGAACACCAATGAAAACCCATTTCCTCCCATGGATATTCTTGAACATCCATGAATACCATATACCAAAGTGTCCCCAAGGTGCACTAAGCACGATCATGCATAAAACTTTATAAGATCGTAACTCAGAGCTCATGAGAGATATCATTGACTTGTTAGGGGTTCCAAGACCATGTTGGAAAGGCATACAATAACCTCTCTTCATCATGGGAGATTCCACTTCATTTGAATTTGGTAGGGCGATCTTGCTCTATGCCAAAAGTTGTAGTGATGCTCAGTTGAAAGTTTCACCACTATGTATCTTTCAAACCATACATCCTAGGACCAAAAAAATTTCTTCATTAGATCCAAGTGGATGGGTGAACCCCAATGAAAACCATATTCTTCCCATGGAGATGCATAGAACATCTGTAACCACCCCATATCAAAGTGTCCCCAAGGAGCACTAAGTGTGATCATGCAATAAACTTTATAGGCCTGTAACTCAGAGCTTGTGAGATGTATCATTGTTCTATTTAGTGCTACAGGACCATGTTGTCAAGGCCTACAATAAAATATCTCCATTCTAGGATATTTGACCTCGTTTGAATTCAGTAGGGTGATCTTGGTCTATGCCAAAAGTTGTAGTGATGCTCAGTTGAAAGTTACACCACTGCGTATCTTTTTCAAAGAGTTCATCCTAGGACCAAACCATCTACTTAGTTAGCTCTGATTAGCTAGGTGAACTTGAGTGAAAACCCCATTCCACCCACAATGATTCTCAAATATCTATGATTACCCCATACCAAAGTGTCCCCAAGGTGCACTAAGCATGATCAGATAGAATATTTTATATGCTCGTAACTTGAAGCTCATAAGAGATATCATTAATCTATTAGGTGATACATGATTGTGTTAGAAAGTCCTACAATAACCTCTCTCCATTGTGGGAGATTCAAATTTGTTTTAATTTGGTAGGGTGATCTCTCTCTATGCCAAAAGTTGCAATGATGCTCAGTTGAAAGTTACACCACTATGTATCTTTCAAACCGTTCATCTTGCAACCAAACCATCTACTCTGTTAGCTCTAGTTGGCCAGGTGATCCCCATTGACAACCCTGTTCTACCCATGGAGACACATAGAACATCTATGACCACCCCATACCGAAGTGTCCCCAAGGTGCACTAAGAATGATCAGACAACAAACTTTATAGGCCCATAACTCAGAGCTTGTGAGAGGTATCATCAAGAAGTTATGTGATATAGAACCATGTTGGAAAGTCTAAAAACAACTCTCTCCATTCTAGGAGATTCAACCTCATTTGAATTCGGTGGGGTGATCTTGCTCTATGCCAAAAATTGTAGTGATGCTCAGTTGAAAGTTACACCACTATGTATCTTTCAAACCATTCATCTTGGTACCAAACTATCTGCTCTATTAGCTTTGGTTGGCTGGGTGAACCCTAGTGACAACCCCATTTTACCCACAAAGATTCTTGAACATCCATGACTTCCCCATACCAAAGTATCCCCAAGGTGCACTAAGCATGATCGAGCAACAAACTTTATAGTCTTATAACTCAGAACTCATGAGAGATATTGTCAATTTGTTAGGTTCTATAGGAATGCATTAGAAATTCCTACAATAACATCTCTCCTCTTTGAGAGATTCAACCTCATTTTAATTTGTCAAGGTGATCTCACTCTATGCCAAAAAATGCAATGATGCTTAGTTGAAAGTTGCACCACTACGTATCTTTCAAACCGTTCTTCCTATGATCAAACTATCTTCTCCATTAGCTTCAGTTGTCCATGTGAACTCCATTACAACCCCATTTTACCCATAGAGATGTATAGAACATCCACAACCACCCCATACCAAGGTGTCCCCAAGGTCTATTATGCTTATCAACCTAGTTGCGGTTACCCTATAAGTAAGAGGAGTTAGGGTATGAAAATGTGGAGTCTATTAGCCCAGTTTTGGTAGATATTATGCCTATTAACCTATTAATTTGGTTGAAAAAAATATTTTGAGGGTAGTTTCTTTGAAAATGAAGCCTAATTAGGTCTATTACGCATGACAACGCATGACAAAGATAAAATGCATGAAAAATATATAATATAGAAATGAACGTACATACATACATACAACACATGATAAAGATATAATATGGAAATAATACATACATACAATGCATGAAACATATGTAATATGGAAATAAACATACATACATACAACACATGACAAAGATAATATGTAAATAATACATACATACAACGCATGACAAAGATAAAATATCTAGAAATGAACATGTTCTATATATATGTGAAATTTTTTTGGACAAGATGTGGCACATGCCATCTCAAAATATTTATGAAGTCTACATATCTAGATACAATATGGTATACACCATCTCAAAATGCTCCATATGGCATCTCAAAATAAGAAATAACTACAAATGTTTCTAGGACATCCTATTCTACTGGTGGATCATAAAAATGGAGCCTCTTTGAATTACTATTTGGCTCTGGTGGATCTTGCATGAAAACAAAAGTGAAACCCCAAGTTAGATTACATAATTTATAAGGTTTCTACAAATCAAAAATATAAATTCAAATTCATAGTAAAAAATAATAAATAAACAAATTTTAAAATTTAACTCTCATGTGCCTCACCTCTTTGTCTCCTTATGTGGTTAGGAGTCCTAGAACATATGTCCTTAGTAGTGAAGGGACAACACTACCAATGTTGGCTCCAACTTGTATATGCTTGCAACCATGATATTGATATATGAGTTATACTATTTAATGTTAAATCCTTGGTAGAAAAATAAATTTACAAAATAATTGAATTAACATTAAAATGTACCCGTACTAAACTTTCTTTAGGCAATGTCATTTGGGTCAACAACGATACAAAGCCTTGGAATTGTTCCTCTCTCAAACTAGGGGTTACCTAAAAAATTCAAAAAGATACTTGATACAATCATGACTTGATCATGTATATACTTGATAGTAAAATACAAACAAATAAATTTAGAAATATGTGTACCATGGGGCTATCACTATGAATTGAGATGCATGTGACTCTACATTGGCGAGCCGGTGTCATGACATCATCAAACACCACCCTCCATCAAAAAAACCATGTAAATTAAAAATGAGTACGCACACATGACAAGTATACATATCCATAAACAATCTAAAACACTTAATTACCTTGCCCTTTTCAACCCCTGATGCTTGAACACCCTCACATTTCCCCCTAATGGAAGCTGATGAAACATGCAATAGTATTTAATAAGATGATCATAATTTTTTTTAATATTATAGATCATTTACAAACCTTGTGCTAATTTGAGCAACAACATGAGAATTACAACTTATAACTTTGCAAAGATGTCCCTCTTGGGATTTGAACTAGGGTCTCCACAATAAGAACTCAATGCTTCAACCAACTAAGCTAAACCCCTTGGACGATGATCATAAAAATTAGAAAACACATGTATATACTAATATAAAAAAGGAAACCAATAAGTAAATTAAAACATATATACCATGGAAGTGTCAAGGCCAAATGAAATGGCTGAAAATGTGGAGCCCTCCACCTATGTCATCTCATCCTCTTTCATGAACTAAACGTGAATGGACCACATATATATATATACATAAGTGGGTAGTCATTATAAATAAATTCTACTAAAAATATGAACATTTGAAATTAAATACAGTGTGACTTGAGTTAAATGTTTATTCTTACCATAACAGTAGGAGTCCATGGTTCTACATGCCCCTCCTCATCTCTTGTGTGATGTACCTCTCCATGAGGTGCTTTATTCCCTATAGCAACCTATGTTGTATCATCCACCTCAAACACGTAGTCATATGCATCACTATCATTCAAGGGACCCAAACAAAAATTATTGCACATAATGAAAGTATGGGGCACACAAACATGTGAGCTTGTGGAGGATGTGGAAGGGATAGAATCATCAACATGATGAGTCAACAATGTTGCACTCTACCTAACTAGTAGATCACTCAAGGTGTGAATGGCTCTAATAGTCTGTGACCCAGCCTCAATAATAATATTAGGATGATGAACTATAGTAGGGGGTAAAATATCAGGGGGCCACATATGTATGGGATTTCATCGGGTGTTCCCATGGCCTATCCTAAGGAGTGCCTAGGCCTACACCCTAGTTCAGTCTCAGGCTCCAATAGTTAAATTTGTGATCAAGCACAAATTTAGCATATAATTATTTAATAAAGTACAATGGGACCTCCAAATTATTGTAGGGTGGTCTATTAAAAACCATCCACCGGCACTCCCAAAAGTGGTCACGCATCACATCATTTGTGCACCACTTAATTAACAACTTGGGATTTTTAGGGCCCCCTTTTAATCCCATTTTGGGATTCACAAAATGGTTACATATGTCAAGCTTAGTTATATTTAGGCCTATAACTACATCATAATCAATCGCTTCGTCAAAATTGATGTGCATGGAATTGCGCCAAAGCAATGCAACATTATGTTGCTTTATAAGTTTCTCCATGTTTTCAATAATGGAGTTCAAGGTGGAAAACATGGGGCATAATGTAGGGATATTGGCATATGTGTTTTGGAAGCCCCTTAGTTGGTTTAAATTTTCACTTATGAGCTCCTCTAAAGGTTGAGGGTTGAGAACTGGTTCATCGACAGGTGGTGGCAGATTATTTTCAAGTGGTAGTGGATTCATTTGTGGTAGTTATGGATTGTTTTTGGGTTTGTTATTTGGAGGGGGGGTTTGGTTGGTTTTATTCCATGCTTGGTTACATTAAAAATAAATTTTTAATTACAATCAAAATTTAAAACTAATCAACAAATTTAAACAAAACCCAACTTTTTAGCAAAAAAACAAATGTTTCATTAAAAAACATTAAAAAAAAATATAAAAATTTATACATACCTTAATGATTTTTGCTTAAAATTGGAAAGAATATGATTGTATACCTGATCACAAATTGCATACACGATACAAACCCTCCATTTTTACAATGTAAAATGATAAACGTTGGCTGTGACTTATTTTTTTACTGGAAAATATTAGGTATCCAATATTAAATCAGGTACTTGATTTGTTATCATATATCCGATTAGGCTTGTGCATCCTAATTAGCTTTGGTCATGTGTACTAACACCCATGCCTACTAAAAAGTCAACACACTTTTTAGTGCATTTTTGGATTTGTGAAAAGGAGATCTTTTTCACATCGCCACTTTTTTACATACCATGATCCTGCACATACCTTGTATTGTGGGATTTCTACAACTATAGTGAGTTTTGAAGCATTGATCGAGGTATGAAAGAGATTACTTAATTTTATTTGTTATTTTAATAGTTTATATTAACATTTTTAATGATATTCATGTATGTGTTTTAATTATTATTTTAATTGTTTTTGTAGGGATTTGTAACTCTAGATCATTAGCGTGTCACTCCAATGGATGAACATAGTGACTATTTGTTAGGGGTAAGTAAATAATCTATTGTATGTCTTCCTATAATTTAATTTTGATGTATACTAGTTATTGATGTTTATACTTGTGATTTTATTAGTTGGAGCTCCAAAGGAGTTTAGAGAGGAGAATGAGTGAGCACACTCACAAGACTCCAACATACACTACATCTCCATCCACCTGACATTCAAAGGAAGCTCATGATTTTTTTTCTTCCCCTTGTGGGAAATGACTAGATTAGGGACATATTTTGTATGCCTATATGACATTTTTTGTATATTGTATAAGTGACATTCTACATCCATTTGAAATTTAGGAAGCATGTATAATTATATTGGATATATTCTATATCTAACATTATTGGATTTATATGTCACTTTATGACCCATGAATATTTATAGTTCATGTTTTATGTATGTAGTTCATGTCTTGTATATTGACATATACTATTTCATGTTTATGTGGATGTCTTATGCTTTGTAGATTGATCATGGCTTACATATATTTATGCTTGCATGTATCTATATGCATGTTTCATTCTATACAACTTTAGTTCCACTACTTTTAGCTCAATCATTTTATGGAAAAGGTGATGATGTACATCAATATATGAGTATCTAACATGATACACTATTTTTTGTTGGATTTGTAGTTCATTTTTTGTTTAAAAAAATACTTGGACAATCTTGTGGTTGATCTAGTTCCTTAGTATCCAATGAAGACACAATGATTTTTACCATTCTTTTGATGAATTTTAATTTTTTATCTTCTATGGAGACACAACCATAATTCTTAAGATGCCTTTGATGAATTATTGTTTTTATCTTCTACGAAGTGTAGTATCCTTCTTGATGACTTCTTACACTCCAAGAAAATAGTGTCAAATCATGGTAATAGATCATCAACATTGTCTACATAAATAGAATATGTATACCCTATTAGAATAGGATCTTCTCCATGTTTATATTTGTTATCAAGTTGTCATGTACTTGAAACATACCTTTTATTCTCTTAGTTGCATTCTAATGTTTGACATTTTAAATTGCCTTTGTAACTAGACAAAATGCCAACAACAAATGTCATATTTAGTCTTTCAATAGAGGTGCAAGAAATTTTGACACAAGTTTTTAATATAAATACCATCAAATTTATTTAGGATGAAGTTAGGACTAATTTGAATTGAACTTTATTGATGGAAATATGACAACAAACAACTAGGGGGGGGGGGTGTGAATTAGTTGTCTCCAAAACTCCACAAACTTTAAAAACCTAAGCCATAAACTTCATATATGATAATTAACATGCAAAAAAAGATCTACAACACATCAAGAACACATAACACCAAGAATTTTTTTCATGTGAAAACCTGGTCAAGGGGAAAACCAAGGTGGGGACGAAAGCCACAAGATAATGTACTCAATTAAAATCACTATACCCTGTTAGGAGTATTAAAATGGGAAGGCACATGCATTCATGAACACTTCCTAGAGCACATTTCTTAAATACAATAAGGAATGCTTACTTCCTTACAATAATCATGGACTATAATCCATAGTGGAGAACAATCCACTGATCATGAACTATATAATAACATCTTCAACATGCATGGATTAGTTCCATTAAAGCACAAATAAAAATTTATTTTCCACACTAGATCTCTTCCTCAATTGTATATTCCACTCATACCTCTTCATATGCATACACTTCTCATACACACTCACTTATGATCCACAAAGGGATACAATTACATTTATACAAATCATCAACCTTGAGAAAATAAATAAAGTCAGCTAAACTCTCACCACCTAAATATTAAGAATGCATCCTCTCAATTAAAAATATTTAATGTGAACCAAATAATGTTGTCTAAGACATATCTCAAATCATCATTAACATCCTTAAACACACTAAGCACCCAAAAATCATGTCTCAAACATCTACAATACGCTACAACACCAAGTCAACCAAGAACATGAAGAATATGATCTCACCAATAGAAAATCACCAAATGCGATCACCATGATCAATTAAAACTAGAAAAACAATAGGAACATGATCTATAAAAATCCACATCAACTCAAATCTTCAAAATCATCAACATCATTGAACCAAAATTCAAGAACACAATAATAATCATTGTCAATCAAGAAAAATAGCTTGAAAACCTACAAATCATGAACCAATTGAGATGAGGACACACATCAATGTTCCAAACATGCTACATAGACCCACATATGAAAATATTGCAATACCAAATCATATCTAACCAAATATTGAAACATTGTCACCTATGAACATCCAAAAATACCAGTCTCAACATAGAAACTCATAACTCACTGAAATCATCATAAGAACCTTTGTAAGTTGACATAAATGAGATATAGACATTCCTCAACATATCTATACCATACAAAGATTATGATCTTTAACACAATAGATACACCGAACCAAAAATCTTACTGGACATCACAAGAACACTATCTCAAATAGTAGAAATATGTTGACATCAATTAAAAAACATCAATGTCAGCACATATATGCATATAATTCAAAATATCTCCAAAAATATCCCCCTTTGGCATTGATGGAAACATATGATGTAAAAAATAATTAATGCACAAAGAAATCAAATCAATAGTACTACCAAGAAAATCCATACATATCTTTCATAGTCTCTCTACAATTCCTCTCATACTAGATCTCTCCCCCTTAGCTAAATCTCTCCCTAACTATATTTCTTCCTCTCCCTTTATTATTCACATACATATCTCTCCCCCTTTCACATTAATGGAATATACTAATGCAGGAGCATCTCAGGTTGTTGACAATCCTGTATCATCAAAAACAAGTTAGAGTTTTTAGTTTTTCTCGGTAGATGCTTTTGGGCTCTCGATGATGTTTTCCTATTTCCACCAACGGGGCTCGATTGCTACTTGATTCCTTCATTTACCGAGTTGGCTTGGTTGCTACTCAGTTCCTTCATTTACCGAGTTGGCTTGGTTGGTTCACCGAGTTAATTTCTTGGCAATTGCTAATCTTTCTCATCAAGTGGTTTATTTTAGATTTCTTTTGAGGCCGACTTGTGCATTGAATTTTGGTTGTGGAGTTAATGTTGGTATCAATCATTGGGAAGTGTGTGGACCTAGATATGGTCATTTCTTTCTCCAATGATGGATCTGAAGGCTGACTTATTTTGGTAGCCTCTTGTATAAATAATGTAGTTGGTTGTAGTTTTAGGTATTAGTTTTTGGAAGAGATAGAAGATAGTTTCTGAAAGATGAATCCTCCCATGTTGGAGGACTGTTGTAATTGAACCTGAATGTATTTGGCCATAACTAGAAAGACCTTACAACCCAACATGTATGAGGTTATATATGAATGATAAATGATCTTTTCTACATTCTCTCTCTCTCCATGTTGTGTTATTGCTTTCATTTCTTGTTTCTGCAAGGAGGTTGGTGATTAGGGTGTGCTTTTGGCCCCTCTTCCCACCCTCTCTTACATCAGGTGGTATCAAAGCAAGGTGGAGACCTGGATCTAAATTTATGAGTTTAGGTTGAGGGTTCCTTCTTGCAAACCCTAGTTGATATTTTTGTGGGGTGGCAGATTATGATCTGACCTCCAATTGTATAGGGTTTCAAGATGGTTCATGGGAGGTGAGATGAAGATCCAAGATTAGCAGACATGCTAAGACAAATTGCTGCTAGGTTAGAAGCTGTTGAGACAGCCCAATGCCAAGGAAGACATCTTGAGGATGTTAGTGATGAAGAAATTGAAGATGAGCAAGGTGAAGTAGAACTTGCACCTGTGACGGATCAAGGTGAAGAAAGAATTTTGAAGACATTGACAAACCTGAAGTCTACACCACATTTCAATCCTCTTGAATATAGTTGAAGGATGGATTAAGATGAAATGATGGATTGGATAACCAAGATGGAAAAGTATTTTTAATATGAAAATGTTCCCGAGGAGAAAAAGGTGAAAATTACAAGCACAAGATTGAAGAGTCATGCATCCTTATGGTGGGAGCATCCACAATTGGATAGAAAAAGGAAATGAAAAGATAAAATCAAGGTATGGAATAAGATGGTAAATAAATTAAAAGGAAAGTTCTTACCCTATAATTATCATATTAACCTAGTTAGGAGAATGCAAAGTTTTAGACAGAAAGATAGCTCGGTAGAAGATTATATTGAGGAATTTTATAGATTAGATATCAAATCTAGACATGATGAGGATGAAGTGGAAAGAATTGCTAGGTACCTAAATGGGTTAAGAGTTTCTATTCAAGAGGAAATCAATTTGGTTAAGTTAGAAACCCTCGAGGAAGCTTATCAATTTTCCTTGAAAGCTGAGGAGAAATTGAACAAAAGACATGAGAAAAGACAAAGAGGAAGAGATGGTAGATTCCCTAGAGGAAGAGGTAGATCTTATGGTGAAAACAATAAATCGGATCAAGACAAAATAAATCAAGACAAAGGCAAGACTGAGTGGAAAAGTGAAAGTTCTTCTACAGGAAGAGGTAGTCACTACCAAGGTGGTTATATCAGAGGTGGATTCTGAGGAACTTGTTACAATTATGGAGAAGAAGGAAATAGATCATTTGAATGTACACATGCAAGTAAGAATGTCAGTAATAATAGAAATTATTTGGTGCAAGAAGAATCACTGAATGAACCTGAGAAGGAAAAGAACTCGATGGTCATGAGAGCACTATGGAGTGAAAGTAATAACAAAGATCTGGTAAGGTAAAGTTTGTTCAAGATTAGATGGAAAATTACTGATGAAGTGTGGAAGGTAATCATTGATAGTGGAAGCTTAGAGAATTTGGCATCTAAGGAAATGGTTGCAAGTTTGCAGTTGGAAAGGTTGAAACACCTAAAACCCTATCAAATTTCATGGATCAAGGATGAGCATACCTTGTTGGTAAGTGAACAATGTTATGTGAATTTGAAAATTGGCAAGTACTATGATAAAGTGTTGTGTGATCTCATGCCTATGAATTATTGTCATATTTTGTTGGGCAGACCTTGGCAATATGATAGACATGATGTTTATGATGGGAGATTGCATAAATATACTATTTGGGCTGATGGGAGAAGACAAATCTTGTTACCTTTGATTAAAGAATCTATTAGTAATGCTTGTACATTTGTGAGATTTTTTTCGATGGAAGGAAGAAAGTTTGTTAAGGATTTTAAGAAGAATGATATATGTTTTGCTGTGATTCCTAACAAATTGAGTGAGAAAATAGTAGATAATATCCCCGAAGAGATTGATAATATACTCACTAAGTATAGAGAGATTGTTAGGAATGAATGCTGGATGTTGGTAGTCATTCTATAGTAGTTGTTGTTGCATTCATGACTATGATTGTTATTGATGTCAACACAGTGATCTTCTAGAGACTAGCAAAGAAGCAGACAATGTTTTGATTAGCACACATGGGATATTGCTGTTGGAGCTATATGATGTTGAGGTTATATTATTTGATATGTTATTTGTCTATGGTCAAGAGTGCAGATAGTAATTCATTTATTCATAGAAGTTATGAGCATTTTGGTGGAAGCAGTATTTAGGTAGTGTTCCTGAGTAGCGGTTTGTGGAAATCAGATGATATCTCCTAATCGGGATGGAATCTAGTTTTGTGCAATTAAAGGGAAGGTTGAGACACATTGATAGTGATGTGGTTCATAGTGAAAACTTTTAGGTCGTATGAGTGAAGAGTTATTATATCTGGAAGCTAACAGTTTTGTGTAATTTTGATGTAGCGTGTGGAAAATTTTATTTTGTATTTGTGTGCCGACTCATTTGTAATTATTTGAGTGTGGTATAAAGGAAGGAATGTTTTTCTTTATTGAATGGAGTAGTAGTAATGTGAAAGAAGTGTGAGCATGGTATGGTTGAATGCAAATGTAAGCATGAAGTGAAGAAAAGAGCTAATGAAGTTGTGAAAGAGAAATTGTGAAGGAAGACATGCGAAGTACAAAGATCTGGAATTGAGATCTGGTGTAGCAGTGAGTGTAGTTTGGCATAGTAAGGAGGTAAAATATTTCATATTATTCTACTAAATAATATTAAGGTCATTTGGATAGTGTGTTCAGTGATCTTACCCTGAAGCTGTTTGGGTAGTGGGTCCTTTTGTCTTCCATAACTCCTAACAGGGTTAGAATCTTTTAACAGGGATTCAAAATCTCCTAACAGGGATTCATATGTACTAAATGTATTTCATAAGACTCCTAACAGAGTCCATCCTTTCACAAGGAATATTTATATTAGTGCATCTTTTGTGGGCATCATTCCCACCGGGGTTTAGTCTTTGATCAAGAGGTTCCCTAGTCAACATATCTTGTGTTATTGCGTCATTATGTATGAATATCTTTCTATGGTTGGTAATTACATTGCTTACATGGTTAAATGCTATTGAAGTTGATAAAGGTTATAATTATTTGATAACTAATTCACCCCCCCCTCTCAGTTATCTTAGTGGACTTTACTTTCTAACAATTGGTATCAGAGCAACAGGTCCTTGAAAGAAAAGTTTAACAGCTTAAGGAGATCTATGGAAAATTTTAGGAAAGAAAGCCCTAAGTTTGATGGAGTAAATTTTGATAGCTGGAAAGAGAAGATGAAGACACATCTACTATGTTTAGGACCAAGTTATTGGTTGATTACAAAGAATGAGAAGACTATCATTGGAGAACATAATCTTGAGACAAGATCTAAAGATGAGCTAGATCTATTCATGTGTAACATACTTGCAAGAGAAGCACTTTTGACAACACTTCTGGAAAATGAATACAGTCAGGTAAAATGTTTAACAAAAGCCCATGAAATTTGGAAAGCTTTACACTCTACTTTTGAAGGTGATGAACATGCAAAGAGAGATAGATTACATAATTGGATATGTGCATTTGAAGATATAAGAATGATGGAAGATGAATCTGTTAGAATCTATATTGGTAGAATGTCAGAAATTGTTGCAGGAATAAAAGCTTGTGGAGGAACAAAGATAGAGAATGAAGTGATATGGAAAATTCTAAGGACATTGACTCCTGTATTTAAGTAGACAAAATAGATGATTGAATAATTTATACCTTGTACTACAAACTTTACAAGAGAGACTCTTCTTGGAAGATTAGAAGCAACAGAAATGAACCTGAGGGTATCAGGAGACTTACCTACAATGGAGATAGCATTCAGTGCTCTTAGTATTCATCCTACTTTGTCAAGAAGTACCAGTGTGAGTGGAGATTATGCCAGCATCAATAGATCTAGAAATGAAGAAGATAAGAAGATTGAAGAAGGTATTGCCTTGCTTGTGAAAAGAGAACCAGATGGTAAGAAAATTTTTAAATGTTGGACTTGTCAAGAATATGGTTATTTTTCATCTAAGTGTCCTAAGAGAGTTAAGAAGTACAAAAATAATTTCAAGCCTAGAAGATCTAAGGAATGTTATTACGCTAATGATGAAGATCTTGAAGCTAGTATAGAAAGAACTTTGAGTGAAAGTGATACTGAGAATAATGATGAAATAGGATTTGTAGCAATTAAAGAAGAGAATTTTGAATCTGATGTTAAGGAAGAAAAAGCATTAATTTTGCAAGTTGAAAATAAAGCTGATTGGATTATAGACAGTGGTTGTTCACATCATATGACTGGTGACATGTGTATGCACCCTAAAATGGTCGCCTAGACTTTGGGCCCCATTTATTTGATTTATCAATCCTGAATCATTTTGATCATTTATCAATATTTTCAACAATATCAATTTTTTGATCAAATCCTAATTTCGATCATATATTGAATTTTTATCCTTGGGCTAACCATTTATCCTAAGTCTTTATTTAATTAAAAGAAATATTTCCTCCCCTTTCAATTAAATAAAAAAGCCCCACTTTCCTCTTATCCTAAGTTGCACAAATAAAGCATTATTCCTATTTTATAAAAAGGGAAAAAGCACTTTTTGTCTCACATGAGGCTCAAAAGTCAACACTTCACTCTCATTGGAGGATACTTGTGCACATGGATTGCTCCTCTTTCAACCTCCACCGCTGATTAAGATCTTTTTGCCTCTTAATCTCCATGGTCCATTCCTTTGCATTTCTTATAAAAGGAGAGCTCTCTCCTTCATTTGCATATCCTTGTTTTATGCTAATGTTATGCTGCAGGTTTTCTAGGTACATTTGGAGCTTTTTGAAGACATTGAAGACTTGTTGCTTTCATCATTTTAGTTGCATTTCATAATAGTTTTGCTTTCATAGTTACATTCATGGCATCATAGATTAGATTTCCTTTTATGCAATAGAATAGATCTCACATAGCTTAATTAGGGGATTGGAATCTATTGTACTTCTTTTCATAGCTTAGATTTGCATTCTCATATAGTTTGCATTGCATTTCACATTGGATTCTTGGAGATATTGGCATTGTTGCCCTTGTCTTCATTGCGAATCTCTCATTGTATGGTTGACTAGCAAGGTCACCTTCTTGTAGCTCTAGCTGAGAGCAAAACTCATAGTCCCTTGCAACTCCATGCATAGAGAGCTATGAGCCGCTTTGTGAGGCCTCACTCTTGAGTAACCTTGCATGCAATGGTTCATAGAAGTGCATATTTTAGTGTGTACATTTCTGGTGCCCACCGTGGGGCAGAGTAGATTAGCTTTGTCTCTTTTAATTCTGCATTTTTCGTCGTTTTCGGATTAATTTTTGGAAAAATCTGCGTCTCTGGTTTTCTGTCTCAGATTATCGTGCGACACTTCTCAGAAGTATCGCGCGCTATACTTTCTGTCTTGGCGCGATAGTTCACGCGAAAAAAGTATCGCACACCTATATTGAAGTCTATCGCCTGGCATTGGGCGAAGTATCGCCTGGCATCGTGCAAAGTATCGCTCGACTGGGGAAGTATCGCCTGGCTATAGGAAGAAGTATCGCACGATACTGGTGAAGTCTGAGGTATATCGCCTGATCTAACAGTGAACTATTTTGTATCTTGCAAGTTTCGGGTTCTTAGCTATCTTTTTGAAATTTTTTTTTGAAATTTTGCAAATGGTATCAAAAGTTTAAGTGTGATATATTGTTGGAAAGGTCTTTTCGAGCCTAATCCAACCATGATGGTTTCATTTTCAGATTTTATCATTTGATTAGATATTTTTGCAAATTATCTAATTTTTCATGTACTAATCATTGGTAGATTTTGGATTTTGATTCTCCTAACTCTTGTTGGTCTAACAAGTTGTGGTTGTAGGTGCTCTCATTACTTGAAATTTGTCAAAAGAATGCATGTCAAAGAGGGCTACTAATGGTTTTTGTAGGGCTGCCCAAGCATAAAAACAAAATTTTTTTTTTATTTCTTGCTTGTTGTTATTTTCCTTTCATTTGTGGCATTTACTAATTGTATTAGGAATCTTAATACCTTGTGAAAGGGATCTTGAGGTGGTAGGAGAAGTATGCTCTTCACCTTTAGGTGAATCAGAAAATCTTGACCCATCTTAAGGTTTTGGAAGCAAGGGGGTAATTGATCTCTTTGCTTGGTGTGTTTGGGAGAGATTCTTGAGATAGGGGAGTATGCTCTTCACCCTTGTGGTGAACCAAAAACCTTGAACCTCAAGAGTTAATCCACTTTTTGTTTAGTATAGAAATCCTTTAGCGGGCCTGCTCTTGAGCAATCAAGAGGAACGACCCAAGTGGGGACAACCTTGTCATCATTTTACTTGGTGGCAAATGATTCCAACTCACTATAATCTCAAGGCTATCAAGGACACCAAAAACCTTGATAGACATAACACTTGTCTTCGTTTGATGTGAGTAGCTCATGGGATTGCGACCATGAGGAAAACATTGAACAAGAATGCTTAAGGTACTCTTGAGGCCGCGAGGTCCTAGTCCTTTATGAGGAGCAAGAGGGGTGTTGTGAATGGAAACCCTTATTAAGAACCATTAGATAGAAGCCACCCTCTTTTAGCCGCTTATCTTCTTAGTGCAAGGATTGATCCAAGTGGACTAACCCGGATCACCCCAAGATACTCACCATATGTGTCCCTTTGGTTGTGTTGTTTGACACTTCCATGACAAAGCCAATATCTCTTGTGGGCAACCACTTGGTGTGAGGCAAGGGGGCATCAAGTTGTGGGCTAAGTTGGTAAGTATTGAGCCTTGACTTTTTAGGATAGATTTGCTTGAATTGTCTTCGGTTGTGTGATACCAGTGCAAACGTTCTTACATACAAACGATCGGTAGCATTCATAGGGTGCTTTTTCAATTTTGATATCACAAGTGCTTGTCTTGGCAAGGTTGCTTTTGCCCTTGTTTCAAGTGTTTGGAGACATGTTTGATCCCCTACTGTTTGCAAACTTGTCCAAACACTATTAAAATTGTGATTGAAATCAGACATTTTCACCCTTACATTCAAAATTTGCACAAATTGGTCAAAATCAACATCAGTATCGCATTTGTCCATTCTTGGTGAGAAAGATTATCTCTAGAATTGTTAGTCACATTCTTGGAGAATTTTAGTACTCTTATTGTCCAAATCACTTTCATTTATCTCAATTTTAATTATATTTTGGCCTAGCCCAACCTCCTGGTTCAAAAGTGCAAGGGTAGTCACCCTTTGATTTGAAGCACTTCTTTGACAGTGTTGGTAAAGCCCCTTCTATCTTTTCATTTCTCTTTGGACAATAGAGAACTTTGATTATCCTAGTTTGGTGTTGACATTTTGTGAGGTCATCCTATTACCAGTCTTCCTTGGTCAGTCTAGATCTTAGATCCTAGGTGTTGTCATGTTGCTCAACATCTCAATGAACGTTATGGTATCAATTGCACAAGATGACTCTTAGTCTTCTTCTTTCTTCTCCATTTCCCATGTTCTTCTAAAAGTCTTCTATTCCCATGGGAAATTCTTCTTCTTCTTGATTCTTTTCCTCTTACTATCTAGTCTACCTTCTTCCATTCATCTCTTCTATTCATTTCTTCCATGCTCGATTCCTCCTCTTCTAGAACCATGAATTTCAACTATCTTGTTAAGGAACCTCTCTTGAGAATAGATGATCTTGAACTCATTGCTCAATTTGAAGAGTATCTTTATTCCTCCAATAGTCCTTCCAAATATCTCATGGGTGACAAACTTATAGCAAAAATAAAAGAAAAGATGATTGAATCTGACGCCTTTGCTAGAATCATAAACATGATCATATCACGATCTTCTTCTTCACCTTCCAAGTCTTATCATGACTCTTCCAGACATCATTCTCATTCTTCATCTTCTAAATCTTATCATTATTCTTCTAAACACTATTCACATTCTTCATCTTCCAAATCTTATCATGACTCTTCTAAACATCATTCAAAT
The DNA here is from genome assembly GCA_027943335.1 of Chamaecyparis obtusa. Lineage (NCBI taxonomy): Eukaryota > Viridiplantae > Streptophyta > Pinopsida > Cupressales > Cupressaceae > Chamaecyparis > Chamaecyparis obtusa. The sequence continues at coordinate 112,347 of BSBK01008731.1, read as the reverse complement.
TCCTCATTATCCAAGTATTCTTCTTCCACTAGGTCTTCACCTTCCCCTTCTTCACGATCTCATTCTTCTTCTACTTCTCCTAAGAGTCTTACTTCTCTTCAGAAGACATACCATAAAGAGCAACATGATAGTCCTTGTGATGTCTCTTCCACAAAGAGTGACACACCTACCTTTGATGACTATGATGACTATGATGACTATGATGATGGACAATGTAGCAATACTTATGGCAACTCTATTCCTAAGAGTCCTCCTCGTCGTGTGCTTAGGCTTACTAAAGGGTCATCTTATTGGATAGATTGTGATGGTGATCCATATGATTCTGATTTTGAGAGAAATTATGATATTTGTTGTGAACAATATGATACATCTACTTCTATTGAGGAAGAGAAAGCTTTCCGTGCTGATTATAAACGAAGATACTATGAGCATGTCTTGTCTAAAAACTCTCATGCTGAAAATAAAGATTACACTCTCCAGCAAGATCATGTTAATGCTGAACCTTTGTCTTGTGATAGTCCCCTTCCATCCTCTACTTCCTCCAATATCCACACATCTCCTAAAGATTCTGAGTCTTCCAAATCTTTCACAAATCCTTCACCCAACAAAGATCCTAATGCTTTTCATGCAGTTCCCTATAGTTATCCTCAAGAGCTACCTCTTCAAGAAACTCAAGCTAACCTTCACTTGGCTGAAAATAATTTCAATAATGCTAAACCTAAAGAGCCTAAGCCTTTATGCACTACAATGCCTACTTCAGCTAGTCCTTCACTATCTATTCCAAAGTCTTCCATACAATTTCAAAATGCTTCCTTGTCCTTAGAAGTGGCTTCATGTCAAGAGGACTCTAAAAATGATACAGAAAAGAATATAAAGAAAGATCAAGATCAAGAACCATCCATGTCATCCAATTATTTTCATGATGTCTCTGATCCATTTCATGGTTCTTTTGATCCTCTATGCTCTTCTACATTCATTCCACCATGTCTTAAGTCTTCTCCTAAGCAAGATCAAGCTACCACTTGCACTATTGAGCTTATTGACAATCAAAATAACCTTACTACGCTTGCGCTTTCCAAAAATGATACTTCCATTAAGGTTATTAAAAATGGTGTTGTTACTTCTGATGTTAAGCCTATTGAAAATCAAGAAAAAAATGATGCACTTATGCTATCCAAAGCAACTTGTCAAGATCAAAGTCTTCCATCTTCTTGTTCTACCACTCCATGTTCACTTCCACTTTCTACTCTTCCTAAGTCTTCGCAAGCTACGAACAATCCTGTCAAAGAAGGTGCTCCTATTCAAGATGTGCATGATCCTGTTGAAAATCCTAATGCTCATTCTAAAGATGCTGATATCCTTGGTTGTGATATAGATGCTGATGAACTTATTGATTATCCTTTTTCATCTTCCACGTCCATCCTTGGACCTCCTCGACCAATACTAAGGGCTTCATGTCTTCCTTCCATCTTGGGTCCTTATGTCCCTTCACTTTCCCCTCCTAATTCTCCTAATTCATCATCCATTTTGGGTCTTTACATCCCTTCATCTCCTATCTTTCCTCAAGATCAACATAGATACATACCCTTGAATCCTTTTCATCCACCAACCCATCTAAACCGGTCATATCCTCCTTCTTCTTCCACAAGTCCCAAGTCTTTTGGAAGTAACTTGAATGTTCAATACAAGAAAAAGAAGCAATACAAGAATCCATCAAAAAAAGAAGATGACCATGTCCCCTCTAATCGACATGGATATATAAAGTCAAAAGAGATATCTAAGAAGAAAACTACAAGACAAGTATGGGTTCCAAAATCCATTATTGAAGATATTCTTTCTAAATCATCAAAAATAAATGAAAAGCCTAAGGCTATATGGATTCCAAAGTCTCTCTTGAAAGAGTCTAATATTGAGCAAAAAATGAAGTTGACATTCAAGCTTCCAAAGGCTTCCACTTTATCTTCTTCCAAAAAGGATCTTTCATTCCATGTGCCTAAACCACAACCTCTGCTAAACATTCATCATATTCCTTCTCGTATTCCTTCATTCACATTTGAGAATTATAACAAGTACACCAATCCACTCTTTGAGGAGTCAAATAGCAATAATGAACCAGAATATGGTTCACATTTGGACTAGAATATGGTTTACGTTTCCTCCATTTTTCCCGTCACCCTTCAAGGTGTGTATTGATGTTGATCTTACCTTCTTTCCATCTACCTTTTCACATTCCTTCCATTCATTATCCTTCTACCTTCTATCATTTTTCCTCATTTGCCTATTCCTCGTGCGTCTTCCTTTCCCCTTCAGCATCTTGGAGCATATCATTTTGAATCCTTGACATATCATGGTTTATCCTTTCAAGGAGCATTATCTAAAAAGCTTGCCTTCTTCCAAAAAATAGAAAAAAAATAGAAAAATTCCAAAAGAAAAAAAGAAAGAGAAAAAATTGAAAAAAATTGAAAATGTGCCATGGTGAAAACTTGAAAACAGGCACCTTGGTAGCAAAAGTAAAGAGAAATAAATTCATCCTTTGGTGAAAACCACTCCCTTGTGGCACCTTGGATAAGTACCATGATGAAAACTTGGAAATCAAGCATCATGCGTAGTTCTTCTACATATTTCATCCATTCCATCTTCTCTCTTTGATCTTGACAATGTTGATCTATACATGAACATTTGGCTACTTTGTGAGCTATCTTACGGTGATCTTGCTTTCATTCCATTCATGTTTAGCCTTCATATTCATTTTCCTTCATTCATTTTAGCCTTTCCCCTTGGTCTTGATCTAATAAAAAGAGTAAAATGTGATGTTATGAAGCCTCTTGACATGTCTACTCCTTCGGACTGCATCCCTTCCTTCTTTTGCAGTGCACTTTTGAGGCTTATCCTATGCTATCCTTTCATTGCTTGTCCAAATGCGCTTTACATGACAACTTTTTTTTTTTCCTAGCTTGGGTACTCTTGAGGAGTTTGACCTTGAGGATTTCTTCCCTTCACTCTCTTGCATTCTCATGTCTTCCATCTCATTCACCAGCTTACTCATCCATCTTTTCCCTCACCTTGCTTGACATTGGGACTGCATGATGTGATCTTGCTTAAAGAGTTTGATGCCCATTCTGTCTGGGGACATCCTTTGTACATACTTATTGATCCTGAAAAAATACCCAAAAAAATTCATATATGATGCTGAAAAAATCCTAAAAAGCATAAAATGTCCTGAAAAAATACACAAAAAATCAAAATATTCAAAAAATCAAAAAAATAGAAAAAGTGCCTTGGTGAAAACCTAGCAATAGGCGCCTTGGTAGCAAAAATCCAAAAAATTGAAAAAATGAAAAAAGATCCAAGTGGTGAAAACCTGGAAACAGGCGTTGCTTGAGGCCTTTTGCACTCCTATTTGTTAACATGCGTCCTCGACACTTAACCACTTTTCATTATGCCTTGACCTTATTTGACTTGGTCTGGAATTGGTCTTTGTCTTTGTCTAAGGGGCATACCTGGTAGCATTGGTCTTTTAGGTGCGTCTATCTCTTGGGGCATTTCACAACAGGTGTTTTTCAACACCACCCCAAATAGTGTTTTTCAACACTACCCTTGCGTCAAGTGTTTCTTAACACTTATCAGATGTCTTACCCAATAGTCCAAAGTATGATGCGATATTTCTCATTAGCAGATATGATACTCAGAGTTTGACTCTATGACCAACACACACGCACTTAAACAATCAACTCGCTGATGATATGATGACTTTATTTTTCTTTGTGTGCTGTCTATGAGGATTTCTTTGATGAGTGGTCTCTCCCTGAGAAGTTTTCGATGATGCATAGCTAGAAGACTGAGGGAATGAGAACATGTTTTCTTTCTTTATCTGCTTGTGGGTATATTTTGTCGATCCTAACTATCATGAGCATTTATGCTGGTCTTACTTGACCCTATGGATTGACGAGGTATTATCCTTGACTGTTTTGCGAGTGCATGCTTCTAGCTATCCTGACTTTCATGTATCTTGATACAAGCATAATCTCGCCATATCAAATTTAGGTGATCTCACTGCATTAGCCATCTTGACCTATATGTCTTTGATGCCTAGGTGAGATTCCCACATCTCTATCTGATAAAGATCATATTCATATCCACATAGTTATGCTAGTGTGCATTGTATGATCTTATGATGCTACCAAACGCTCGATGATGATAATTAGATGTCTATAAGCATTGTGACCTTGCAAGTCAACCACTTTCATAGTAGTTTGCATTTTTTAGGTTCATGTTAGTCTAGTGTTGCACTTTGCATATGGAGAGAGCTTTCCTTTTTATCATCTACAGACTGGTTGGTCAACTGTGCTCATTTTCTGATTCTTCTTGATCATATCTTTCATTTTTGGTCTTTCATATCACATCATTTTCTATCCATTTTAGGACTCAAAATCAAAATCTGAGTCGCGTTTCCAAATTTTCCCTTTCTTTCGAGTAGTTGATTGACCTTTTGAGGCATAATTTGATTTCCGGTGGAATTTCTTCCTTCCATGTCTTTCAAATTTTCTAGTCTTTCATTCACGCTATTTCTAGTCTTCTATTTCTATTCTTCTACTTCCTCACTGGGGCATGTTTCATTGCCTAATGGTTAACCTATTTGACCCTTACATTCGATTATGATTTGATCAAATCCTTATCAATTCACTGTTCTCCTCTCTACCTGATTTCGATTTCGATTCCGAGGGGGCAGTACCTATGAGATTCTCATCCCTAATTCTCTTGATTTTCCTGATTCAGACATCTTTTGTGAGCTTTTGCTCAAAATTTGAGATTCTTATCTCCCATTTTTTAGACTTGATTATTGCCTAGCAGCGACGGTGATAGTTTTGTCTAAAGCTTGATTTGCACCTAGCAGCGACGGTGTTGGTTTAAGCTTTTGTTTATGTTTTGTCCGGATGTGATCCCGAATCGACCTCATATCTGAGTTGTTTTGTGATCCCAAATCAATCTCACATTTCAATTCTTCTTTGACTGCATGTGTTCCCAAATCGATCACACATTAGTCAAAGAGGGGCAAATGTATGCACCCTAAAATGGTCGCCTAGACTTTGGGCCCCATTTATTTGATTTATCAATCCTGAATCATTTTGATCATTTATCAATATTTTCAACAATATCAATTTTTTGATCAAATCCTAATTTCGATCATATATTGAATTTTTATCCTTGGGCTAACCATTTATCCTAAGTCTTTATTTAATTAAAAAGAATATTTCCTCCCCTTTCAATTAAATAAAAAAGCCCCACTTTCCTCTTATCCTAAGTTGCACAAATAAAGCATTATTCCTATTTTATAAAAAGGGAAAAAGCACTTTTTGTCTCACATGAGGCTCAAAAGTCAACACTTCACTCTCATTGGAGGATACTTGTGCACATGGATTGCTCCTCTTTCAACCTCCACCGCTGATTAAGATCTTTTTGCCTCTTAATCTCCATGGTCCATTCCTTTGCATTTCTTATAAAAGGAGAGCTCTCTCCTTCATTTGCATATCCTTGTTTTATGCTAATGTTATGCTGCAGGTTTTCTAGGTACATTTGGAGCTTTTTGAAGACATTGAAGACTTGTTGCTTTCATCATTTTAGTTGCATTTCATAATAGTTTTGCTTTAATAGTTACATTCATGGCATCATAGATTAGATTTCCTTTTATGCAATAGAATAGATCTCACATAGCTTAATTAGGGGCTTGGAATCTATTGTACTTCTTTTCATAGCTTAGATTTGCATTCTCATATAGTTTGCATTGCATTTCACATTGGATTCTTGGAGATATTGGCATTGTTGCCCTTGTCTTCATTGCGAATCTCTCATTGTATGGTTGACTAGCAAGGTCACCTTCTTGTAGCTCTAGCTGAGAGCAAAACTCATAGTCCCTTGCAACTCCATGCATAGAGAGCTATGAGCCGCTTTGTGAGGCCTCACTCTTGAGTAACCTTGCATGTAATGGTTCATAGAAGTGCATATTTTAGTGTGTACAACATGAAGAAGTTCATAAAGTTTAACAATTATGATGGAGGAATTGTTAGAGTTGGTAACAATGCACCTTGTTTGATTAAAGGTATAGGATCTATTACTCTTGATGGAAAGACTAATACTGATGATGTTTACTTTGTTGATGGATTGAAACATAATCTTTTGAGTGTTGGACAGTTAGTGGATAAGGGATATCAAGTTTGGTTTATTGAGAAAACTTGTGTGATAAAGGATAAAGATGGAAATATGATTGGAACTGGATCTAGAACTAGAGGTAATGTATTTCAGTTGAATCCTACTGAGATAACATGTTTGATTACTAAAATTGATGACAGTTGGTTATGGCATAGAAGGTTTTGTCATATAAACTTTGATAACATTGTGAAAGTGAGTACTACACTTGCAGTAAGGGATTTGCCTAAAATTATGAAGCCTACTAACATGATTTGCAAAGAATGTGTGATGGCTAAGAAAAAGAGAAGTTCATTTTATAGTAAGAAGTTCACATCAAAAGAGAAGTTGGAGATTGTTCATATAGACTTGAGCATCCTACCAGGACTAGAGGATTCTATGGAGAAAGGTATTTTATGATTCTTGTTGATGATTTTACAAGAATGATGTGGATTGCATTTTTGAAAGAAAAATCTGAAGCATTTGATAAGTTTAAGATCATTAAGAATAAAGTTGAGAATGAATCTGGAATGAAGATTAAATGTTTGAGATCTGATAGAGGTGGAGAATTTACTTCTAGAGAGTTTAACACTTTTTGTGAAGTGAATGGTATTAAGAGACAATTTTCATCCCCTAGAACACCTGAACAAAATGGTATTGTAGAATGAAGAAATAGGTCAGTAACTAAAGCAACAAGAGTATGTTATTTGAGAATGATTTGGCAAAGACATTTTGGAGAGAAGCAGTGAATACAACAATATATACAATGAACATAATACAAATCAGAGCAGACACAGACAAGACACCTTATGAATTATGGTTTGGACATGCACCCCCAATTAAGTATTTTAGAATTTTTGGAAGCAAATGTTATATAAAGAGAGATGATGATATTGGAAAGTTTGATCCTAGAAGTGATGAAGGTATTTTTCTTGGATATTCTTTGAAGAGAAAAGCATATAGATGTTACAATAAGAGAGCCAAAACTATTGTTGAAAGCGCAAATGTTAAAGTTGATGAGAAGTTTAAAATTCAGGAAAGAATGCTTGACTATGAATCTGATGAAGAAGCTCATCCTCAGCCTAACATTGAAACTACTGAATTATTGTATGAGACTGACAGTGAATTATTGAATGAGAGTCCTGTAGAAGAAACCAAAGAGGAATCTAGAGAAGAATCTACAGTTGAAGCAAGATCTGCAACTATGACACCAAACAGGTATATATCAAGACATCATCCTGTTGAGCAAGTTATTAGAAGTTTGGACAGAGGAGTTCTGACTCGGAATAAGGTATATTTATGTTTGATTTCTCAAATTGAACCTAAATCTACTAGTGAAGCTTGTGAAGATGAACATTGGATTAATGCTATGAAAGAAGAACTAGATCAAATTGAAAAGAACAATACATGGGAATTGGTCCCTAGACCTAAAGACAAGAATGTGATTGCAACTAAATGGGTATTCAGAAACAAGATGAATGAACAAGGAGAAGTAGTAAGAAACAAATAAATATTAGTTTGTAAAGGATACTCGCAGCAAGAAGGAATTGACTATGAAGAAAATTTTGCACCTATGGCAAGAATTGAAGCAGTAAGAATGTTCTTGGCCTATGCATCTTTTAAGAAATTCAAAGTGTATCATATGGATGTGAAGTCAGCATTTCTGAATGAAGAATTGGAAGAAGAAGTCTACATTGAGCAGCCTGAAGGTTTTCCTTTGACTCAAGAAGGAGATATGGTATGTAAATTGAAAAAAGCATTATATGGACTAAAACAAACACCTAGAACTTGGTATGCTAGACCGAATAAGTATTTGTTGAAATTGAGATTTACTAAAGGAACAACTGATAGCAATCTATACACAAAAGAAATTGAAAATAGTTTGTTGATTATAGTTATTTTTGTTGATGACATTATCTTTGGAGAAGAAGATGAAGCTAGTGACAAATTTGCTGATGAAATGAAGACTGAATTTGAGATGAGTATGATTGGTGAGATGAAATACTTTTTGGGATTATAGATAACACAAAACAGTGATGGTATCTTTGTATGTCAAACAAAGTACTTGAATGATTTGCTGAAAAGATTTGGAATGGAGAATTGTAAACCAGTTGGAACACCTATGGTTACAGGACATAAACTATCTAGCAAAGATGAAACACTGGTAGTTGAGCAGAAGAAATACATAGCCATGATTGGAGGATTGCAGTACTTAACACATACTAGACCAAATATACAACATTTAGTTGGAATGGTAGCAAGATTTCAAGATGAACCTAGAGAGTCACATTATGTAGCAGTAAAGATGATACTGAGATATTTAAGAGGTACAATGGACTATGGATTGTGGTATGAAAAATCTGATGATTTTACCCTATGTGCATATATAGATGCTGATTGGGGAGGTAGTGTTGATGACAAGAAAAGCACCAGTGGTGGAGCCTTTTTTCTTGGAGGAAGATTAGTTTCTTGGCTAAGCAAGAAGCAAAATTGTATTTCACAGAGCACAATAGAAGCAGAGTATGTAGTAGTAGCAAACAATTGTAACTAGATAATTTGGATGAAGTAGATGCTAAAGGATATTGGAATTAGGTTTGTTGATCCTATTGTCATTACAGTTAGTATGTCTAAGAATCTTGTTTTACATTCTAAGACTAAGCATATAGAGATCAAGTATCATGTTGTAAGAGAGAAAGTTGCTGAAAAATAAGTCAGATTAGAGTACATAAGCACAAAGGAATAGATAGTAGACATATTTACAAAGCCTTTTCCTAAGGATACATTTGAGTATCTAAGAGGTATGCTTGGGGTTATACCCCAGCCTAATTTTGAGTAATGATGCAGTTGGCTACATCCGTCTAGTGGTATATGAGCTCTATCTTTCTTCTAGATTGGATGTTGGTACTTCCTCTATGGGGGAGTATGTGAGCTGAGTCATGAGGACTCTTGTGAATGTATTTTCTGAATAGTGTCTATTGACATTGAGTTTTTGTTAACATAGTGATGAGATTTCTATCATTGATGTCAATGGGGGAGAAGTGTACATGAAAAACTACTTGTACCATTTGTTGGAGAGAATTGAACAGGATAACAAAACAAGATTTGAAATGTTTGCCAGAGCAGCAGTGTTGCAGTATTGGATTTTTGGAACTGTTAGCGGTTTTTCTTGTATCCCTCAACTCTAAAAGAGAAACATGAAGACAAGACCCAGGGATCTTCGTCCAGCAACACAAATCTACTTGTTCATACAAACTGAGGGGCAAGAAAAGACTAATTAATGAAGATTTGATCCTCCTTCTGCTTCGAGTTCCACACACTTAGGTGGGTGCACCTAAAACATGATAAGATCTTCATACATATAACTCACTAGCTAAAACCCTTTATGCAGACATGAACATCGATGGATAATTCTCAGACTTATAAACCATGGGAGTCCAACTCAACCAGTCTTGTATAGGATCCCACTTGTATGATCTGCTAAGAACTAGAAAAATGGCCAATGTGATAACAAGGATAAACTCCTTCTTCTCTTTGAGCCTGGAGGCTCAGGCAGGCTAACCTAATGATTCACTCTTCAAGGAATCGACAAATGAATTGTACTTCTTGAATACAATCAAACATGAATGTGCATAACAATATGAAAGTAAAATGATTTGTAATTAATGCTTGATGATGAAAATTGTAGGACAAGCAAAAGACCAGTGCCTTATCTATTAGGCATCAGAGTCAAACAACCATGCATTCCCAGAAAAACTTAACTCCAACCTTAAAGAAACCAAGTGAAGTGCCTTACAAATCACTCTTCTCATTCCAGTTCCTAGACATCAAATTCACGTATAAATCTTAAATTCTCAAAGCCTGCATTCAAGATTGACTCTCTCCTTGAAAGAAACTTGAAAACAAGATCATAACTACCTTATAACCAGTGCATCAAAATGCCTTACAAACTAATACACAAGAACTAAGACCAGATACACAAAGACATTAACCAGAACTGAATAGGGATTTCATTATTTTTCCATTAAAATTCCTCTGGTTCAACATATTTACATGACAAAGAAACACAGAGAAAATAAGAAAAAAGGCCTGAATACTGCCTAGCAGCATAAATTTTCAACATCCATGTTACAATGGAGAGAAAACCAGATATAGGAGAATGGAAGTCACCTACACCTGTCAGTCCTAAAAAATATTGGCAACTGCTCCTCAAAACTGATCCCCCTTCCCTCCAAATTTGCAACCTCTTTTTGCAATCCTCTCTCAAAATTGATCTGATCTTGACTCTTGTCCTTGGAATTTGAACCTGAACTGCTCTTTCCCATCTCACTGAAACTAAAAACACTCATCACCATCATATTCCTCATTCTGAGACCTTTCCGGTGATATATAACACTTATATATTCTGGCAAAAAATGAATTCCCAGGATAATTTTCCGTGAACAGGCTATGACATTTAAATTTTTGAATATTTCATATAGTCATACTATACCACTTTTTTAAATCTTTTAAATCTGCATTTTAAAATTTATCATTTTATATTACTCTGCAATTTTTAGCCACAGAATGCACCAGGATCTGCCACTTGTCAACATGTCATTTGATGCTCAGACTTGACCATAGACTAACCCACCTGACTTGGAGAACTAGCGAATGCATGTATCTCTAGGTCTCTGAATAAATTCTTGACCAGGGTTATCATTTGGAGAATGGGCGACTAAGCCCATTCTCCAATTCTCTAAATGTCATGGACTAACCGCTGGGGATTAGGAGAACCAACGACTAAGAGCTACCTCCAATTCTCCAATTAAAATCCACTAACTGTCAGGAACTTGGAGAATGGGCAACCAAGTGTTCTCATAATCTCAGAATTATATGGCCTTAATCGTCACAACTTAGAGAACTCGCGAACACAGTCATCTCCAAGTCGCCAGATGTTTGCAATGACCGCCAGTTTATTCAGCGAATCCGTGACCAAGTGCCATGTGTCATCTCTGCAAAATTTACTTCTTCCTAGGCACGAGCACAGAAACTAAGGCACTAACACTGAGGTTCATGTGCATAGCCTCCAGCACTTCTTCTTATTTCATCTTGTGTGGGTCATTGCTTATAAACACTATAATTTCTCAATCTGGGATCAATGTGGGACAATTCTGCTGAGGGTTTTAAAGCCTTCTTCACATTTTCATTCAAAATTTGTGGGGCCCACCATGCATAGAGACCTCTAGCCAAGGGACCCACCAAGAGCCCTTGCCTCTTTACTTATTTTACATTATAAGTGCCTTTGCTTATAAACACAAAAATGAACCCTCACCCAGCCAATGTGGGATAATTGGTTGTGAAGTTTTAATGGGCAGTTTTGACAGTGCTGCACTCAGTCACCCGTATCTCGCGAACTAGGAAGAATTTTCAAAATTGCTCCAGTGAGAATCTGGAGAACTAGGTTTGCAACAACATATCTGAAAATGAGCTCGATCCAACAGTTCAATAAAAAGTTATGCCCCCCGCAATATGACTGTGTTTTTCTTTTCTACAAATCCATGTTTGTAAAATCCATTGATGGCTATTTCTTATATCACTGTGTATGATTCTCTTTCCATTTGTTTAAGTTTATTGGAATCCTTCATTTCTTGCTCAAAAAACATCATATTGGTTTATTTAAAACCAAATGTCTTGTACAAATGCAGAACCATTGTAGCTTCTTCAGCCTGTAACCATAAATTTCTTTTGCAATGTGCTTGGGATGTCTTGAAAATCCTCCATATGGCTTTGTACTGGCTTCACTATTTTCTCCCTCTTGTGTTTTAATGCAAGTCAATGTCCTCTTCAAATAAATTTGATGGTGGCCAATCTTTTAACTTCAACATCTCAGGCCAACCATTGTTTTTTTTTAATAATAAATTCAAAATAATTTAAAACCATGAGGCATACTTAGCACCACCTTTTAGAAGATATGTCTAAGACTCTAAAAACATAGCAACCTCGGCATTTCAAAAAATATTGCACACTCGATATGACTAAAATAATGTGCCCCACATAGCTGACCAGTAACATTAACTGGCATCCAAGGACGACATTGAACATTGACTAAAGAACCCTTCAAAGATACGCCATCAGAAATACCAGTTCACCTCCACAATGTGTCTACACTCACAAAAAGAGTTTGCACCAAAAGGCTTGAGCTGAAAGATTTTAACAATCAAACATGGCACCTTGAAAACATTATCTATCTGCACTTGCCAAAATCACACAAGTCAGCTCTGGAACTGGCTTTGAAAACTGACCCATTGAAACTTTTAGGAACCAGAATCACAGGAACTGATTCTCCCTCATACAAGAAACATGAATCCATAACTAGCTTCCTTAGAAAGTCACATGGTGAAATACATTCAATCAACAAAGTCAGCTTACTAATAAAATTCAGGGCAATAAACAGTGAAAATCACATGAATCTGATTCAGAATTGGCCTGGGAAAGTGGTCAGATGGATTGGTAGAGACTTGAAAATCATCAAACACTTAGTCTTCCAGGTCTACAGTACATAACCACACTCAATTATGATGGGATTTATACTAGGCACAAACTAGAAAACCTCAAAGTAGGTCACTTATGAAACTGGACAGTGCGCATTCAGAGAATTTTCATAACTTGCAAACGGAATGAGCTTAGCAATCAAGTCAAACGGGCACATGAGGGGCTGAAAATTGGTGAGATGACTCACTCCCACACCTAAAATATGATGCCATAGCTGGAATGTCATGACCAATGATAGGGAAAAAGATATTCAAATACAAACAGGGCCTGTTACAGCAAATTGGCACTTAGAGACAAATGCAGATATGAGACAAGTGCTCAAAACAAGACATCACGAAACAACTTGAAACTTGAAATTAACGACCTGAGATGTCTTCGAATGTCAAAAAAAGGGTGACGAACACTTGACATGCATGGAGAACCACAAAAATTCATCTGAGAAAATAGGCACAAAAGCACTTATAGGGCTTCAATCTGCAAAATTTTAACATGGTACTTCAAAAACCCTTACTCTGTTTTTAGTCCCAACAGGAACATTGGATGTTTTTCATCTATGTTGCCATCAATGCCAATGGGGGAGATTGTTAGGAATGAATGTTGGATGTTGGCAGTCATTCTGTAGTAGTTGTTGTTGCATTCATGGCTATGATTGTCATTGATGTCAACACAATGATCTTTTGGAGACTACCAGAGAAGCAGACAGTCTTTTGATTAGCGCACGTGGGATATTGTAGTTGGAGCTATATGATGTTGAGGTTATATTCTTTGATATGTTATTTTTCTATGGTCAAGAGTGCAGATAGTAAGTCATTTATTCATAGAAGTTATGAGCATTTTGGTGGAAGCAGTATTCAGGCAGTGTTCCTGAGTAGCGGTTTGTGGAAATCGGATGATATCTCCTAATCGGGATGGAATCTAGTTTTGTGAAGTTAAAGGGAAGGTTGAGACACATTGATAGTGATGTGGTTCATAGTGAAAACTTTGAGGTCACACGAGTGAAGAGTTATTATATCTAGAAGCTGACAGTTTTGTGTAATTTTGATGTAGCGTGTGGAAACTTTTATTTTGTATTTGTGTGCTAACTCATTTGTAATTATTTGAGTGTGGTATAAAGGAAGGAATGTTTTTATTTATTGAATGGAGTAGTATTAATGTGAAAGAAGTGTGAGCATGGTATGGTTGAATGCGAATGTAAGCATGAAGTGAAGAAAAGAGCTAATGAACTTGTCAAAGCAAAATTGTGAAGGAAGACATGCGAAGTACAAAGATTTGGAATTGAGATTTGGTGTAGCAGTGAGTGTGGTTTGGCACAGTAAGGAGGTAACATATTTCATATTATTCTACTGAATAATATTAAGGTCATTTGGACAATGTGTTCAGTGATCTTACCCTGAAGCTGTTTGGGCAGTGGGTCCTTCTGTCTTCCATAACTCCTAATAGGGTTATAATCTTTTAATAGGGATTCAAAATCTCCTAATAGGGATTCATATGTATTGAATGTATTTCATAAGACTCCTAACAGAGTCCATCCTTTCACAAGGAATATTTATATTAGTGCATCTTTTGTGGGCATCATTCCCACCGGGGTTTAGTCTTTGATCAAGAGGTTCCCTAGTCAACATATCTTGTGTTATTGTGTCATTGTGTATGAATATCTTTCTATGGTTGGTAATTACATTGCTTACATGGTTAAATCCTGTTGAAGTTGATAAAGGTTATAATTATCTGATAACTGATTCACCCCCCCTCTCAGTTATCTTGGTGGACTTTACTTTCTAACAGAGATAATTTTGGATAATGTAACTAATGGTTTACCACTAAAGAGAAGTATTGATCATTGTATGGATTTAATTCCTGGAGCTAGTTTACCAAATAAGGTACCACATCGGTTAACACCACTAAGAATTAGGAACTTAATTGAAAAATTGAAGAATTTTTGCAGAAAGGTTTGATCCATGAAAGTTTGAGTCCATGTATAGTACCTGTGGATAAGGATTTTGAGGATACCTATTTTGAAAGACTCAAACCAAACAAAGATTAGATTTTAGTCTAAGCATGAAATCAATTCAAAACAAATAAAACTCTAAACTAAGCCACCTCAGATTGAGTTTAAACAGGTGCACCCAAGCACTGTTTGATTTTCTCTTGCTTAAGGGGACGTGGGCGTGCTCTCTAAGAACTTGGAGCATATTCTAATGCATGCTAAGATGGATTGAGATCCATGAAAACCTCATAAATGATACAAAATAGGTATAGAACACCTGATTTTCCCCTAAGGCCTCAAGGATTGAAATGATGCTGAAATGAAGATTAAGCTACATGATGTTTATGCTAAGATTGATTTTAACCAAATAGAGATGTGATGATGATGATATGCTATGTAAAATGAGGAAATAAACTATGTTAATCCATTATTACTAAATTAGGATGAGCTAAAATGCTTGAAAGTAAGCTAGATTAAGATGATTATACTAAGTCTAGAGCTAAATGGGCATGATAACAATGCTTGAAATGAAAGGTGAATAGTTTTTTGTTTTTTGCTCTTGGAAATGAGGAGCATTTATAGGATTTGGGAAGGAGGAATGAGTGGCCAGGATCAAAATCCTTAAGAGAGGCTAAGATTTATTCAAAGGGGAGCACATGGATTGTGCTAGTTTAGGGCCACCTCCTTGTGACAAGTGTCATAAGGGAATTGGGTTGAAAGATGGGAGGAATGTGCACAATTTGGAAAATTTTCCTAAGGTCAAAGGGTGTAAGAAAGGGGTGAGGGGCTTCTTAAATGCATAATAAATGCATGTAAGAGGGATAAGGAGGCCTTAAATGCACTTAATGCATGTAAGAGAAGTTTCTAGAAGTTTGTTGACTTTGGGTTAAGCTTAGGAGTTGGCTAACCTTGGTTAGGGAATGTGACAGGATTAGGGGGGGATTAGGATTAGGATTAGGACTTTCTAGAAGAGTCTAGAATTTCCTTAGGATAAACATGGATTTTAGGAAATAAATAAAGATTTATTTATTTCCATGGTTTAGGTTTGAGAATATTTATTAAAATGAATTTAATAAACATGAGGATTAAATATTTAATCTTAATTAAATATTTTGAGTTGGGATTAGGGTTAGGAGATGAGGGGATTAGCCTTTAATCAAAATTAAAGAAGGATTAGAAGATTCTAGAAGAGGTTAGTGGTCTTAAAGAAATTGGCCAAGTTTTGGGCAAAAAATAAATAAATTATTTATTTTGGGATTTTTGGTCAATTTATTAAATAAATAATTAATAAATAAGGAGATAATGTTTAAATAAGATTTAAACATTTTTGGGAGGGATTTCTTAATTAAATATTTTTAATTAAGATAAAGGGATTCAATGGCATAAAAATAAATAAATTAATTAAATAATTAATTAATTAATAAATGATGATATCATCAGGGATTTTTTAGAAAATAAAAATACTTTATTTTCTAAAGGATTTTTAGGTGTCTACAGTACCAATGGTATTGGCACCTAATAATAATGGAGAATGCCGAATGTGTATTGATTCTAGAGCAATCAAAAAGAAAATAGTGAAATATAAGTTTCCTATACCAAGAATGGATGACATAATGGATAGTTTGACTGGAGAAAAGTATTTTACCAAAATTGATTTGAAAAGTGGATATCATTAGATAAGAATCAGAGAAGGTGATGAATGGAAGACTACTTTTTAGACAAGAGAAGGTTTGTATGAGTGGTTGGCTATGCCTTTTGGTTTAACTAATGCACCAAGTACTTTTATGAGATTGTTGAATGAGGTTTTGAAGAAATTATTGGGTAAATTTGTGATTGTATACCTAGATGACATTTTGATATTCAGTAAGACCAGAGAAGAACATTTGTTGCAGATTAAACAAGTATTAAAAAGATTGAAAGAAGAAAAGTTGCTGATTAATCTGAAAAAGTGTTCCTTCATGAAAGAAGAGATTGTGTATTTGGGATTTGTGATTTCAGCTGATGGTTTGAAAATGGATCCTGAAAAGATTGAAGCTATTTTGAATTGGCCTACACCTGAAAATGCTAGTGAGGTAAGATTATTTCATGGTTTACCAGTTTTTACCGAAAGTTCATCATAAATTTTAGTTCAATTTGTAATGCTATGACTAAAACTATGAGAGGAGATAAAAGAGAATTCAAGTGGACACATGGAGCTGATAAAAGTTTTGAGAATTTGAAGCAGAAGGTTGTTGAATTGCCTATGTTAGATTTACTTGATTTCAATGGGGTATTTCAAGTTGAATGTGATACAAGTGGTAATGCAATAGGAGTTGTTTTGAGTCAAGAAGGTAAACCTGTTGCTTTCTTTAGTGAAAAGTTGAATGATGCAAAAAGGAAATATTTTGTGTATGATCAAGAGTTCTATGCTATTGTTCAAGACCTAAAGAAATGGAGACATTATTTGATACCGAGTGAATTTGTGTTGTATACTGATCATAAAGATTTACAATATTTGGGTAGTTAGAATAACTTGAATTAGAGACATATGAAATGGGTTGAATATTTGCAGAGTTATACATTTGTGATAAAGAATAAGATTAGAGTCACTAACTGAGTTGCTGATGCATTGAGTAGAAGAATATCTTTGATGATTGAAATGAGAATTGAAGTTCTTGGTTTTGATGACATGAAATATTTGTATGAAACTAACCTTGATTTTTGTGAGCCATGGAAGAAGTGCATAGCACCTATTCAAGATCAACTGAGTACTAAATGGGAAGATTATTTCATTCAAGAAGGTATGTTGTTTAAAGGTATTTAGTTGTGTATATTGAGAGGATCAATGAGAACTAATTTGATAAAGGAGAAACATAGTAGTGGTTTGGCTGGACATTTTGGTATTGACAAAACATTGAATTTTCTTAAGGAGAAATATTTTTGGCCACAGTTGTATAAGGATGTTTAGAAATTTGTGAAAAGTTGTAGAATTTGTCAAGTTGCAAAGGGAGTAAGTCAGAATATTAGATTGTATACACCGATTTCTATTCCTAAGAAACCTTGGATTGATATCAATATGGATTTTTTTCTTGGCTTATCAAAGACAGTAAGAGGTAATGATTCTATATTTGTTGTTGTGGATATATTTTCTAAGATGACACATTTTATACCCTATAGAAAAACATCAAATGCAGTGCATATAGTAGATCTTTTCTTTAAGGAAATTGTCAGATTGCTTGGATTACCGAGGAGTATCATCTCTAACTAAGACATTAGGTTTGTTGGATACTTTTGGAAGACCCTTTGGAAAAATTTGGGTACCAAGTTGAGGTATAGTTCTACATTTTACCCATAGATTGATGGACATATAGAGGTTGTAAATAGGAGTTTAGGTAATTTGTTGAGATGTTTAGTTGGAGATAAACTGAGTAATTGACATTCTATGTTGGTATAAGTAGAGTTTGTGTATAATAATTTTGTGAATAGGAGTACTGGAGAAACACATTTTGAGATTGTTAATAGCATACAACTGAGAGGTATATCAGATTTGAAGGACATTGCTGGCAAATAAAATAGAAGTGCTGAAGGAGAAGAGTTTGTTGAGTTCATGAAAATATTGCATGAGGAAGTGAATCATAAGTTGGATAATAGTAATTAGAAATAAAAGGATAGAGTAATTAGATCAAGAAGACGTAAGATTTTTGAAGTTGGGGATGAAGTAATGGTACATTTGAAGAAAGGAATATTTCTTGTTGGAACCTATGGAAAGTTGAAAATGAAGAAATTTGGTCCCTGCAAGATATTGAGAAAATTTGATAGTGGAAATACTTATGAGATTGAGTTATCTGATGACATGGATATATCACCTATATTTAACAATTCGGACTTGTATGAGTACCATGAACCTAATGAAGATATAACAATACCAAATGATTATCCTAAGAAGTAGACATAAGAAATTGAGAAGATTTTAGAACAAAGAGTTGGTAGAAGCACAAGAGGAAAGGAGTATATGGAGTATCTATTAAAATGGAAGAACAGACCAATTAAAGATAGTTCATGGATTTCACAATCTAAGTTGAGTTCAGCTCAGGTTGTACTTGCTGCATGATTCAGAGAATCATCTCAAAATAACCCCAGGTGTTAGATGCAGGAGCATCTCAGGTTCTTGGCAATCATGTATCATAAAAAACAAGTTAGAGTTGTTAGTTGTGCTTGGTAGCTACTTTTGGGCTCTCGATGATGTTTTCCTATTTCCATCGATGGCACTCGGTTGATACTTAGTTCCTTCATTTACCGAGTTGGATCAGTTGGTTCACTGAGTTGATTTCCTAGTGCTCATTAATCTTTCTCACCGAGTGGTTTATTTTAGATTTCTTTTGAGGCTGACTTGTGCATTGAATTTTGGTCACGAAGTTAATGTTGGTATTAATCATTGGGAAGCATGTGGACCTAGATGTGGTTGTTTCTTTCTCCAATGATGGATCTGAAGGCCAACTTGTTTCGGTAGCCTCATGTATAAATAATGTAGTTGGTTGTAGTTTTAGGTATCATTTTTTGGAAGAGATAGAAGATAATTTTTGAAAGATGAATCCTCGCATGTTGGAGGACTGTTGTAATTTAACTTGAATGTATTTGGTCATAATCAAGAAGGCCTTACAACCCAACATGTATGAGGTTATATATGAATGATAAATGATCTTTTCTGCATTCTCTCTCTCCTTGTTGTGTTATTGCTTCCATTTCTTGTTTCTGCAAGGAGGTTGGTGATTAGGGTGTGCCTTTTGGCCCCTCCTCATTTCCTCTCTATTGCGTAAAATACACATTTATGTACTTAACTATAAAATCCAACAATCTCCACAAATATAAAAATATAACTCACAAGACTCACTACTCCTCCTGAGGAGTAGCCACTACTCATCAATCCAGATAAAATATATCTTTGTAAATGCACTAGACTAATGCAAAACTATGCAACTTAGCTCTAATTTGGAGGGGAAATCACACCTAACTTACCTCTAAGATACTTGAAAGTATCTCTAGGAAATGGCTTCATAAAAATATATGCAATCTTTTCCTTAGTAGGCACATACTCCAATCTGACTTCCTTCTCATTATCTTTCTATCTAAAAAATAGATAAATTCTTTATCTTTGAGTGCAACACATGATTCTTATAAATGTTTACAACACTTGAATCATCACAATAAATAGAAATAGGCTCATTATACACAACTCCAATATCCTTCAATATTTTCTCCATCCATACCACTTGTATGCAATTTATAACAACAAGAACATATTATGCCTTTGCAGTATATTGTGAAATACAATTTTGTTTTCTACTTTACCATGAAGCCAATCTCTTACCAAAGAAAAATGCACCACCACTTTTACTATTCCTATAATCCATATTACCTAGCCAATCAACATCAATAATAGCACTCAAAGTGAAATCATCATCTTTAGGATACCACAAGCCATAATCAACTATCCCTTTCAAATACCTTAATATCCTTTTAACAACAACAATATGAGATTCTTTAGGATCTTCTTGAAATCTAGAAATAATATAGATAATACTCATAATATCAGGTACGGTCTAGGTCAAAAACAACAATCCACCTATCATAGATTTGTAACTAGTTTGGTTTTATTTATGAGAATCATCATCCTTTGTCAATTTACAACCAGTCACCATAGGAGTACCAACTAGCTTTGAATATTCCATAGAAAATTTCTTCAACAAGTCTTTTACATACTTAGACTAAGTTATAAAGATTCCATTATCTGACTACGTTATTTTCAAACCAAGAAAGAATTTCATCTCACCAATCATTGATATCTCAAATTCACTTTGCATTTCATTGGAAAATTATTTACTCAACTTATCATTCCCACCAAAAATGATATCGTCAACAAATAATTCAATAATTAGAACATTATCATGATCAATCCTGAAGTATACATTACTATTACTAGTACCTTTATTAAAACCAAGATTCAACAAATACTTATCCAATATTACATACTAGGATCTAGGGGATTGCTTTAATCCATACAAATATTTCTTAAACTAGAAAACCATATCACTCTAATCGGTCAATGGAAATCCATCAGGTTGTTCAATGTACACTTCTTCCAACTCACCATTCAAAAATGTAGACTTGACATCCTGTTGGTTATATTTATGGTTTTATAAGATTTTTGCTTTAGGTCATTGTTCTATGTCTTTGAAAATGTCTTTGTCTGGTTTAGGGTTTTAAAATCTCAAAATCTGTCATGCTTATGCTTGTAAGACCTTGCCTTAGGTCTTTTCTATCCTTGGTAGGGTTAATTCTTTGAATTGTCTTGAGTGTGCCCTAGTTTCTTATATTTCTGTGTTACCTTTTTGGCCACTTAAGATTTCCCAAATTTTCACATGATCATTCTTTTCTTTAAGTATTCACTGAATCATGCAATGATCTTCTATGTTACCTTTTTATTCAGCGAACTAGCAACAGTGTTAGACCCTTGTTAAGTTTTTCCTTAGTCACTAAATCTCCCAGTTTATACCACGGTTAGTCTTTTATCCAGCGATTTGGTGATTGTGTGGTCTCCTAATCTCTTAATCTTTGGTGGTTTTCTCTTGACATTCAGTGACTTATCATGGCAGTTATCTCTCAATCGCTGAATTGGATGGTCAGGCTCTAAGTTTTCTAGAGACTCAGTGAGGACTGTTGATCATCTTTGTGATCAATGATGGTGTCTTAGTCTCACAATGAATGGGGCCTATAGTAAGTTATTCGATGATTCAGTGAATGAGGTATTATCTCCTATTCACTAAGTTTGGTAGCTCCGATAAAGTAATTTGGCAAAGTCTATTAAAAGGTTAAATTTTCTTTAGTGACTAGATCTCAAGAAAAGATGGTGGAGTTCCAAATTATTTGGTTACTCAGTGAATAAGGCATTCACGCAATCTCATAATTAGTTAGTACAGGCCTAAGTTATTCAATGATTTGGCAAACAAAGTAATGGTAAAGGTATATTTCCTTCAGTCACCTGATCTCTTAATAAAATGATTAATATTTCAAACTTTGGGAGATTTAGTGAATACTATATTAGCTGAATCTCATGATTAAATGATAATGGTTTAAAAGATTAAGCGACTCAGTGACAACCGCCGATTGCTTTCAAGATCTACGGTCAACTTTTAATCTTGGAAAGTAATCTAGGTTATGAAAAAGATTCAGCGATTGGGAGATTAATGTTGGTTGCCCAATCTCCAAATGAGACCATGGTTAAACATTTCTTTTAGAGAATACGAGATGCCTTTGTTCCCTAAATTGTGGGATACATCAAGAGTTAAGTAAGGCATTCGAAGATTAAGAGATGGAGGTGGTCGTTGGATCTCCAAATTTGACTATGGTAAAGGTTTCAAGTGCATGGGTTTAAGAAAGGCTTTGTTCGCTAGGTCTCTAGATGGTTGCTGGGTTAAGTCAGAGATTGCAAGAATTGGTGAAGTCTTTGGTTGCTCATTCTCTAAATTAAACTATGGTTGATAAAAATGTTCTAAGAACTGGAGAATTCTTGTAGTCACCCATTCTCTGAATTATGGTCGGGTTACGATGGGTTTCAAAGGTTAATCTGAGGACCGTTGATCATCTTTGGGATCAATGGTGGTCGCTAAATCTCCAAGTTAAGTGTTGAGTTAGAAAATCATTTTGAGATCATGAGAATGGCTTTTTTGTTGAATCTCCAAGCTTAACCCAGGATTAACATTTCTTTTAGAGATCATGAGAGCCTTTGTTCACTAGATCTCTGAATCAAGTCTACTTAAGTGTTCATTAATAAAGGGTTATGATAGCCATTTCTACATGGAAAAGTACTCTGCCAAGTTGGAAAAAAGTAAAAATCCATCCAATCAGAATTAACCAAGGGTTTTTTATCAGTAAATGAGGGTTTGAAAGATAAAACTATGATCATTGCTTTTATGCTTTATTTCTAAGTTTTTTAAATCAACCTGTCAACATCCACACCACGAATAGTCTTGATTTGAAGTTGGTGATATGAAGAATTGAATACATAAGTGATCGAGGCTTGATTTGTAATGATTTTGGCAATTGTACCCATTCAATTCTTGATGATATATAGAAAGGACTCCTTTTCTTTATGTGCTCAAATTTTTTGAGGATAGTTGTGATTGTTAGTGCAAAGGTAGTAAGTGAGAAGTGAAAAGAAGTTGCAAAGTTGAGAAAAATTCATATTCCAAAATGAGTCATCCAGAGGCAAGAATTGCATCGTCCAATGGAGGGGCCAAAGAACATAGTGGTGAAGAGAATGGGAAGCCCAATTATTTAGATGAGTTCATCAAATTGCTTCTCGGGTCCAGCCAGAACAAGAAAGCTATTGATATGGCTTTTGAGGATTTAATGGAGAATCACAGAGACCCCATCACTCCTTCTGGCTCAGGTTACACAATCTTCACTTACTTTTACAATAATAGGCATAAAGCTATACCAATTTTTAATGCTTGGGCTTTGGGGATGGCAAAATTAATTGTGCCATATGTTTTCTTACATGTAGACTTAATCATTGAGTTGGCTAGGTTATATGACCCTATTTCAAAAACCATTAGGAAAGAGGATCAATCTACCTTAGTTACCTTGGATAGGGGGTCATTCATGAAGGCTTTTAATTTCTTTGCCTCCTCTATTGAGATAGACTTGAAGAAAGAAAAGAAAAAGTACGCAAGTCATATAGGATTGGTAAAAAGTCAAATGGTTAGGCACATCCCAAAGCAGGGTAAATACATAGCTCCTCTCCCTGCAAGCATGAATGCTCCATATGAGTTCAAATCTCTCAACTCCTATATGAAGTTTCTATGTCATGGGTTATGTAGAGTTCTAGGAATTGATGGAGATGAAGAAAAATTTCCCGCTGACTTGCTGATTCTGGACATTCAAAATTCTCATGCTAACACTAATTATGATTACATCTAGTATGTAATCGATAGAATGCATAACGGTTTCATGGCTATTAAACAAAATAAAAGGCCCATTAGGTTCATGCACTACTCCCTCCTGATGCATTTGATTTTATATTTCAATGTCAATAGTTTGGATGCAAGGATATTGAAGCTCAGGCTCACATTTGAAGGCCATCCTAATCCAGTGCAGTATTGGTTGAGGGTGTGGAATTACACTTCCAGTGAGTGTGATTTTTGCATTTTCTAGAATTTATTTGTTTTTCAAATTCTATGGTTGTTGGAAATAAATGTGGTAAGGTTACAATCCAAGGTTTTTCAAAGGCCCATGCAGTATGAATATAAGTGGTAGGGGAATCACAATTGGGGTGATTTCTACCTAGGAGAAAATTTCATAGTAATTAGAGTTTATGGTTGCCCCCAACCCCCACATCTTCTTCCAAGGTTTGTACCTCCAAGGGTTTCCCTGTTAGAGTTCATTTGGTAGTTGATTTGGACTGATAAGGAGCATTTGGAACCTCATAGGAAGGGAACCTTCACAACAAGACAATTTAGGATAGGTAGTTTCCTAATTGGAAAGAGAGCATTGGACTAGCTCAATAGTTGGCTAAATCATTTCAAGATGATTTTTGGTACTTGCAGATACATTGATCCTAAAGATTTCATCAAGACTGCAAGAATGATCCTGATCCCCAACATTGGTACAATAAGGGAGCATGAAGGCTATGATGAGGAAGATGTGATATGGAACATCTTAGATAAAGATGATGCTGGAAGGAGGTGGACCAAATAATTTGATTTGTTAAGATTGGAGGACCAGCTCAAAGAGGCCAAAAATACTTTTGGAGGGTTTTCCCCTGATCTCCCATACTTGAAGAGGATGGAAAGAATGATTGAAATGTATGACACCCTATATAGTCAAATGGAAGGGATGCTTGTGGAGAAATTAGATGTGAAAAAGGACTATTCCTCTCTAGATTGTGAGGAGTATACCGATGAATCATAGGAGGGTGATAGTCCACCTGAAAAAAGGGACTCACCTATCATTGATTTGACTCAAGATCCACCAGAAGTAGGGGATACCTTAGAGCCACCATTGAAGAAACAAAAAATTGAGTTGTGTGAACCTTCTAAGGAGAAGAAATAGAAAAAGATGATAGATAGAGATTCTACTCTGGTACCTAGTGACCAAGCCTATCATCACCAGATGAGAAAAGCCACAAGAGAGGGTAAGAAGGTAGTGTCCAAAGAGGAAGAGGAATTACCTCTATTGATAGGAAAAGATGAAAGAGAATTATATTAGGAGGAATTCCTTAGTGATGACCAATTCATCAAAAGTGATGAGTTCAAGAACTTCCTCATTTGGAAGAAATCATAGGAGGTTGCTAAGGCTCTGCCAGAGGGAATGAAACCAAGTGAGAAAACCATGAGGGCTCTAACTTCTTATGACCCTAGCCTTGAGAAGATTACTATTGATGAGGCCAGAGAAATGGTAAAATCAAGTGGAATGCTCTTGACTCCTGGATGGGATGTGACTTCATATTTCATCATTGATTAGATTAGAAAGTAGCCAGAGGGTAGCCTATCTTATGAGGTGCACATTGGAGACATGATATGGGGAAGTGGGTATGATTCTAAATCTCCGGCTGTTGCAATGTGGTCTCTTGCCCCTAGAACTCAAAAACCTTCTCTAGTGAGAATTGAAGATAAAATGGAAGGAGATAAGATTATCTAGACTATCCAAAATACAATTGATCTTGAGGTGTCTAAGGCTGTGACACAATTTGCCCACCTCAATGACGCAAAGATAGCTCAGTTGGTAGATAGATATGCTAAGTTATTTGATAATTCAATGCAGGTGGCAAAGGATAGGGACTTGAAATTTATGAGGATCAAATAGATGGAGGATGAATTGGATGATCTAAATTGAAGAAGCTTCAAAAGAATTACCTCCTCCAGCATTGCAAATTGAGGCAACATCTCAACCAATGGAAGAAACTCCTAAGAGGTCATATGAGGATTTAGAAAGGGTAAGGCTTGATGCAGCCTAAAAGATTATGTCAAACATTGTGCAACATAGGTTTGAGAAGATAAAGGACAAAATGGAACCAGTCCATTAGTCAGTTGACATGTTGCATAAAATAAATGAGAAGGTGAATGAGGCAGTGGCTTCTTTGGAGCCAATTTACAATGTATGGTCAGGAAGGAAATCATTGTTTGAAAAGCTTGATGCATTGCAGCCTCACATGCTAGATCTCCCTAAGGTTGTTACCGAGGTTTATGAGAAGATAAGATTACTTAGTGCCATCTCAAGCTTTTTCAAAGTAAAATCAAATTAAGTGAAGGCTAAGTTAACCATATTTGATAAGGATTATAGAAAATATTTGCCCTCTATCTACAATGATGATGGAAGTATAGTAAGTGTGGATGAGTGGAAGTCAGGCATGGGCTAGATAATGATCAAACAGGAGGCCTTCCTTGACAATGATGGTTCTTTAGACATGAGCAGTTGCAACAACATAATTGATAACCTGTTCAAGGTTGAGAGTGATTATGTAAAGTTTGTTGCACATATCAAAGCCATCACTGAATCTAGGTAGGATAGACAAGTTAAGTTGTTATAGGATTTTCAAGGTATGTTTGGCCCTCAGAAGATGATGTGGTAGTGTGGGATCATAATACAAAGCAAAAGAAGAAGAAGCCAACTTTTGAGGAACTAGAAGCAGAAGAAGAAGAGTGAACCACATGTGGCACATGATCCTAAAAATAGGGAGATCAGTTATCATACATAGAATTTTTGGCAATTTGGTTGAGTTAGATATCTAGATGTTTTCATTATGGTAACATATAATCTACATGAAGACTGCATATGATAGAGCATAAAGCAAAATTGTCTAAGTATGTGAAGTATTTTCTCAGTGTACCCAGGAGATAGTTTTGATTGGCGATGATGATTGGAGTAAGTTTAGTGCTTGCACACTTGAACATAGATACCATGATGACTATTGAAGACTCACCTAAGAGGGAAAGTCTGTACGACATGTACGGAAGAAGTTATTGCAGTTTTACCAAAGACAGTGTTAAGCCGACATGACAGAATATGAAGACAAAATTGGTAAAGAGTTAAGGGATTATTTTGTTTATCAAAATAATGTCTTAATAATATAAAGGGATGACATCATAGATGTTAACCCTTGGGTAAATATATATTTTGTGTAAATCTTTATGTTATGTAAAGCCGACTGTAAAAGTTATTATTCCTAGTAACTTGTATAAATGTAAGGCATATGAAATGAGAAGATATAGATGATGAGATGATAATGCAAGTGTAATGATATAGTGAAAGATATTGATGTGAAGTTGTGAAAGACAAGCAAGCAGTATAAGGTTATGTAACTTACCCTTTTGTAATATGTAATTATTGTACATTACTTGTTTGGGCACTGGGCTCATCTTGTAATCATTTGTAATCAGTACTACCAACTCTTAGCAGGGTTGAGGCTTCTAACAAGGCCTATAGTCCCTTAATCAGGACTGAGACACTATATGCATGCAACAGGCTCCTAACAAGGTCAACATCCTTAACATGATACTTTTGATTAGTGGATCTTTGTGGGTACCATCCCCACCAGGGTTTTCCCTTGGCCAGGGTTTCCTCGAGAATAAATAATGTGTTATGAGTTCATTTTATTTATTGCTATGTATGTTATTTAGTTTATTATGTTATGCATGTATTAAGATAATATGTTATATCTATAATTGGGCGAAAGCAAAAGTTTGTAGAATACTGATTCACCCCCCTCTCAGTATTCCCTATTTCTAACAAGAATGATGTAAGTTAGCTTGTATTGGTGATCATCATTCATGCAACAAATTCAAGAAACTACTCTAAAATATCCTTGGACAAAGGTGCCAGCTCTGAAGTTTCCATTTGTTGGGAAACTGCTTTCAGTTTTGCTAGTTTTCTGTCATCATTTTGCACTTTTGTTTGTAGTGCAAGTCACTATCCTAGCTATTCAAAGCTTGTTGCATCCTTTATTTGAGGATTCAAAGATAGCCAGTGATATATATAGCATGTTTTATACTTTTGTAAGGGTGGTGGATATTACTTTGTAAAGTGAGTTCTGATAATAGCATTTTTATCTTACAATTCTTTGTCAAGAATGTACTGATACAACTTGAATATTAATAAAATATACTAGAACTCCTTTTCTCATTTTGATTGTCTTCATGTATGGATGTTTGGATTCTTTTATGTATTAAATTGTAAAGTATTTTGATACATTGTTTACAAGGTAGATATAGGGGTTAAACTTAAGTTTCTTTCAAGGGAGGAGTAAAACTTAAGGGAGATTTATGAGAATCTATGATCTGTGTATGAATTTTATAGAAAGATTAGCAATTGGGAAGAATGGAGTGTAAGGCACCTCATTTGGGTTCTGGGGTATTTTCTTTGATAATATTTCTGTTGATGTAGGGTTTTGACTCTAATGCCCGAGGATATGGCACTGGTCATGGCTTAATTTGCATGTGTTCACCATCAACAAATCAAATAACCTATTCAATTTAAATTTTTTGTATATTTATAAATTTTATGATCTATGTCAAGCACATGGATCACTATTGTAATTCTTTATAGAATCTATTCTAAAAGGTACACCTACCTGAGTGTTAAACTCAAAGAGAAGAAGGTTTTTGACCTTAATACCTTAGTGTTTGGATTTTGTTAGATGCATCTATTGGCAATACTAGAGTTTTGATTTCAGATGTTTTTGAATCCTTTTAAATCATCTACAAGTTTAAGCACTAACACATTCATCTGATACACCTTGAAATATATGTAAGAAACACATGCAAGAAACATACTCACACCTTCAAATCTAGCAACAAGAGAAAAAGTCTCCTCAAAGTCAATACCGTCCATTTGTGAATAACCTTTATAAACAAGTTTGAAATCTTTATTTCTAATGACCTCACCACCTTCATTCACTTTGTTTCTAAAAATCCATTTACTACCTATCACATTCTTGTCAAACTGATCTAATTATTCTCTCATAGGATGTCTCCAATGTTCATCTTGACATGCTTCATTAACATCTTTAGGCTCAATCTTTGAAATTAGCCAATATTCAACTCTATCTTCAACAACTTTTCTTCTTGTCTAAACACCTTTATTTATATCACCTATTATTTAATTTTCTAAATGATTCAATCTTACATACCTAGGATTCTTAGGATTAGCATGAATCTTAGAATCTTGTGTCTTTGCTTCTTCATTTGCACTAGCTTTTTCATCCTCATTTCCTTGAAAAATCTAAACTTGATTATGGGTTTGTGCTCCCTAATTTATATTGTCATCCTAATCATCTGACTCATATCTACAAGATCTGTCTAACTCTGATTTCTTTCATCCACTTTGACATTTTCACTCTCAAATGTCTTCTTCAACCTATTATTATAATATCTATATGTCTTGCTTTTTGTAGAGTAACCAAGAAATATTTCTTCATCACTTTTAGCATCAAATTTTTGTATGTCTTCATCTCTTTTGATATAACATTTTCTTCCAAAATTTTTGAAATATCTCATAGTAGGAATATGACCATACCATAATTCATAAGGAGTCTTACTAGTATTACCATTTATTTACACTTGGTTTAATGTGTAAATTGTAGTACTTATAGATTCTCTCTAGTACACAAGTAGAACATTTCCTTAAATCATCATCATCCTACCAATTTTTAGAATAGTTATGTTCTTCCTTTCCACTACACCATTCTATTATGGGGTTCATAGGGTAGACATCTATCTCTTTAATCTATGTTCTTCATAAAATGTAATGAACTCACTAGATGTGAACTCAGTACCTCTGTTGGATCTCATACACTTTAGCTTCAAAAATCTTGTCTCTATCTTGACCATAGCTTTAAATATTTTGAATTTGTCAAAAGCCTTAGATATCTCCTTTAAAAAGGTAACTCACATAATCCTTGAATAGTCATCAATCAACAACATGAAATATATGTCACCTTGAAAGATTCTAATTCTAGATGGACCACATAAATTAGTAGGCACAAGATCTAACAATTATTTTAAAGAATAAGTTTTTATCTTGAAAGTAATCTAGTTTTCTTATCCATCTGACATTCCTTACACATAGCATTAGCAAGCTTCAACAATTTAGGCAGATCTCTCAGAGCTTGATTAGTACTTATCTTCACAATGTTATCAAAATTCACATGACACATTCTCTTATTCCACAACCAACTTTCATCAATCTAAGTAATAACATATATTCTCAATATTATTCAAATGAAAGACACTACCTTTAGTTTTTTTGCCTGATGAAATCTAAACACCGAAACTTCTCAAGACTTTCCATTCTTGAATTGTAGATCATAACCCTTGTCAAATATCTATTAAACACTCAAAAAGTAATGCTTTAGACCTTCTACATATAAAACATCATCAATATTATTCTTACCATCAAGAGTAATGGATCCTCTACCATAGATTAGACAAGAAGTGTCATTACTAAATCTAAAAACACCACCATCATACATTTCCAATTTCACAAACTTGTTTTTATCACCTTTCATATGATGTGAACATCTACTATCAATCCACCCTTCATATTTTTTTTCAACATGTGCAACAAAATCTATTTCCACATTCATGCAACTAGTAGATTCAAGATCATCTTCTTCTTTAATAGAAATGAATATCCAATCATCTTCCTTTAAACTACCTTCATTAGAATCATCTTCTATCACACCTTCATCAACAACACATTAATCTGATATCTAGGCTGGAACTTCATAGGCTTATGCTTTGGAACTCTCTCAGGACACCTTGAAGCAAAATGACTGATATTTTTGGAAGAAAAACATTTAAGAGGTAACTTTCCTTCACACTTACCAGCACCTTTAGGCAATCTCTTGATAATAAGGGCTTCAAGTTACTCAATCTTTCTCTCTTCTTCCTCAATATCTTCCATCTTAAAAGTGCATATCTATATGTACTTATATAAGTTCTTTCTCCTGGAACATATCTCTACTTGTCCTTATAAATAGTAGCTTTGAATACACACTCAACTTTAGGAAGATCATTACCAAATTCACTCATCTCAAAAGTAGATAATTTACCAACCAGCATGTATGTTGTCACATTAGTTATAGTCTTGATCCCTTCAATAGTAGAAACATTGTTTCTATAGGTAGGAGACAAGGACCTAAGCACCTTAGGAAAAATATTTGTTTCATCCAATGTTCCACTAGCACATTTGATACTATAAACAAGCTCATTCAACTTTTGTATGTAAGAAGCAATTGTCTCATCTTCTCTCATCTTCAATGTCTCATACTTTCCTTTCAAAATTTGTAGTTTATCTTTCTTCACAAATGTATCACCTACATGTAAAGTCTCCAACTTCTTCCATATCTCAAGTGTAGTCTTCAATTCCATAACATTTGTGTAGTTTGTGTCAAACAAGGTGCTAAAAAATTCTTCCTAAGCTTTGATGTTATATTGATCCTTCTTCTTCTTCTCATTAGTATTAGTAGTAGAAAGACTTGTGGGAGGAGCATATGCATTCTTAGTAATCTCCCAATACTCTTCTCCAACATGCATCTCAAATGTGTTTCCATGTGAGCTTTCTATAGAGAGTAGTTTGTTCCATCAACTCTCAAACTATCCTTCTTAAAAGTTCCCATCTCAGATCACCTCAAGTGATTAATCTTTCTGAAGAGGAACTAGGATCTGATACCAATTGGTGTAAATATGAGAACATAAAAATGAGAGAGTGGGGGGGATCAATTATCTCCAAAACTCCATAAAATTTAAAAAATTAAACCATAAAATTTAGATCTGATAATTAACATGCAAATAAAGATCCACAACACATCAAGAACACATAACACCAATAATTTTTTCTGCATGGAAACTTGGTCAAGGGAAAATACATGGTGGGGATGGAGACCACAAGATGATGTACTCTATTAAAAGCACTATATCCCGTTAGGAGTATTACAATGGGAATGCACATTCATTCAGACACACTTCCTAGAGCTCACCTCTCAAATATAATAAGGAAGGATTACTTCCTTAAAAAAATCATGGACTACAATCCATAGTGGATAACAATCCATAGTTCATGTCTTCAACATGCCTGGATTAGTTCCATTAAAGTATAGATACAACTTTACTTTGCACACTAGATCTTTGCCTTAATTGCAAATTCCACTCATACCTCTTACCATGCATACACTTCTCATACAAACTCATGCATGATCAAAAAGGGATACAATTATATTTGTACAAATCATCAACCTTGAGAAAATAAACAAGCTCAACTAAACTCTCACCACCTAAATATTAAGAATACATCCTCTAAATTAAAAATATTCAATGAAAAGTAAATAATGTTGGATAAGACGTATCTCAAATAATCATTAACATCCTTGATTATGATAAGAACTAAAATATCATGCCTCAAACATCTGTAACATGTTACAACACCAAGTCGGCCACGAACATGAAGAATATGAACTCACCAACAAAAAATCACCAAATGCAATCACCATCATCAATGCAAACCAACAAGACAATAGTAAGATGATCTAGAAACATCCACAAGCATCATGAATAACC
The DNA here is from genome assembly GCA_027943335.1 of Chamaecyparis obtusa. Classification (NCBI taxonomy): domain Eukaryota; kingdom Viridiplantae; phylum Streptophyta; class Pinopsida; order Cupressales; family Cupressaceae; genus Chamaecyparis; species Chamaecyparis obtusa. The sequence continues at coordinate 80,058 of BSBK01008731.1, read as the reverse complement.
TCAGGAACATCCGCATCAAATCAAATCTCTAAAATCATCAGCATCAATGAGCTAAACCTCAAGAAAACAATAATGGCTATCAATCAAGAAAAATAGCTTGTGAACCTCCAAATCACAAACTAATCGAGATAAGGACACACATCAATATCCATAACATTCTACAGAGTTCCACATATGAAAATATTGTTATAAATAAGGCAACACACACAACTAAGAAGGGGGGGTGAATCTGTTGTGTCTTATTAATTTCAAAACTTCAGCCAACACTTAACCATAAAACTTAGATCAGAAAGATAAACATTAATGCACTGAACCAAAAAGCATAAGAATACATAATAACAAATATTTATGTGTGGAAACCCAATTAAAGGAAAAACCATGGTGGGGATCAAAACCACAAGATGATGTGCTAGAACAATAACCCTATTAAAGGTACAAAGGGGAATGCACATGTATTCGGGATCACTTCCTAGAGCTCACTGCTCAAATACAATAGAGGAAAATTACCTTGAGATTACAATAAGGACTACAAACCAAAAATGGACTACAATCCACTATGGATAATAATTCACTGATTTATGAGATAACTAATAGCATCTTTGATATGCCAATACAACTCTGATGAAGTAAAAAAAATATCTATCTCTATTAAAAATTCCACTCATACCTCTTTAGATACACATGCGTACATCCTCTCACTCTCTTCTCTCTTCCTTCACACATACAATTGATTACATTGTTATATAAATTTTCATTACCTTAGAAACATGAACAAGGTTGACATTAACCTTAACTCATTAATTACAAATATTTAATCAATCTTAATACAAACATTAATGTGATCCAAGATATGTTGGAAAATATATGGATAGGACCCAAATATTCATTCATGAAAATTCTTTAGATCCATGAATCACACCATGATCCTTTGCAATACACTATCTCACCAAGTTGGACAAAAATAAGAAAACATCAACACGTCACAAAAAAATCACTAAATTTGATGACATAACCCAATGCAATCTAGAAAATGTTGGATATTTCTAATGCATAGGGTGGTGACTGATACATTTTATATGTTTAATCACTATGTTACTGAATGGGCAATCATACTGTTGTCATTTGTGGTTTGTCACTGATGTCAACATATGTTTCTATAAACATTATAGTCTGATTATGATAGTGTATAGATACTATATGAATGTTTGAGAACCTGGGAAGACATATGCGAGTATAGGAAGATGTTGTGATCTTATATCCAAGATCACATCATGTAAGGTTGCATATTGGGAGACTAACAAATGTTTTGGTAAAGACTAGTTACTGGACAGTGACAGTGGAAGCTGGTAGAGTGAGTCTTTGTGTTTCTGGTATATCTTACAGAAGATATGGATTATGTGTATGTGAGCTTAAGAGATGAAAGCCAATGCATTGAAGGATGTTTGTTGGTCAGCACAAGGTACATAATGTTGGATGACATCAGCTATGGCATGTGATCTAGAGAAGACTCATTTGGGAGCTGACTTTAGAGGTGTAGTGTGCATTTTGTTTGGAAAATGTAAATTAAGGATGTCGGTCCTTAATTGATGTAATCAAATCATTGTATAATTGTTTTAGGTATCGTGTGTATCTTAGCAAGAGTTTATGTAAATAGGAAAGCCTAATGGGTTGACATGATCATGTAGAATATAATAGGATATATATGTAAGACATTTTCTTTGGAAAAGATATGGTGAGAATATAGGTGATGTAAAGAAGATTGTGAAAGCTATGAGCTTGTGTCTGTTGGATGTAGAGCAAAGGATTACTAGTGAACTTCATTGGAATTGATCAAGTAAAGATAGTTGTTGTCAGACAGTTCAAAGTATTGTGTATTTCTTCATATACACTTGTTGCGAACAATGATTTTTGAAGGTGGATTTAACCTTCTTTGGGTAGTGAGCCCCCTTTCTTTTCTTGACTCCTAACAGGGTCTGTCCTCTAACAAGGATTGTGTACTATAATGTTTCAATAAGCTCCTAAAAAGGCTAAATATTCTAACAAGGATACTATACTCTCAGTACATTATTTGTGGGTGCTAAATCTCACTGGGGTTTTTACCTTTAATAGGGTTTCTCGGAGACCAAAATATTGTGTTATTGTGTTGGCATTCATTGTGTTCATTGGATCTGATATTTCTGCTATTCAAAGTTTAAAGTTTAATATTCTATCATACACCTAATTCACCCCCCCTCTTAGTTTTATTGTGAACTATTATTCCTAAAAATTGGTATCAGAGCTATTGGTCCTTAGAGAGAAAGCTTAATAGCTTGAGGTGATCTTGGAGATGGTGTTCTATAGGAAGGATGGTCCAAAATTTGATCCTAGAAACTTTGATAGTTGCATGAACAATATGTGAACCCATTTGCTATGTTTGGGCATTGACTATTGGTTGATCACAAAGAATAAGGTGACTATAAAGACTGAGAATGACTTCCCATCAACTTCTAATGATGAGAAGAAGGTATTCTATCACAACATGTTTGCAAGAGAAGCATTGATCAACACACTCTCCCAAGGAGAATTTACTGAAGTTAAAGACTTGGATTCAACACACCAGATTTGGAAAAGATTAGAAATACTATATGAAGGAGACAAGTATACCAAGAAAACAAAGTTACATAACTAGAAAACAAAGATGGAGAAGCTACAAATGAATGATGATGAAAGCATTAGGGCTTATGTTCAAAGGGTTACAGAAGTTGTGGTCAGAATCAGAACTTGTGGAGGCACTTATGATGAAGAAGAAGTTGTTATGAAGATCCTTAGATCATTGACTCCTGCTTACAAGTTCAAGGATCTATCCATTCAAGAGAATATACCTTTAACTTTGAACTTTAGCAGAGAGATGTTGATTGCAAATCTAACTAATTTTGAAGTGGTAGAAATGGGAGACTCTATACCCAAAGTTGAATCTACATTTAAGGCATCTACACACAAGAAGACAATGTCCACACTTTCGAGCACCAGCAGTGAGAGTCTGAAAGAAGAGCTTGGAGAATATGCCGAGGAGTGGGAACAGATAATGGCTGAAGAAAGAAAGATGGATGGACTTGTTGCATTGATTGCTAGAAGAGAAAAGAGAGGTAAGGGTAAATTTGAAGGAAAATTACCTTTGAAATATTTTTCATGCAATAAGGTTGGTCATTTTGCATCTAGATGTCCTACAAGAGTTCCTAAGTACAAGCCTAATTGTTTCAAGTCTAAGAAGGATAAGGAATGTTATTATGCTAGTGAAGGTATTTATGATGATGATGATTTAGATTATGAGGAGATTAGATTTTTTTATATTAGAGATGAACTAGTACATGAGGAAAAGGCTTTAGTGTCACATGTTGATAAGAAAACTGAATGGATTATAGACAGTGGTTGTTCACATCATATGACTGGAGACAAAAATAAGTTTGTTAAGTTAGTAAGGTATGATGGTGGTGTTGTAAGTGTATCAAGAAAAAATGGAAGAACTTCCATTTAGGACTGGTTTAGCCCTTCGATTAAGTGGTTTGGGGTCATGTCAAATGTATTGAATTGGTCTTTGACTGGGATCTGGCTTTTTCCCCCTATTCTGCTTCTCTTTCCACCTATTTCTAGCTTATTTCTAGCACCTAGTCTTGAGAAACTGAGAATCTTGACCTCAGGGTCAAGGTTGACCTTTTGGGTCAAGGTCAACCTCAACCTTGACCCTGGGTCTAGATTTCAAGTTCCAGAGGTTTCAGGATGTTGGGCTTCAAAAATTTTATTTTCCTACTTTCGGGTCGGCTGTTTTGGATTTTGGAATGGTAAACTCTTGAATTATATTTAATCTAGGTCCATTTGTAGGGCTTAAGGTTTAAATGGGAATTTAATTCTCGTATGTCAGCCTCTCTAGAAGTTTGTGCCCTAGACTAGTATAAAAGGAAGCCTTCTCCTCTCATTTTTTCCATCCATCACATCTACACATTCAATCACAACACAAGATCAAGAAATCAAGAAGCAAGCTAGAAGGAGAAGGAAAGCATTCAAGAATTCATTCATCCTCAAAGTGTTCAAGCATTTAAGATCTAATTCATCAATGAGATCCATTGGTAGCCATTGAAGGATTCAATCTCTTTGGAGCCCTCTTGTTGAAGATTCCTCCATCCATTTCCATTCAAGATTCTTCCTATTCCAAGATCCATTCAAGATTGGTGTTGAAGATCTAATGTAAGTGACTAGAGACATTCTACCTACAATTATACATTCATTTGGAGCATCCATACTTATGGATTCAAGGATTTGAATCTTCCACAAGGATTTCAACATAAGGAAGGTGAATCATTCCATTTACTTTGTTTATTTGCTGCAATTTCAATTACATTTCAAGGTTGATTCCAAACTAGGGTTTGACCAAGGCAAACCCATCATCCAAACAACAAAACCCTTTTTCTTGTAGGCACAGTTGTGGGACAATGAATTGTAGTTTAGATCTGAGTACCCTTTTCAGTGAACTTCTGGGATTCATGAACATAATTTTTGTTGGAATAGTGTAGGTCAAGGTGAACTTTTAGGGGTAAGATTGTGCCTTGGGGTACAATATTACCCCTATTTTGGGTCAAGGTTGATCTCTCTGAGAAAGACAGAAGGTTTCTGGGTTTCTCTATTTCTATGTTTCTAGGTCAAATCCGGTTGCAAAAATTCCTGAAACTAAATACAGATACCAGAAAACAATATTTTCTAGATTTGTCATATTTTGAGGTTAGTGCTTATCTTCAATTCAATTAATATTTCTATAATTCCCTCCCATAATGAAATATAGGTTTTTCTCCTTTCTTCATATTCTTTATCGATTGATTCATTTGTGCATTAACCATTTTCTTTTGGTTGATCAATTTGGATCTTTCCTTTGGAAATTTGAGTTTAAGAAGAAGATCCTACTTTTCCCACACACTTACACTGCTCTCTCTCCCCTCCTTTTTATATCTTACATTTTGGTGAGCCCGCGATAGAAAAATCTTTCTTTTATGGTGTTAGATCTTGCATTTATATTTCATATAAAGTAAAAATACAAAAACATTTATGTGTTTATGCTTTGTGTTTGCCTAGTTTAGTTCATTTTGCATTTGCATTGGTATATGAGCTTTACTATCTCTAGTCCTACTTATAATATTCTAGTTAGATGAAGTCGTAGACTTATGGATGCCTTTGACCTGAGTCTTACTCTCCTTTTCTTAGGATTTTGGGTGACAATTTGATTATTCATGATTCTAATCCTACTATGGAGCATAACTCTTCTCACTCATCTCATGATGAGGATGATGCTTTAAGAGTTCCTCCTGAACAAGTCCAAAAACTTTCAACCGAACTTGATAAAATGGGAAATTGGCTTATTCAAGAGAACCATAATCAAGATTTTATTCAAGCTATAGATGCTCTTAAGAAAGTCCTTCATGATAGTGATCAAGGTGTTAATCTATTGCGTGGTATTACTCATCTTGTTGATTTAAATGTTAAACCTTTAGCTCAAGAAGCTCAATATTTAGGATTCACTCCTCCTATTACTAGTGTGAAACCTTCTTCCATTCCTTTACCTAGCATTCCTACTTATAATCCTCCTTTGGTGACTACATCAGTTCCCTCTCTTCCTATGAGTGTTCCTCGTGTCTATCCCTACTTCAAAACCTTCTTCTCATAATGTTCCTTTTACCTATTCCAATCCTCTTCCAACTATGGTTCCAAGTGTTTCTCTAGTTGTGTCTTCCATCCCTACCACTTCATACACTTTACCTAGTGTTTCTACTGTGTCTATACCTCCTATTTCATCTAATGATTCAAAAATCATCAGTTTGGCTCAAACGGTGTCCTCTTTACAACACAAACTTGCATCTTTAACTCAATCCAAGTTTACCATTCCTACACGTGACATGGGAAGTCCTTTATCCCTAGACATCATTTGTGCTCCTATTCCTCAACAAGCTGATATGCCTTGTGTTGAGAATTACAATGGTAAGGGAGACCCTATTACTCATGTTAAAACATTTCAAATCCTTTGTAGTGACTATGCTCATGACCATAGGATTTTAGCCAAGTCATTTGCTAGAAATTTTTGTGATAAGGCCTTGTAATGGTATTGTTCCTTGCCTCCTTATTCTATTGATTATTTTCCAAAACTTGCCAATGCCTTTATTCAACAATTTCAAAATAATATTAGTCTGCAAGTGTCTTTAACAGATTTGAAGCATTGTAAACAAAATACTAAAGAAAAATTGACTAAATTTATTGGTAGATTTAAGCATTTGTATGCTCAAATTTCTTATCTTGTTCCTGATATTGATATTCAACGTATGTTTATTTCAAATTTACAAAAGGATATTAGAGATAAGATTTTGCTTACTGAATTTACCTCTTTTCAATAACTTTGCACAACACTTCATCATTATCAATTACATGTGAGTCAATTTGAGAGAAACACTCCAATGGCTTTTGTTCTAGTTGATAAGAGTGATGTTGCTCCTAATCAAACAAGTTTCAAAAACCTAACAACTATGTCAAGATAAATAAACAAGTGAATGCAGTTGCTGATCAAGTTGTTGTTACATCCAATAATGCTACTTCTGCATCCACTGCTCTCCATCTGAATTGTACATTTACTCCTCTTTTCGAATCTTTGAATTCTATTATGAATAAATTGTTGACTACTAATATGATTATTCTACCTCCTATTCAACCTCTTTTACCTGCAACAATGGCATCTAAATCCTTTGATTCCAAAGCTTTTTGTCAATACCATTGTCAGAATGGCCATGATACTGAGAAGTGTTATTCTTTAAAGCATAAAGTTCAAGACTTAATTGATTCTAATACCTTATCTTTTTATAATTTTGATGGTAGAGGGAACAAATTTTTCTATCCTCCTAATCAAGATCTCCAAATTTATACGAATCCTTTTCCTACACATGATACTAATACTATTGCTCAGTCATGTTCTGTGGATATTGTTTATTTATCAAAGATGGATGATCTTAATCACATTGTTAACCATGTGGAGCATGCTGTGTTGTCTCAATCTGTATCTCCACCCCAACCTCAATCTCAACCTCAACTTCAAGTTCAAACTCAACCTAAGCCTAAACTGAAACCTCAACCAAAACCTCAAAAACAACCTAAGAATAAAAGACCTTGAGAACTCTTGATTACCTTTGATGAGTCTGAGACTATTAAAGCTCTTGATGGTCCCCTTTACATTTATGCTAGGATTTCTCAGATACCTACGCGTGGTTGTCTTGTTGATCCTACATCCTTAGTCAATGTTATTACTGAAGAAAATATTTTTATGAAAAACTTACAACGTGATTCTTATGATACATTGGATGTGTGGATTCAAACTTGTAATGATTTTCTTTATCCATCATTTGGTTCTATTAACTTGCCTATTGAACTTTGTGGTAAATTTGTGGATACTACCTTTATTGTTGTTCCTACTTTTGATAAGTTTTAAGTTAAGTTTGGTTTGCTTTGGTTGAATGCCATGCATTCCCTTGCTTCTCATATCCATAAGTGTCTTAAATTAATTCATGATGAAGTGAAGATGATTAATCATAGTTTATATCAACCTTCTAGGCCCACAGATTGTGCTACACTTGACTTCTTTTGGCCTTCATTACCTAATTCATGTCCTTCTCGACCTGATAATCTCTTTCGCTCATATCAAGCCTATAAGCATCGCAAGATTCTTGAGTTAAGAATGCCTCAAATGGATCTTAATCATAGTATTTTTCCTACACCTTCCATACCTCCTTTGTCCATGGCATCTAGTTCTATTAATTAAGTTCCTAGTGTTTCTTTTCAATCTATTGAGAACTCTACTGATCCTCGTATTGAACCTGTGAAGGAACCAGTTGTTGTCCTTCCTAGTTCTCAACATATTTCAAATAAGAAAAAATGTAATCAATCTGCTAATGAATGCTGTAAGAAGAATCGAACTCAAGCTAAGGCCCATGCCTCTGTTACTCCAAGTTCTTTTCCTTATTTTGACTAGCCTATGCATGATGTGTTAGAAGAAGTTAATACTAATAATGATGTTAAGATGCATGATTATGATGATTCTATTCGTATCTTAGATCCTATTTTGATTAATTTGGATGAAGAAGATACTCTTGATGATACTAATGATGTTAATTATGAATATGAAACTATTGACATTGACATTGATTTACCAAATGCACTTTCATCACAATTGATACTTACACCTAGTATCAAACATTATGATTCTCAAGAGGATCCTTTTTTGGAAGTGTCTATCATTCCTACTATATTGGATATAGTCCCTCTTGTGAGTTTCCCACATTCTTGAAATGATATAGAATGAGATGGGGAGAGTAGGAGATGCACTTGATTAAGATGTCCTTTATGGTAGCTTTTTGTGTGTTTGTCTGTGGTACTGTGCTTCTCCTATAATGTGTTTGCTAAATGTTTGTTAGATTCTTTTATACAACCCTTGTTACTTTGTTGGTGCAAGGTGATAAAGGAATTGAACCTATTGAACAATTCCTCTATATGTATCTTTACTCTTCTATATGTTGTTTTCATGTTATGTTGTGCATGTGCTATTGTTCATAAATGTTTCCTTGTGTAGTCCACTTGGATTTGAGACTTGGTAGCACTGAATCTTTTTGGTCTCCATGTCATAGTCTGAAAAGAATCTTCTTCATATCTCTTATGTGTTCTTTCCTCCATTGTGATTGTAGTTCTACTTTCTTTGGGGAATGATGTCAATTCATTTTCAATAATATCATATATATATATATATATATATAATCTTATGATCATAATGATCCCATGGTAGGTACATCCTTTTTGTGTTCTCTGTATGTTTATCTAGTATTTCCCTTGATTTGTCTTCACTTAGGGGCATCTCGTAGTGGAAACAAAATCAACGGAGTTGTTTATGTTTCCGTTCAAGCCATTGGTCATGTTAAAGTGTTAGAAATGAATTTAATGTGGGGGCATACGCTTTGATCACTTGTTGCACACATGTACTTTCAATACATATATTTTTCAAGGAACTTTTTCTCCCTTTATGGATTAGTGACTAATCCTTAAAGCATGGATTTTTATCTTATAGGATGTCTTGATCCCTTAAGGTCAGAGGTGTCCTTAGGAATGGATCTCTTTTGTTTTTGGCTTTGCTCTTTTGGAATAGAATATTCCTAAGGGTGATGACTAGTGAGTAGCCACATTCACTGGGTGGTTCAATTCCATCTTTAAAGTTGCGCCATTTTCTTATGTGGTTCACAATGGGACACAAGTTCTCATTAGGAGAGATAATCACACCCTCTTTTCTCTCTTTTCTAGAGATGTATCTCTTATTGTAATCTTGGAGTTAATGAAGAATTGAGTCCATGGGGGCTTTAGGATTCCTTTGTCCCTTTGATTTAAATAATATTATCTTCTTCATTGTGATCTACTTTACCAAGAGTTTTCATCGAGTCCATACTCTTGCTGAAGTGGGGGCTAAATGTATCATTGAAAAATGGAAACACTTCCATTTAGGCCTAGCTTATCCCTCTAAGTAAGTGGTCTGTGGTCATGTCAAATGCCTTGAATGGGTCTTTGACTGGGATATGGCTTTTCCCCTTTTCTGCTTCTCTTTCCACCTATTTCTAGCCTGTTTCTGGCACCTGGTCCTGAGAAACTAAGATTCTTGACCTTAGGGCCAAGGTCAACCTTCTGGGTCAAGGTCAACCTCAACCCTAACCTAGGTCAAGGTTGACCTCAACCTTGACCTAGGTCAGAGTCGACCTCGACCTTGACCCTGGGTCCAGATTTCAAGTTCCAGAGGTTTTGGGATGTTGGGCTTTGGAAAGTTTATTTTCCCGCTTCCAGGTTGGTTGTTTCGGATTTTAGAATGGTAAAATCTTAAATTTTATTTAATCTAGGTCCATTTATAGGGCTTAAGGTTTAAATAGGAATTTAATTCTCCTATGTCAGCCTCTGTAGAAGTTTGTGCCCTAGACTAGTATAAAAGGAAGCCTTCTCTCATTTTCTCCATCCATCACATCTACACATTCAATCACAACACAAGATCAAGAAATCAAGAAGCAAGAAAGAAGGAGAAGGAAAGAATTCAAGCGTTCATTCATCCTCAAGTGTTCAAGCATTCAAGATCCAATTCATCAAGGAGATCTATTGGTAGCCATTGAAGGATTCAATCTCTTTGGAGCCCTCTTAATGAAGATTCCTCCATCCATTTCCATTCAAGCTTCTTCCTATTCCAAGATCTATTCAAGATTGTTGTTGAAGATCTAATGCAAATGATTTGAGACATCCTAAATACAATTCTACATTCATTTGAATCATCCATACTTTTGGATTCAAGGATTCGAATTCTCCACAAGGATTTGAATATAAGCAAGGTGAATTGTTCCATTTACTTTGTTTATTTTCTAAAATTTTAATTACATTTCAAGGTTGATTCCAAACTGGGGTTTGACCAAGGAAAACCCCTCATCCAAACAAAAAAACTATTTTTCTTGCAAGTACAGGTGTAGAATAGTGAATTGCAGTTCATATCTGAGTACCCTTTTCAGAGAACTTCCAGGATCTACAAATAAAATTTTCATCGAAACAGTGCAGGTCAACATTGACCTCTTAGAAAGACATAAGGTTTCTGGGTTTTCTCTATTTTTGTGTTTCTATGCTAGATCCGGTTGTAGAAATTCCCAAAACTAAATACAGACACTGGAAAATAGTATTTTCCATATTTTTCATATTTTGAGGTTAGTGCTTATCTTTACTTCAATTAAGATTTTTGTATTTCCCTCCCGTAACGGAATATAGGTTTTTCTCCTTTCTTCATATTCTTTATTGATTGATTCATTTGTGCATTAACCATTTTCTTTTGGTTGATCAATTTGGATATTTCCTTTGGGAATTTGAGGTTAAGAAGAAGATCCTACTTTTCCCACACACTTACTCACACTTTTCTCTCTCCCCCCTTTTTATATCTTACAGTAAGGTTTGGAGATAATCTTCCTAAACCTATCATAGGAGTAGGATCTATTACTCTAGATGGAAAGACTAATACTGATAATGTACTACTTGTTGATGGACTTAAGCATAACTTGTTGAGTGTTGGACACTTAATGGACAAAGAGTGTCAATTACAATTCAGTAATGGTAAATGTTTTATCAAAAGTAAGGAAGGAAAGTTGATTGCAACTAGTACTAAATCTACAGGTAATGTATTTGAATTAAATACATCTAGAGCCTCTTGTTTTGTTGCGAAGGTAGATGATATTTGGTTATGGCATAGAATATTTTATCATGTTAATTTTGATAACATTGTGAAGGCAAGTTTGACTAATGTAGTAAGAGATCTACCAAAGATTGTGAAACCATCTAACATTGTACGGAAAGAATGTGTTATGGGAAAATAGACTAGAAGTAATTATAAAAGAAAAGCTTATACATTAAAGGGAAAGTTGGATCTAGTACATACATACCTATGTGGACCTACAAGGAAAAAATTAGACTATGGTGAAAGGTATTTCATACTTTTTGTTGATGACTTTTCTAGAATGACGTGGGTTACTTATTTGAAAGAGAAATCAGAGGCATTTGATAAATTCAAGATATTCAGAGAAAAAGTAGAGAATGAATCAGGTTTAAAGATAAAATATTTGAGGTCAGGCAAAGGTGGAAAGTTTTCTTTAGACCTATTCAATTCATACTATGAAGAGCATGGAATAAAAAGACAAACATCTGCTCCTAGGACTCCACAACAGAATGGGATAGCAGAGTGAAGAAACAAGACTATACTTGATGCTTCTAGGACAATGTTGCTTGAAGGAAATGCATCTCATATGCATTGGAGAGAGGTTGTTGGGACAACGGTGTACACATTGAACATAATTCAAATCAGAGAAGGTACAAGTAAGACTCCTTATGAATTATAGTTTAATCATACTCCTACTATAAAATATTTTTGAATATTTGGTAGTAAGTGCTATATCAAGAGAGATGATGAGATAGGGAAGTTTGATGCTAGAAGTGATGTAGGATTTTTCTTTGGTTACTCTTCTAAGAGAAAGGCTTACAAGTGTTTCAATCTAAGATTGAGGAAGATGATTGAAAGTCACAATGTAAAGATAGATGAAAGGTTTTAGATACAAGAGACTTATGATGATGACACAAATGAGGCTACTGAGGTTCCTAAAACTTTAAGGAATGTAAAGAATAATCATCCTGAAAATCAAATTATTGGTAATACTAATGAAGGAGTAATGACTAGATCAAAGGCTAGAGAATAAATTTGTTTGATTTCACAAGTTGAACCAAAGACTACAAATGAAGCTTGTAGAGATGAATCCTGGATAAATTCTATGTAAGAAACAAAGCAAGACTGGTATATAAAGGTTATTCACAACCAGAAGGCATAGACTTTGAAGAGACATTTGCTCTTGTTGCTAGAATAGAAGATGTGATACTATTCTTGGCTTATGCTACACATAAGAACTTCAAAGTGTATTAGATGGATGTGAAATCTAGATTCTTCAATGGGGATCTTGAAGAATAAGTGTATATAGAACAACCCAATTGATTTCCTTGATCTGAAGATGGAGACATGGTATGCAAGTTAAAGAAGGCACTGTATGGGCCGAAGCAAGCTCCAAGGGTTTGGTATGCAAGGTTAGACAAATACCTACTTTGGCTTGGATTTAGAAAAAGTAATGCTAACAGTAATTTGTATTTAAGAACTAGTGAAGATGGAGTTTTGATAATAGAAGTCTTTGTTGATGATATTATCTTTGGAGGTAATGATGATATATGTGAGAAATTTTCTAAAGAGATGGAAAATGAATTTGAGATGTCCATGATTGGGGAAATGAAATTCTTTCTTGCACTACAAACAAATTCAAGTAAAGATGGAATTTTTATTTTTGAGACTAAATATCTTAAAGAAATGTTGAAAAAGTTTGCAATGGAAGATTGTAAACCATTTGGTACACCCATGGTGATTGGTAATAAGATGAAAATTGATGATGAACCAAAGTGTATTTTTCAAACCAAGTACATATCAATGGTTGGAGGATTACAATATATAACTCATACTAGAACAGATATTGCTAATGCTGTTGGAATTGTGGCTAGATATCAGGCAGAACCCAAAGAGACACACCTAGATGTTGTGAAAAGGATACTGAGATATCTGAAAGGAACAATAGACTATGGTTTATGGTATGATAGAAATGATAGCTTTAAAATTCATGCTTATACTGATGCTGATTGGGTAGGAAACATTGATGACAGAAAGAGTACTAGATCTACTACTGGATCAGAGTATGTTGCTACTGCTATAAATTGCACTCAAATTATTTGGATGAAGCAAATGCTGAAAGAAATTGGAATAAATTTTGATGAGCCTGTGGTTATCCATTGTGATAACACTATTACATTGAATATGTCAAAGAATCTGGTGATGCACTCTAAAACTAAACATATTTCTATCAAATATCACTTCTTGAGAGACAAGGTGGTAGAGAAGGAATTAAAGTTAGAGTATATTAGTACAAAAGAATAGACCATAGACATCTTTACAAAACCATTTCTAAAAGATACCTTTGAATATCTTAGAGGTATGCTTGGGGTTCAGGTCCCTCCTAGTCAAAATTAAATGATACAGGGATGTATCAGTCTAGATATTTTCAGAGCCTTATCATATTCTGGACTGGATGTAGGGATCTACTCCTCAGGGGGAGTGCTCATGGAAGGAAGGTGTTGAAGAATAGTTGATGAATTATTGGACCCTTTTCCATTGTTACCAAAGGGGGAGTGTTGCTATGAGAAAATCCTTATTGTATGGGGAGATTGTATGAAGGAATATTGTGAGAGTACTGTTTGGTTGCAGAGCTTTGGATTGATATAACTTTGGGATGATGAATTTTCCTATATGTTGACATCAGTGCCAAAGGGGGATATTGTTGGCTATTGCTAATGCATAGGGTGGTGACTGATACATTTTATATGTTTAATCACTATGTTACTAAATGGGAAGTCATACTATTGTCATTTGTGGTTTATCATTCATGTCAACATATGTTTATGCAAAGAGTATAGTCTAATTATGATAGTATATGAACACTATATAGATGTTTCAGAACCTGTGAAGATAGATGAGAGTACATGAAGACCCATGAAGTGAGGTTGGTGAAGACCCAACCCCGTTAAAGGTTACAAACACACTGTTAGGTGTGACCTTGTTAGAGGATTTTAGACTAGAAGTTATTGTCCAACCAACAGTCACTCTGGGGTTGACATGATAACAATGTTCACTCTATGAATGAAACATAAATTGACTTTCACTCAGTTAACATATTTGACTGTGTACAATGGTTAAATATGTAACAGTAGATGATCTACCTTGAAACAACTTCAATTGCAGTTTACAAATCAATGTTTAGCTCATTCATATATTTTTGATCAATATATCACTTCAAATTCAGTACTATATCAAATTACCATCCATCGGTAATTACACTCTGTAGCTTGCTAATTGTTCTGCAGTTCCATTCTCACTAACTAGTATGATTAGAATGCATGAAAACTCCTTCACGTGATAATTTTTTAGTATCTTCTTCCTCCGGCCTTCTTTCAACAATGAAACCAATGTCTCTTATATAGATGAGTAAATCATTTTCTTTTTGTCCATCATATTTTTTTGTTTAATCTCATTCATTGATTTTGCCACTTTAACCTTCTTCGACTAATGTGTCAGTAACACGTTTCAATCTGCTCCATTAGATCTTTCTTGAATTATGTTAGCTGTCAATCTTCAAAACAAACCTTATATGTTACCTTGATTTCATACACTTTACAGCTCATCAATTTATCAGCTAAACTAATCATTTAATTCCTTTATGTTCTACTCGGTTAACACTATGCTCAGTATACACTACACTTTGTGGGTGTATACTGGAATGCTTCATTTACCGACAACACTGCTTTGTATCTTTCTGCTCTATTATTCATTATAGATGAATGCAACATAATAAAGTCAATATCATCAAGTCATAGACTCATCAACAAGTTACTCAGTGTATTCCTTATCCTCATTTGACATATACATCTTCCTCATGTAGATATTTCTGTTCTTCATCTCTTTCACCTTTCTTTAGATGTTTCGGTATAGTAACTTACAAGATAAGTACTATCAAGCTAGTTGACATCAATGACAACATAATACTAATTTAATCATCTTTCATATCTAATTAGCAACTCCTCAGTGATCTTAAATCATAGATTCTTCATTCAGGTTCTAAATCAGTTGTAGTTCATCAATCTCTCCCTTTGGCATTGATGGCAGCTCAAGTAATATGAAGTGTACCATACACATACCAAACACGTGTTCTACAACTTTGTTAAAAAATGTTGTACAAGGTCTCCCTAGCTTAATATGTTTAATCACTTCATTACTAAATAACATTATCAATGCAGCTTTGACCTTATGCAAATATGATCTTTTCAGCTCTCACATTCCTTCTTCTATTTTTGATCTTCAATGCTCTCTCTTTCTTTCTGTTTGTCTCTCCCTTAGATAGATGTTTTAGTGTTCTCATCGGTGCATATTGTTTCATATTATTTATCTCTCCCTTTGACAACAATGCCAAAGAAACAAATAAATAATCAGCTCTGTAGTAGCTAAGTAACTCTATGTTGTCTAATACATTCTCTGTATCTCTGTATACTGATATCCCAATCTATTTTAGTTCTTCAAACTTAATAACAGCCTTGAAAATTTATCCAAAGTGTGAACTATGCTACATCAACATGTGTGATCTTCTAATAAGTTTAAGCTGATGCAACATTCAGATCACATTAGTGACCGATAGACAGGGGACGAACCCCAAGTGTAGTCCTCAAATATTCAAATGTGTCCTTCGGTAGAGGCTTTGTAAAGATATCTGCAAGTTGTTCTTTAGATGTAACAAATTCTAACTTCACTTGCTTCTCTTGCACTTTTTCTCTTAAGTAGTGATACTTAATTGATATATGCTTTATCTTAGAGTGCATCACTGGATTCTTTGAAATATTGATAGCACTTGTGTTGTCACAGTATATAATCACTGGGTCAGTGATTACCTCATTCATTCCTTCCAACACTTGCTTGATATATGAAATGTTTGAGAAATTAGTAGCAGCACAAAAATACTTTGCTTCAGCTATAGACTAAGAAATACAAGCCCACTTTTTACTTGTCCAAGTTACAAGTCTTTCACCAAAGAAGAATGCTCCTCCGATGGTGCTTTTTCTGTACGCCACATTTCCAGCCCAATTAGCATTGGTATAGACCATCAGTTCAAATTTACCTTCCTTAGGATACCATAAACCATAATCCTCTATATTTTGTAGGTATCTTAAGATCCTTTTAGTAGCAATCATGTGTGATTCTCTAGGATTAGTGGAAAATCTAGCAACAATTCCCACAGCATGTGCTATATCTAGTCTACTATGAACTACATACATTAACTTACCAATCATGGATTAGTAAAGTGTCTGGTTTACCTCTGTAGTTTCATATTCCTTAGTCAAATTACATCCAATAACCATTGATGTTCCCACAAGTTAGCATCTTCCATGCCAAATGTCTTCAAGACTTCCTTTATGT
Source organism: Chamaecyparis obtusa (assembly GCA_027943335.1). NCBI lineage: Eukaryota > Viridiplantae > Streptophyta > Pinopsida > Cupressales > Cupressaceae > Chamaecyparis > Chamaecyparis obtusa. The sequence continues at coordinate 63,398 of BSBK01008731.1, read as the reverse complement.
ACTTAGACTATGTGATGAATATCCCATCACTCTGTTGAATCACTTGTAGTCCTAGAAAGAATTTAATCTCTCCAAACATAGACATTTCAAACTCATTCTTCATGTCATCAGAAAAAAATTTACATACATGATCTTGACCTCCAAAAATAATATCATCAACAAATATCTCAGAAATAAGAATAGTGTCATCAGTATCACCTTTCATGTACAAATTGTTGTTTTCACTAGTTCTTACAAATCCAATACTTAAAAAGTAAGTATGAAACCTTTCATACCAGGCTCTCGGTTCTTGCTTCAAACCATATAATGCTTTGTGTAGTCTACATACCATGTCTCTATTGTCTAGATCAATGAATCCTTTAGGTTGTTCTATGTAGACTTCTTCTTCAAGTATACCATTCAGAAATGTTGACTTCACATCCATTTGATAAACTTTGAATTTATTGTGTGCAACATATGCAAGTAGCATTCTAACTCCTTCCAATCTATAAATAGGTGCAAATGTATCACCATAGTCAATGCCTTCTTCCTGTGCATATCCCTTGCATACCAATCTAGCTTTATTTCTTGTCACTTCACCATTTTCATTCAGTTTGTTCTTGAATATCCACTTAGTACCGATAACATTTTTATCTTTAGGTCGGGGTACTAAGGAACAAGTTTTGTTACTCTCTATTTTTTCTATCTCCTATTTCATTGCATTAACCCATTCTTCATTTTCTAATGCAACTTTCACATTTTTTGGTTCAAATTCACAAACTAGACATGTACCTTGTCTTGCTTTGCTTCTTGCCTGCATGCTAGCTTGTCTGTCTCCAATAATTTGTGTCTCAGGATGATGTCTTCTGAAAAAACTAGCCAGTACCTAGTTTCTTCTTTCTTGTTCATCCTATTCGGGTTCATGTGCTTTCTCGGTAGCTCCATCTTATTCATCAGTTTGCCTTTCATGTTCCTCATGGTTATTTTCCTACTAACCGGTTATCACAGGTTGCAACTTTGGTAGATAATTAGGATGTTCAATGTAAGTGAATCTACCATAGTCTTCTAGTTCCTTTCTAGTTTCCTCTATGTTCTTGTCATCAAACTCATCAACTCAGACATTAGTACTTTCAATTATCTTATTTGTAACCTTATTCAGAAATTTGTATGCTTTACTCATAGTAGAATATCCTAAGAATATTCCTTCATCACCTTTAGAATCAAATTTCCCATTTCTCTCATCTTTCAGAATAAAACATTTGCTTCCAAAGATCTTGAAATAACTTACAGTAGGTTTGTGTCCAAACCATAGTTCATAGGGTGTCCGGTTGGTATCCTTCTTTAGTTGTACTTGGTTAAGCACATATACAACTATACTTAGAGCTTCCCTCTAGTATGTATGAGAAATATTCTTTTGTAGCATTAGTGTTCTTGCATAGTCAATGATTGACATGTTCCTTCTTTCAGCAATCCCATTCTGCCGAGGTGTTCTCGGTGCAGAGACCCATCTTTTGATACCATGCTCATTACATAAATTAGTAAATTCATCAGAGATAAATTCACCTCCTCTATCGGATCTTAAGAATTTTAATTCTTTTCTAGTTTCTTTTTCTACCTTTGCCTTATACCACTTAAACATCTTAAATGCTTCAGATTTTTCTTTTAAGAACATAACTATCATTAGTCTAGTATAGTCATCAAAAAAAAGAATAAAGTATCTATCACCATAATAAATCTGAGTTCTCATAGGAAAACATAGGTTGGTATGAACCAACTCAAGTCTCTTCTTTGTTGAGTAGTCTTTGATTTTAAAACTAGACTTAGTCATCTTACCTTTCTGACATTCATGACACGTAGCATGATCCAGTTTTGACAAGTTAGGAAACCCTCTAACTCTTTTCCTCTTACTAATCTTGATCATGTTATCAAAGTTCACATGGCATAACCTTTTATGCCACAACCATGCATCTTCATCCTTCATTAATAAACAAGAAAATTGATCAATATCAAGATAAAATAGATTACCTCTAGATTGTGTACTAGTTCTGACAAGTCTTCCTCCATCATCATAGATTTTTACCTTTCTACTCTCAAAAATAAGTCGGTGGCTTGAGTTATTTAGATGTGTCACACTTATCAAATTATAGTTCAGTCCATCTACCCAGTATGCATTTTCACATTTTATTCTATCATTAATCATTAGTGAACCTTTACCTCTTACCATACAGGGTGCATCATTTCCCATCCTTACAGATCCTCCATCATATTCATCAAGTAGATCAAATTTCTCTATATCACCAGTCATATGATGTGTACAACCACTATTTATGATCCATGTATCATTTCTGCTTACTTTTGAGATCAGTGCTATTTCTTCATGTTTCTCTTCTTCCTCCGAGTCATCTTTCATAGCAACAAATACTACTTCTACATCATCACTAGTATCAGATTCAGATTCAAATTCTTCAGCTATGTAACATACCTTTTTCCCTTTGTCATAGCTATCTTGGTTGTCTCTGTTATTATGTCGGTAGCCTCTGTTGACTCTTCTCCCATAGCTTCCTTCCAATCGGTCTTTGGATCTATCATCATCTTTCTTATTTGGACATCTAGTAGCGATGTGGCCTTCTTTACAATTAAAGCATGCCAAAGGTAGCTTACCTCTATGAGCAAGGCTAATCTGTATCTATTTTGAAAGGCTCAAATCAATCAAACGTTAAGTTCTAATCTAACATGAAATCAATCCAAAACAAAAACAACTAAGCTAAGCCACCTCAGATTGAGCTAAAATAGATGCGCCCATGCACTGTTTGATTTGCTCATGCTTAAGGGGATGTGGGTGTACTCTCTAAGCACTTGGAGCATACTCTAATGCTTTCTAAGATGATTTGAGACCCATGAAAACCCCAAAAATGGCACAATAATGGGTAGAACACCCAAAATTGCCCCTAAGGCTTCAAGAACTCAAAAAGATGCTTTAATGGAGATTTGAGCTACATGATGCTTATGCTAAGATTTTTATTAACCAAATAGAGATGTGATATGATGCTATATGCTATGCAAAACAATGAAAGAAACTATGTTAATCCATTATTGCTAAGCTATCATGTGCTAAAAAGCTTGAAGAAAATAATGAAATCTAACAATTAGGATTGATTATGCTAAAGCTAGAAGTAAAAGGGCATGATAACAATGCATGAGAATAAAAGCTAAGCCAATAAATTTCTCTTGAAAGAGGGGGTATTTATAGGATTTGGGAAGGAGGAATGAGTGGCCAGGATCAAAATCCTTAAGAGAGGCCAAGATTCATTCAAAGGGGAGCACATGGATTGTGCTAGTTCAGGGCCACTTCCTTGTGACAAGTGTCACAAGGGCTTTGGGTTGAAAGATGGGAGGGATGTGCACAATTTGGGAAATGTGTCTAAGGTCAAAGGGTGTAAGAAAGGGGTGAGGGGCTTCTTATATGCATCATAAATGCATGTAAGAGGGATAAGGAGGCTTTTAATGCATTTAATGCATGTAAGAGAAGTTTCTAGAAGTTTGTTGACTTTGGGTTAAGCTTAGGAGTTGGCTAACCTTGTCTAAGGAATGTGACAAGGTTAGGGGGGGATTAGGATTAGGATTAGGGGGACAAGGATAAAGACTTTCTAGAAGAGGCTAGAACTTCCTTAGGATAAATATGGATTTTAGGAAATAAATAAAGATTTATTTATTTTCATGGTTTGGGTTTGAGAATATTTATTAAAAATAAATTTAATAAATATGAGGATTAAATATTTAATCTTAATTAAATATTTTGAGTTGGGATTAAGGTTAGGAAATGATGAGATTAGTCTTTAATCGAAATTAAAGAAGGATTAGAAGATTCTAGAAGAGGTTAGTGGTCTTAAGGAAATTGGCCAAGTTTTGGGCAAAAAATAAATAAATAATTTATTTTGGGATTTTTGGTCAATTTATTAATTAAATAATTAATAAATAAGGAGATAATGTTTAAATAAGATTTAAAGATTTTTGGGAGGGATTCTTTAATTAAATATTTTAAATTAAGGTAAAGGGATTTAATGACATAAAAATAAATAAATAAAATAAATAATTAATTAATTAACAAATGATGATGTCATCAGAGATTTTTTAGAAAAATAAAAATACTTTATTTTCTAAAAGATTTTTAGGTGTCTACATTTTGCCCCTCTTTGATGCGATGCCGCAAGTGGCATGATGTCAAAGACAAGAAAATAAGATGTCCAAGGCTAGAATTTAGAGGAATAAGGGGTTGTGCCCCCTCGAGAAAATAACGCAAGGAGTAAACGTTATGGAATTTTCTCGAAAGAAAATAGAGAAGGAAGGACCTAGGAAGAAGGGGAGATAAATAACCAAGCTTCCAAGAGCAAAGATGAGTGAATGCAAGATGAGATGGAATGAAAAATGCAAGATGTAGCTACATGAGAGATGCAAGATGAATCTTTATGATACAAGAATGCAGGGGATTTGGGGAGCTCTAAGTGCAAATGGGGACAGCACAACCTAGTTTGATATAGCAATGCTAGAGACCTGCCAAGGATACTGGGATCATGAGGCCTTGTCACCAGTGTTGCATAGGACTAATGCTAAAAAGACACATAGGGTTGCCCCAGCATCACACATGAAACCTAGAGGAGGCATGGTGGAAACAATGCTGAAGAAACCACAAACACATGACTGACTCACAGGAAAAAGAAAAAGATCAAAATACCTTGCCCCAGATTGTCCTCTTTTGCTGCACACTATGATATAAAGGATCATGGTGACTTTGAGTAGAGAACAATGAGAAGCCATAAAAGATTAACAAGACCCAAAGGAAAAAATCCAAGGCCAAAATGATAACTCCAAAAGACAACCTTTGCCAAGGAGAGAGATTTGATTCAATTGATGGTGGGAAGATTGGTCTAAATGTGTGGAAGGATACATCGACATGGACCTAGTGTGCTTGGTGAAAGATTAGGTCAGACAGGAAGGATACAACTGAGGGGACCCATGATTAGGCTTAGGTTAGACAAAATAGAAGCATACATCTGTGTGGACCCGATGCTGATGGGGAGAATGCTGTGTTGCTGATTGGCAAATGATGCAGTTCAAAGATGGTCATCATGATCAAGGATAGTCGATAATTGATGTTGTTGAAGTGTGAGGCTAGGTAGGACAAGATTTGTGATCAAATACTACTGATGTGGGACTGAAAAGGATATATACAATAAGACGCGAGGATATTTGCAATGGATATGTACAGAAGCTCAGGATTAGGATGCACAAAGAACTTGGGGGTGAAGTTGAAACTCCAAAGATATGCAAGATGATGCCCCAGTTGGGTTGGAAAGCCAAGAAAGATTGATAGATGATGTGTCCTGAAATGACACAGATTTGGGAAGGACATATCCCAATGATGATGATTAGATTAAGATCAAGGCTTGCTACAAGACTAAGGATGTGATTGGATCGGTTGGCTTGATCTTGGATGTTGGATTTTGGATAGCTAGAGGATGTGGAGAGGATTGGAAGATTGCTAGAAGACTACTAGGAATGTTTGGATAGGGATGAATGGCATTAGATTGCAATGAGGTTAGCCTATAGCTAGATAACAATGACAAGGGAAGATACTAGGTGATGGAAAGATGGAGGAAATGCTTAGGATGAGGATCATGGAACTGCTAGGAGATTCAGATGGAGGAAGGTTTGGATTTGAATGGAGGAACTGCTGAGGGATCTGGTTAGAGGAATGCTTGGGGATCTGGATAGAGGAATATTTGGATTTGGTTGGAGGAATTGCAGAGAGATTTTGGATGGATGAAGATTGGATGGGGAGATGGAAGAGCTTGGGGAGATTGGATGGCAGATTTTCTTGAGGATTGGAAGATGGAATGCTGGAGGAACCACTAAGGGATCTGAATAGAGGAATGCTTGGGGAGATTGGATGGTGGATTTTCTTAAGGATTTGGGCTGGAAGATCAAGATGGACTGGTGATGGATGAAAGATAGTCTCCAAGCAATATGTCACCAAGGAATAAGATGCCCCCTGCTTAGGATAGTTTCATGTATTTCAGAGACATTAGGATGGGGTACAATTGGATGGAAGAACTACCAACAAGAGGATGAGGAAGGTAGATGGAAGCTAGGATGAATGGATCAAATAGAGGATATGTAGTTGAAAGGTGTGATGGATGCCAAGGAGGTGCCCAAAAAGCATGTATACCTGGTAGTCTTTGTTTTATCATCAAGATCCAAAGGAGGATGAAGGAGGTGAGAGACAAATGGGATGGAGGAGATGTTGGATAAGAGGTGATAGAAGGGAATGGCCCCCAAGTGCAGAAAGGAATTGGGGGGACTTACGCATGATGCCTGTTTGCCAGGTTTTCACCATGGTACTTGTCCAAGGTGCTTGAATTGCCAAGTTTTCACCATAGGATGAATGTTTTTCTCTTTTCTTTTTTTCTTTTCTTTTTTGATACTTTTCTCTTGATTTTTTCCAATTTTTATGCTGACTAGATGCCGACCTTCTGATATTCTGATGTGTTGATGTCTTTCTTCACTGATCTTCTGATTTGTTGCTAACATTTTCTGATTTGTTGCTACCTTTCTGATTTCTTTGGATGTTGGTACAACTTTGCTAGGATGGATGGATTTATGCAAAAGCATAGATTGGATGGGGTAGATGGGATATATGGTGGTAGAAAGTGTTTGGATGGAAAGATGGAAAGTGATCATGATAGGGGGATGTTGTCAGGATCAACATTGGCACATGTTGTGGGGGAGATCGATGAAGTGGATGGGTTTCAAAAGATAGAGGTAGATAGGATGGAGGATTTATGCTAGGAGATTTAGGATCTTTGGGATCCAAAATAGATTAAGGAGATGGAGGAGAAGACTGAGTAGCTGGGGGATTAGCAACTTGGGATGCCATCATAGATGTTTCTTTTAGATGCATTACATCTTTTTGTTTTGGGATCCACATCATTTTTGTTTTAGATTTGGTGGGCCTTTGTGGCCATTGGTATGCATCAGATTTTTCCTTTTCTTTGCTGGGCCTTTGTGACCATTTAGATGCATTGGATTCAGCTATTGTTTTGCTGAGCCTTTGTGGCCATAGGGATGCTTTAGATTGTTTGATTGGATTTTTCTTTTCTTGAGCATGTCATTTAGACTGGACATGGCAATCCTTAGATCTTTGTGGATATTTCCCTTTATTCATATTTGATATGGCATCCAAATTATGGGGAGAATTATAGTGAATATGAGGAGATGTGCGGGATGGAAAAAATGTGGATGGAGAGATGAATGGAGATTGGTAGATAGGAGATATGGGCATGTGCCATTGTTGATCTTGACTAGGGATACTTGGATTTTGGATGAAGGACTGAGTAGGATAAGATGGGGGATGATATTTTGGGATGTAAGGTCCCAAAATGGATTTAGCATGTAGAGGATATGTGCTAGTAGATTTTGGGACATAGGGACCCAAAATGGATTTGGAGGATGAAGGAGGAATGTGATAGGTTGTCCTGGGCTGTAATGATAGAGGAGGAGGAATATCATTGTATACCTTGGAAGATGTGATGGTGGTTTTGGAAGGATGCTTGAATTTAGCTTTAGCTATACCAACATTTCTAGAGGAAGTGCCTTCTTCTGATGTGTGACCAATTCCACATGATTTTGGATGTTTCTTATCCTAAATGGGCTCTAGATTTCCTTGTTCATGAGTGCCTAGGCCTTTGCCTTGATAATTCCATTTTTTGAGCATTTTATCCAAACAAGGATATTTTTGACTTGGGGCATATGATAAACATCTAGTTTCTAGTTCCCTATTGGAAGATATGGAACTTATTACTTTTGCTTCAAGTGGGCTACCTCTAACAAATGTAAGTGGACTGAGAGGATAGAGTGTTGGGAGCTGGATAGTTTGGATCAGAAGATCCTCAAGAGGAGAGGATGGGATGGTGAGATTTTGACTAGGATTGGGGGATAGTAATGGATCTTCAGATGGAGAAATTGGGATGATAGGATCTTGGATTGGAGGAATTGGGATTGTAGGATTTTGAATTGGGGGTAATGGAAGCAATAGAACATGTGATGGGGGAAGTGAAGGGATTGGATCTTGATTTTCTTCTGTGAGTATTTCAACATGCTTTTGGACAAGATCTTTACATGATAGGATTTGTGTGGATAGAGTGTTGGGGGATGTATGGATGGACTCTTAAAAGGGGGTAGATGGAAGGATGGGAGATTCTGTAATTGTGATGTCTGGAAGAAGGAAGAACTCTTCAAATGGTATGGATGAAAGGATGGAAGGTTCTGTAGCTATGATGGCAGGAAGAGGGGTGAAATCATGAGGCTCATTAGATATGCTTTGGATAATACTAGGAGGAGGTGATGTTGGTGGGGATTGGATGGAGACTTCAGATGGAAGGGACTCAATGATGCTAGGAGATGGAAGAGGATCAATGAGTGGGATGTATGGAAAATTGATAACAGATGGGAGTGATGGATGGGCCTCATCAATGATTGCTTCACATGAAGGTTTGAGATGGCTTGGCTCTTCAACTTTAGGAGTGGGATTTGTTATTGGCTTCCTTGTGAAACTCCTTGGAGACTTTCATGGTGACGAAGAATTGGAATGTGGAGGAGATGGAGAGCTAGGATAGTCCTTATATGAAGATGGGGTGGATGAAGGGGAACCTGCTTGAGGGGATGATGGTGCAAATGAGGAGCTGGAGGATGGTGGGTTTAGATAGTTCACATAGGTGGGTTTAGAGGAAGCTTGTGAATTGAGTTGGCTATTTGGTGAGGTAGGAATGATGGATTGAGCTATGGGATATGAAGCAGATTGAGGGATGCATTCTTCTCATGGAAGGGGATTTGCAGTAATGTAGGTGAGAATGGAAGATGCGATATAGTGGATGGTGAATTTAGGTAGAATGGATGTTTAGGATAATGGATTGGAAGACTAGGATTTTGAAAATGATTTGGAGGATAAGGGGATGGAGGATTTGGATAAAGGATGGGAAGACTAGGATTTTAGATTTGGAAATAATTTGGAGGATGGGTGGATGGAGATTTTAGATAAGGGAAGTAGCGTGAAGTGTTTCTATGGGATGATGGTGATTGGGCTTAAAACAAGCAAACTAGAACACAAAATCTTGAATGAAAACCAAAGTCCAAAGAGTCATTTTTACTTTGAGTCAAAAACAATCTTGAATGATCTAAATTGGAAAGAAAAGCATCCCTATTCCTTCCTCTTTGAATTTAAGTTAAAAAAAAATCAATCTTGAATGATCTAAGGTTAAAACAAAGCACTTCAAAGTTCTTAAAACAACTTACAAATCTCAATCTTGAATGCTCAAAGAAAAGAACTTGCAATTGCTCAAACGCTTACTTTTTGGAGAAAGAACAAATCAAATCTTAAACACTTGTGTCTTCAAAATTTTCAATTCAATCACACTTAATCAATTTTGGGAAAAGAACTCTTCTTGATGTGCATCTAGGAGCTTTCATTTTCTGCAAATCCTTGTTAAAGTAAGCAACATAAAACACTTGAACTCAGACAAGTTCACTTGTTTTACTTTTAGCGAGGCTTGTCTAGGGAGAAAAGTGCTTCCTCTCTAGAGAACGACCTCAAACTGATATCCCCCCCCAGCCGGTATATAAATAAAGTGAAGACAAAAAGTACTCACTTATATCTCCTAATCCACGGGTGTTCATGCCAAATACAGTGACTGGGGATGGTAAATATTCCTCCCCCAGTGTTGTTGGCTAGGCTCTTAAGTGAGTCACGGACGGTCAGCATAACCAGGTATGGAGACTCCATGGAACTATTAAAAACTTGATAAAATAGAGGCTGCCCTATCTACATCTAAAAGTATCAAAATCCTTGTGCAAGGACCGATCCAAGGGGTTTACCGAATCACCTTAAGATTACTCACCATTTGCATTCCCTTTTAGGGGGTACCAAGCTATGGGCAAGCGATTTTGATACTCACCTTCCTTAGGTAGATCTGCTTGAAGTGCTTGACAGTCAAAAACTCCATGAAAACATTGTTGGAACATGCACTTTTCAAAGCTTTTATCAGAGTTAGTTATCCTATTTGTATCCAACAAGGTTGCTTTGTCCCTTGTGGAGATTGCTTTTCTGAAAATCTTTATTGAAATCTATCCTTTGCCATTGGAAAAACATCAAACTGATCTACAACTTGGTTCAAGATACTCAGAACAGCCATGTCAGTCCAAATCCTCCCAAAATCTAGAAAATGTCCAAAGCTTTCAGAATCTCAAATCATGGTCTTCCAGTCATATTCAAACCAGTCTTGTCATCCTTTCCTCCTATCCTTTGTTAGCAAAGTCATCTCGGTCATCCTCCATCCCCTTGTCTATATTCCTTTAATGTCAGTCTTCTTCCAATGTTAAGCCAAATCCAATCCTAGTTTGATCCTGTTAGTCATCCCAATCTGAGTCTTAGTCTTCCAACCCATCTTCATCCTTCATTCCCATCCAACTCATCCACAAGTTAGCATGTCTCAAAACTATTATGATGAGTTTGGTTATTATGTCTCTCCTCTCAATCCATCCTATCCTGATGCATATTTTGAAAATCTTAGCAAGTTTTCTCCAAACATCCCCCAGCATCCAATCATTCCTCCAAAAAATCCAATCATGCCTTCACACTTATCCACTAGCACTCCCTTTCATGTCCTTGGCAAGGCAAATCCATTATCTTATCCATCCACAACTTATCCCTATCTTAAACCTACACATGCATCCTTCATACTGTATTTGGCACGAACGCCCGTGGATTAGGAGATATAAGTGAGTACTTTTTTCCTTCACTTTATTTATATACCGGCTGGGGGGGATACCGGTTTGAGGTCGTTCTCCAGAGAGGAAGCACTTTTCTCCCCAGAAAGGCCTCGCTAAAAGTAAAAAAAGTGAACTTGTCTGAGTTCAAGTGTTTTATGTTGCTTACTTTAACAAGGATTTGCAGAAAATGAAAGCTCCTAGATGCACATCAAGAAGAGTTCTTTTCCCAAAATTGATTAAGTGTGATTGAATTGAAAATTTTGAAGACATAAGTGTTTAAGATTTGATTTGTTCTTTCTCCAAAAAGTAAGCGTTTGAGCGATTGCAAGTTCTTTTCTTTGAGTATTCAAGATTGAGATTTGCATGTTGTTTTAAGAACTTTGAAGTGCTTTGTTTTAACCTTAGATCATTCAAGATTGAGTTTGTTTGAACTTAAATTCAAAGAGGAAGTAATAGGGATGCTTTTCTTTCCAATTTAGATCATTCAAGATTGTTTTTGATTCAAAGTAAAAATGACTCTTTGGACTTTGGTTTTCATTCAAGATTTTGTGTTCTAGTTTGCTTGTTTTAAGCCCAACAATGATATTCCTAGATTGTTTTGATGCATGAAAAACCTAGGAAACATTCAAGATTTTGCAACAAGACATTTGTTTGGAACAAATAACAAAACTTTTAGGACAGTTTTGGAAACCATTTAGGACTCTTAGTTTGCATGAGATTTTAAAAGAACTTTAAAATATTTGCAAATGAAGTTCATTTTATCCCTGATTGATGCTTTGAGTTTGATTTAGAATTTTGTGTGCACTTAGTGTTGATTTTGAACTTTTTGAAATGGAAACTTGAAGTTATTTTTAAGTTTCCAAAAAAATGAAGTGTTCCTAACTTTTCATGAATGCATCTAAAACCTTGATGTTGCAAGGATGCAAATATTTTGATTGATTTTTCTTGTTTGTTAGAACAATTTTTGCAAATTTGAGTCCTTAACGCATTCAAGAATGATTTAAGGGTTCATTTTAAGCACTAAAACAAGGTGTGTATGATTTTGCTTCCTTATGGATTTTTTTGAGGAAAAGAAAAAAAAAAATTGGCCAAGATCCCACAAGAAGAAGAAGAAGAAGTAGATGAAATAGAAGAAGAATATAGACAAGAAGAGGAAGAATAATTCGAAGTGCTCCATCCACCTATAAGCTTGAAAAATCTGAAAACACTCTAAAACCCATCAGAATGTTTGCAAAGAACCCGTGAAGTGGGTCCCACCGGGCATGCCAGAATGTGAGCAAGGCTAATCTGTATCTATTTTGAAAGGCTCAAATCAATCAAATGTTAAGTTCTAATCTAACATGAAATCAATCCAAAATAAAAACAACTAAACTAAGCCACCTTAGATTGAGCTAAAACAGATGCGCCCATGCACTGTTTGATTTTCTCATGCTTAAGGGGATGTGGGTGTGCTCTCTAAGCACTTGGAGCATACTCTAATGCTTTCTAAGATGATTTGAAACCTATGAAAACCCCAAAAATGGCACAATAATGGGTAGAACACCCAAAATTGCCCCTAAGGCTTCAAGAACTCAAAAAGATGCTTTAATAGAGATTTGAGCTACATGATGCTTATGTTAAGATTTTTATTAACCAAATAGAGATGTGATATGATGCTATATGCTATGCAAAAAAATGAAAGAAACTATGTTAATCCATTATTGCTAAGCTATGATGTGCTAAAAAGCTTGAAGAAAATAATGAAATCTAACAATTAGGATTGATTATGCTAAAGTTAGAAGTAAAAGGGCATGATAACAATGCATGAGAATAAAAGATAAGCTAATAAATTGCTCTTAAAAGAGGAGGTATTTATAGGATTTGGGAAGGAGGAATGAGTGGCCAAGATCAAAATTCTTAAGAGAGGCCAAGATTCATTCAAAGGGGAGCACATGGATTGTGCTAGTTCAGGGCCACCTCCTTGTGACAAGTGTCACAAGGGCTTTGGGTTGAAAGATGGGAGGGATGTGCACAATTTGGGAAATGTGCCTAAGGTCAAAGGGTGTAAGAAAGGGGTGAGGGGCTTCTTAAATGCATCATAAATGCATGTAAGAGGGATAAGGAGGCTTTTAATGCATTTAATACATGTAAGAGAAGTTTCTAGAAGTTTGTTGACTTTGGGTTAAGCTTAGGAGTTGGCTAACCTAGTTTAAGGAATGTGACAAGATTAGGGGGGGATTAGGATTAGGATTAGGATTAGGATTAGGGGGACAAGGATAAAGACTTTCTAGAAGAGTCTAGAACTTCTTTAGGATAAATATGGATTTTAGGAAATAAATAAAGATTTATTTATTTCCATGGTTTAAGTTTGAGAATATTTATTAAAAATAAATTTAATAAATGTGAGGATTAAATATTTAATCTTAATTAAATATTTTGAGTTGGGATTAAGGTTAGGAAATGATGGGATTAGTCTTTAATCGAAATTAAAGAAGGATTAGAAGATTCTAGAAGAGGTTAGTGGTCTTAAGGAAATTGGCCAAGTTTTGGGCAAAAAATAAATAAATAATTTATTTTGGGATTTTTGGTCAATTTATTAATTAAATAATTAATAAATAAGGAGATAATGTTTAAATAAGATTTAAACATTTTTGGGAGGGATTCCTTAATTAAATATTTTTAATTAAGGTAAAGGGATTTAATGACATAAAAATTAATTAATTAATTAAATAAATAATTAATTAACAAATGATGATGTCATCAGGGATTTTTCAAAAAAATAAAAATACTTTATTTTCTAAAAGATTTTTAGGTGTCTACAACATCTATACCTTCCTTTACCTTTGGGTAATCTTCTGGCCATAAGAGCTTCAAGCTCATCAAGTTCATCATCGGTGCCACTATCACTATCATTATTCTTACTATTCCTACTACTAGACTTACCAATCTTCAAAGAAGACATTAAAGCGGATTCAATAGAAGGTACAACATTGTTGTCAAAGTTATTCAATTCAAAGGTTGTAAGCTTACTGATCAGTGTGTCAAGAGTAAGGTTGGATGTAGCTCTTATTTCATGAATTGCAAAGATCTTGATTGCATAAACTGGCAGTAAAGTTCTGAGAATCTTGCTTATCACTATTTCATCCTCAATAATTCCATCTGATGCTCTAATAGCATGTACTACCTCTTTTAGTCTATTTGTGTATTGCACAATGTTCTCACCTTCCTTCATCTTCATATCATCAAATCAACCTCTTAGGATTTCTGCTCTGGCTCTCTTAACATTCAAATCTCCACTGTATATTAGAGTCAGTTTATCCCACATGGCTTTGGCAGTTGTGCATCCCTTAATGTATTCAAATTCGGCATCGGTATAGGAAGAAACAAGTTCCATCATAGTAATATTATGTTCATGCCTGTCCTTCAGTTGATCAAGTGTTAGGGGACTTGGTGTCGGTTCAATGTAGCCATTTTGCATCAGTTCTAGTGCATAATTCCCAATTCCAGATATGTGCAACTTCATCCAGCTTTGCCATACTGTGAAGTTCTCTTTGTTCAACTTTGGCACTTCCCTCTTATACATCTTGAGATCTTTTTGCTGGAGTCCTTAAAACTCTGTTCTAAGCAACCAAAGCTCTGATACCAATTGTTAGAATAACTGAGAGGGGGGTGAATCAGTTATCTGGTGTCCCAATTCAAAATGTATAATCCAAAACAATTCTTCAACTTTTGCTACTTGGTAAACATAAAATACTTTCACTGTCTGTGTTTTTACCAATTAACAATTTAAAACTTATAGTAGTTACCGATCAAATCTAACATGTAATGTGCAAAGTATGATAACAAAAAAATATCACAATCAACACATAACACAAGAGATTTAACATGGAAATCCTGTGAAGGGAAAAATCACCTGGGACTGGTAACCCAAAAATGTTCACTCTTTTGAAGTGAGGTCAGTGAAGACCCAACCTTGTTAAGGGTTACAAACACACTGTTAGGTGTGACCTTGTTAGAGGATTTTAGACCAGAAGTTATCATCCAACCAGCAGTCACTCTGGGGTTGACAAGATAACAATGTTCACTCTATGAATGAAACATAAAAAGACTTTCATAGTCCACTCAGTTAAGAGATTTGACTATGTACAATGGTTAAATATGTAATAGTAGATGATCTACCTTGAAACAACTTCAATTGCAGTTTACAGATCAATGTTCAGCTCATTCATATCTTTCTGATCAATATATCACTTCAGATTCAATACTATATCAACTTACTATCCATCGGTAATTACTCTCTATAGCTCGGTAATTGTTCTGTAGTTCGGTTCTCACTAACCAATATGATCATAATGCATGAAAACTCCTTCACGTGATAATTTTGTAGTATCTTCTTCCTCCGGCCTTCTTTCAACAATGAAACCAATGTCTCTTGTATAGACGAGTAAATTGTTTTCTTTTTGTCCATCAGATTTTGCCACTTAATCTCATTCATTGATTTTGCCACTTTAACCTTCTTCGGTTGATGTGTCAATAACATGTTTCAATCTGCTCCATTAGATCTTTCTTGAATTATGTTAGCCGTCAATCTTCATAACAAACCTTATCTGTTACCTCGATTTCATACACTTTATAGCTCATCAATTTATCGGCTAAACTGATCATTTAATTCCTTTCTGTTCTGCTCGGTTAACAAAGAAATGCATCGGTGAACACAAGCTCGGTTAGCACTGCGCTCGATATAAACTACACTTCGTGGGTGTATACTGGAATGCTTCATTTACTGACAACACTACTTTGTGTCTTTCTGCTCTATTCTTCATCATAGATGAATGCAACATAATAAAGTCGATATCATCAAGTCATAGACTCATTAACAAGTTACTCAGTGTATTCCTTATCCTCATCTGAAATATACATCTTCCTCATGTAGATATTTTTGTTCTTCATCTTTTTCACCTTTCTTCAGATGTTTCAATATTATAACTTACAAGATAATTACTGTCAAGCTAGTTGACATCAATGACAACATAATACTGATTTAATCATCTTGAATATCTAATCAACAACTCCTCAGTGATCTTAAATCATAGATTCTTCATTCAGGTTCTAAATCAGTTGTAGTTCATCAAATCATGAACCATTTGAGCTGAGGACACAGATCCATGTCCTAAAATCACCACCAGGTTAGCAACCAAAAATATTACACAATTGATCCTCACTGAACTAAAAAATGCAACACTGTCACTTCTTGAACATCCAGAGAAATAGTCTCTGATAAATTACCTGAAACTCACTCAAAACATAATGTGAACCTCTAAAACTTGAAACAAATCAATTAAAGACATTCCTCAACATATCTACAACTACACAACATCTGATCTTTAATACAATAGCCAAACTGATTCAAACACTTTACTAAACAAACTAGGAACATTGTCCAAAATAATAAAATATTTTGATATCAATGACAAAACATCAATGTCAGCACATATATGCAATATATCTCAAAAATATCCAACAATCTCCCCCTTTGGTATTTATGGCAACATATGATGTGAAAAACCAAATGAATGCATAAAGAAACTACAATATCAACAATATCCATAATATACCTCTTTCCCAAAACTTCAATCTCTCCCCTTAAGTTTGACACTTATGTTTGAGGCACCTATCTCTGCCCTTTGACATCAATGAAAAAGGTACATGTATTCACTAAGTAATAGATGCCAAAAGAAACTAAATGCCTCAAAAACTGAACAACATACCTCACAAGACTAACTACCTCCACTGAGTAGTAGCCACAAAAATATCTATCTAGGTTAATGATAATCTTTGTGAAAGCACTGGACCGATGCAAATTCATGTATCTTTAGCTCTAATTAGGAGGGTGTGAGACCTACCAGACAATCATATTTATACTACTTTGTTTTCCATGCTTTCAGTACTTATTTCATAGACATACTTGACTATTTGAGACACTTATGCATTTAAGGATCTATTGAATCCTATGTTATATGCTCGGTACTTGATTATGTAATTAGGGTACACTTGAGATACTGTATGTTTTGATTCATTTTTAGTGTATGATGATGTCATATGTGATGCACTACGGTGTTAAATACTATTATGATGAAAAGCTGGTTTAGGAAACCAATGTTATGCTAGTTATTTCATTCACAGACATACTTTTATACCATGCAGTATTAGTGATGTATTGTGTTTTATATCATGTTGATTTGGACCTACTGATGTGTACAATGAGTGTGCAGGAAATGTTAACCATGGATCTAAATATGAGGATCCAGTATTGGAACCTATGTTTATACCATGCGTTTCATGATCCTCTTTGTATAAAGAAAATGTGGATCTCGTTGTATAGCCTTTATTTTGTGAATGTGATTTGCATGTGTGTATTTAATTTAGTTAATGTATATGTAAATTAGCCATGTCATTTTTTTTAATTAAATGTGCCAAATTTGGAAAATTGTTGCATAAGTGTTGGCATGGTAATAAATTGTGTTTAGTTGGGTCAAGGGTTTGACTAGGGGTTAACCTTAGGGTAGAATCAACTTATCTTCGATTGGGAAGTTTCTAGATAGTCAACCATGACTTGAAATTCGTGTGTAAACTTTAGGTGGAGTTTAGGAGGGTCATTTGGGCTCCCATGGGTTAACTAGGGTCAGTTTTAGCTACCCAGGTTGGTACCTTAGGGGTTAGCGGTCATTTTCAGCCCATTAAGAGCCTTAAAACTCATTTATGACACCCCTAAAGTCAAGATTTCAAAGCTGGGCGAATTTGAAGAGATGTGAGGTTTTGGTTAACCTCTCTCTTCTTCCCAAATTTTCTTTAAACTTAGTTTATGGAGAAGGAAGGTAAGTGGGAAGAAGGGAATGGAAGTTTCTTCCCCTCGTATGATAGGTTCCTAGATTTTAGGAGTTTGGCCTATTTAGGGTAAGCTTGGGGAAGGGTTTGAGTGTTCACCCACTCTCTAGTTTTAGAGACCACTCACTTTTGAAGGAGCTTAGGAAAGGACTAGCTTGGAAGGAGTTACAATTTTTTAGATCTTCAAACCTTTGCTTGGAATCAGGTTGGCCCTTGTGATGTTTCTTCTTTTCTTGCATGTGTTTGAGCTTGGAGCTCCATTAATGGAGTCCAAGGCTTTTTAAGGTTTATGTTTTGTATATTGTTGTTTTTCCTTTGTGAATTCAATTTGGGATGGGATTCTTTAAGGCTTACTCACGCTAGGGAGGGTGGAGTAACCTTGAAGGGGGTAGTAGGAAGAAGACCCAATATTGTGTAGAGTCTCCTATATGTGGAGGGATAGACATGGGGTTCCATGATACTCATGATGCCAAGTATGGCCTACGGGCACCTGGGGGGCATAAGAAGAGATAGACCACATCTTGTTGAAGATGGTCTTCCCAAGTCCATGTGTGGCTTGGGGAATTTGTATTATACTATGGATTCTCCTCCTGGTAGTCCACCTCTACCTTGTTTCAAGAAGGCCTCTTGGAGACCTTCCTCTTGTTAAACCCTGTTGGGAATATCACTTAAGTGTTTTTATGTGTGGATGTTTTCCTTCATGTTTTGAGTTTACTAAATGTATCCTGTTCCTTATTGGATCCCCTAGCTCGGGGGTGGCCTTGAAAAGGCCTAGGTTAGGAGGTGAGCCTCCATGGTCAACCTCACAATATTAGGTTCCCAACTAGACGCAGGTCTTGATAGATTATGGACTTAGCAAATTTTTACTTTGAATATGTTGTAAAGTTAAATTTAAAGTTTATGTTCAAAATGGAATTAGGGATTCCCATGTACATTAAACTTAGATTTTGATATTATATTCGAAAGATTGTTTATAGAAAATTAAAGGATTTAAAATAAATAGATTTTTATGGCAAGACATAAATTTGATATTTTCCATTAGATCTCTATGTAAGAGTCATTTGAACTTTAAAAAAAAAATTAATGAGAAATTTTTTGATATTCGTGAAATCAAATCATGAAATGTATATGTTTTCAATTATGCATCATTATTGAATAAAAGGTTATTTAAAAATTTCATTAATATGGTGTAAATTAGCAAATCACTATATTGATAATAGTAGATATTGCTTGGAATATTGTTAAATTAATTTAATTTTATAGTAAGAGTTTCTATGTGAGAATTTAGTTATTTTTATACTTAGAATTTTTTTGATAATTTAAAAAAAATAAAATTATAATGCTTGAATTTATTTTTTTGTTTCATGCATATGATTGGCTTAAATTATTGATTTCAAATATGTTTCTAATTTTTTTTAAAAATTAGTCCTAGTGTTCCCTGTTTTGAAATTCAAGGAACTTAAAAGTTCACCAATATTTAAATATGTTATTTATATTGTTTATATTAATTAAATATTTATAATATAAAACAAATACTATATTAAACAAATAAAAAAGGTTTTTCTAAATGTTTTAAGCGCTGGGCGCTTGTTTTAAATTTTTTTTTATAAAAAAAACAAAATGTATGGGGTTGGGGGCAGGCCAAAGCCCTAACCCCCTCCACCTTGTCTAGTGGCGACAGGCGGAGGCTGGTGGCACCAGCTCCTCACACCACCATTGTGTGAGCAGTGGTGGTGGGAGCGGCGCTTGTGCCGGATCCTCCACCCCCACCACCGTTCTCCCACTCACCCCGCACCTCTGCCTGTGCCATGCTCAACCCTACGTCCAGCGCAGGGTTGTATGTGGTTAAGAGCTTTTAGAAAAAAAGACTTTTAATATTTTTAAAAAAAATTTAGTGTTTCACAGATGTTTAATTTTATATCATGTTTTATTATATTTATTTAAAGTTTCTTTTACATGTTGATATTATCCTCTTTATTATTAAATTTAAAAGTATTATTCTTAGGATAATTTATTTGAAATATGATTATTCTTTAAGGGGTTTTTAATTGTTATATGAAGTTTACAGCTTAATTAAATTAAAGTTAGTATAATTTAGGTAGGTTGTATTTAGACTTGTTTATTTTAGAATAGTTGGATTAATGAGGTAAATTGTTAAGTTTTCTTTTAGTTCTAAACTTTTATTTACTTGGATAGATTAAAGTTAGATTAGTTTTTAAATTTAATATTTAAATATTAAATGTTTATATATTAAATTTAATATATTTATTTTATTAAATTAAGTTATGAATTTAAATTAGTTGTTATTTTTAAAGGCAAATATGTTCGTTTAATTTTTGTATTAATAAATGTAGTATTGGGTATCTTAAATAGATGCTTTTCCCAAAGAGTTTACTATTTATTTTAAATAGTCTCAAATGAATTAAATTTATGATTGTTCTATCTTAACCATGTTAACTTTCTGGTTAGTGTTCTATCGATAGGATTACCATCGACTCTGGATGGTTACGCCTAGGGTCATTATGATCATTTTAGGCTTGATGACCAGATTTTGTGCATGGTTGACTTGTGGTCAACCATAGTCAAATCTTGGGTATCATCTCCATTTGCATGCACAAACGCTCCCTGATATGTTGTAACACTTAGTTCTGTTTAGAAAGCCATTGTTATGCACAGTTGACTTTTTGTCAACTTAGTCAAACCTTGGACATCGTCTCAGTTTACATGCATAAATCTTACCCTGGCATGTTTTAGTCTTAGTAGAACCTCTCTGGTCATATTTGGATATGGTTGACTTTTTGGTCAACCCTCGGTCAAACCTTGGCCAAACGCCTCAATTTGCATGCCTAAGTATTTCTTGATGCTTTTTATTTCCTTTTAGCTTGAATGCATGTAATTCAGTGCATGGTTGACTTTTGGTCAACTTTGGTTGACTTTAGTCAACTATCTCGATTTGCATGCTAGTCAAAGCTAGTAGTCTAGGGAATCCTATAGTATAGTTGGGAGTTATTTGATGAAGTTTGAATTTTGGTCAAACTTGGTCAACCTTCCATGGTTTGACCCTTGGTGTGTTATCAAACACTTCAATACTTCCACTCATCTACTTTCTCTCTACACCGATTTGTGTGCATGTAGAGTCTTGTGCCAGTTAGTGTTTCTCTTCTTGGTTGCGTAAGCATGTTTGTTTGTAGTTGGTTAGTAGGTTTTAGAAAAATTTTCTAGTTGTGCTTTGCTCACTTTTTGGGCATGACAAAGGGGCCATCACCCCAAGCTTACCTTGGGAATATTTAAAAGTATCCTTTGGAAAGTGCTTCATGAAGATATCCACAATTTTATCTTTAGTGGGCACATATTCCATTTTGACTTCTCTTTCACTCACCTTATCTTTCAAGAAATGTTACTTGATAGATATATGTTTTGTTTTAGAATTAAATACAAGATTGTTTGAAATTTTGATAGCACTTGAGTTTTGGCAATAAATAGTAAGAGGCTCATCAATACTCACTCTAATATCTTTTAACCTTTTCTTCATTCAAACAACTTGGGTACAATTATCAACAACAAAAACATACATACCTAGCCTCAATAGTAGATTGTGATATACAACTTTTCTTTTTACTGAACCAAGAGACTGACCTTTTTCCCAAGAAGAATGCTCCACCACTTGTACTCTTTCTATCATCCATATTACCTTTCCAATTGACATTAGTAAAATCACTTAGTGTAAAATCATAATAATTTCCATACCATATGCCATAGTCAACTATTCCTTTCAAATATCTAAATATCCTCCTAATCGAAACATGTGATTCATTAAGTTCTGATTGAAATCTCACAACAATACAAACTACATTCGTTATATCATGTCTAGTTTTTTTCAAGTATAATAGTCCACCAATCATTGATTTGCACCTTGTTTGATTTACACTAGGATAATCATCACTCTTTTTCAAATTGCAACCAGTAACCATGGGGGGTACCAACCAGTTTTGAATCATCCATGCCAAATTACTTCAACAACTCTTTGAAATAATCATACCATGATATGAAAATTCCTTCTTTTAGATTGAGTAAATTGTAAACCAAGAAATAATTTCATTTCACCTATCATTGACATCTCAAATTCTTTTTGCATCTCATTAGAAAATTCCTTTCTCAATTTGTCATTACCACCAAAAATGACATCATCCAAAAATACTTCAATAATCAATATATTATCCTGATCAAATTTGAAATATAAGTTACTATTAGTAGTACCTAAATACTAAAACCAAATGTCAACAAATATTTGTCTAACCTTGCATACCAGGCTCTTGGTGCCTGTTTCAATCCAAAAAATTCTTTCTTCAATCGAAAAACCATATCACCTTGATTAGTTAAAGGAAAACCATCAGGATGCTCAACATAGATTTCCTCTTCCAATTCTCTATTCAAGAATACATAATTGACATCCATTTGGTATACCTTGAAGTATTTTTAAGTAGCATAGGCAAGAAAAATTCTCACAGCTTCAATTCTAGTAACATGGGCGATGGTCTCCTCAAAGTGAATACTTTCCATCTATGAATATCCTTTACAAATAATTCTATATTTATTCCTTATTGATTCACCATATTCATTCAGTTTGTTCCTAAATAACCACTTAGTTCCAATCACATTTTTATCCTTAGGCATGGGAACTAAAATCCATGTCTTGTTCTTTTCAATCTATTATAACTCTTCTTCCATTTCCTTAACCCAACTTTCATCTTTTCATGCTTCATTAATATCCTTAGGTTAAAATTTATAAATCAAACAAATTTCAGTTCTATTTCTATCATGTCTTCCTCTAGTTAGAAAACCTTGATTCTTATAACCAATAATCTAATTTTCTAAATGATTCATCCTTACATACCTTGGAGTCTTCAAATTTTCTTTTGTAGTAGACTCTTGTGTTTCCAATTCTTCCTCTTTTGAAACTTCCTCACCATGTTCTACCAACCCACTCAGATTCTGATTCTAATTTTGTACTTGGGTAAATGCACCAAGATGGTGTGCAAAAAGGGGGTATAATTGATCACTTTTTTTTTTTTCAAAAATTAGGTAAACATGAACTTCACAGAGAAATTTGAGGGTCATGCACTCAAAAATAAGAGTGTGCAAAAATATGAATTGTAGTACTCTGAATCTAGTTTCTAAACTACTAATTATTTTTAAAAATGGATAAGATTAAGAGGGTCAAACCTATCGCGCACAAAAAAATGTTCCTAATTGTTTTAGAAAAATATAACATAGCTATTTTTGTGCGCTTCACAAAATATATAGTTATATTTAGTATTTTGCAGAACCCTTTGGTAGGATGACATGTAAGAGTGAGATGTAGAAATTATGTATTTTTTTGTAATTTTCTGTTGAGTATTTTTTTTAATGATTTTTTGAAGTGACCACATCCTAAAAATATGGTACATGTTCATGCACTTGGCATAGCTTTCATAAAAATAATAAAAAATGCGAACTTCTTTTTTAAAAGTGTATAGAATCTAGTGTAGAACAATAATATGTAATTTATGTTGACTTTGGTCAAGTAGATCAAAATTTATAAAGAAAATAGTAGACATATGTATGTGAGTACTATCAAGGCATTAGAAAAGAAAATTAAAGTTTACTATACTAATATTGTCCAAAAATAGAAAAAATTATATGGTCAGAAAGCTAAGAAGACATGTGAAAGCATGGGGGTAATTTTAGAGATACCCACTTGATCATTTGTAAACCTGATGATGATGAAGTAAAGAAATCATGTTGTAAGTTGAAAAAATGTGTAAAAGGACAAAAATTGAGGGAAAATGGTCTTGCAAGCTTTAGGGTCATTTTCCAACCCTTTTACCAAGCCAAAATCTATACAGGTTATGATATACAAAGTAACCACTAGGGTTTTGAAAAACAAAAACCACAATTTCAAATTCTACATAACCTGTACATGTTATGAAGACATAAAACATCATTTTCAATTTCACATAACCCATACGGGTTATGAAGACATAATTTTTTTTTCTTGTAAATATGTAATACACTACACATATTTATAGATTTACATATATGATATGTGTCTATGTATGTATATATGAATATCTATAGTTATATATACATATATTTATATAGATAAATGTACATATGTTTGTATACATGCATGGATCTTCTTGTTTCCTCTCTCCTGTATTCCTTCCCTCATCAATGTCTCTATCTATTCTGAGCCCTAATTATCCTTGTTGAGATCAATCTCTTCACTCTCCCCCCCCTCTCTCTCTCTCTTCCCCCTCTCTCTCTCATATATATATAGCCTATTCCCCCCTCTCTCTAGATATATATAGTGTTGGCATAAATATTGGCATAACATCTCTCTCTCTCTCTCTCTCTCTCTCTCTCTCTCACACACACACACACACACACACACACACACACACACACACAGAGAGATATATAGCCTATTCCCCTTGTATCTCTATATATGTATAGTGTTGGTATAAATATTGGCATAACAAGTTGGAGATTGTTGATTTATGTTGCTACTAGTAACAACATGATTGGTATACATGATAATTAGTTATATATTTTTCATTGATGTCAAACTATTTGGCATGATGTTTTGACTTGTTACTATATCTATTAGAAGGAAAATATTATTGTTGTAATGAGAAGTTAAGTAAGGTAAAGGCTATGTCGATAGGAACCTTATCGGATAACAATTAAGACAAACAATGGTGGACAAATGAATGATTTGATTATTTATCAGAATATGCTAAGGAGTTAGCTAAAGGATGCTTTTCACAAAGATGTTAATCAAATATGAGTAAAGGTGAACATAATTTGATTGAGACACTTACTGGTAAACTATTGTCTTATTGGTACAAAGGAAGTCTTATCAGAGATAGTAAAGATCTAAAGACAATGATGAAATAAGAAAGTGGGATGACTCAAGAATAATTTAAGGAGAAAGATGATGACACAAAGATTGAGGTAAAATTTATTAAGGAAGTTTCTATAAGAGTAAAATAGTTTATCAAATTAGCAAGCTGACAAGGATATAATGAAAATAAATATGAATGATTAGATTTGATATGAAAGATACAGATCATTGGATTTAGGTTTAGATTTTATGATTGAGGAAATATAATTAAGGAAAAAGAAAGAAGAAGTTTGGTATCACAATGGAGACAAGAAGAAGATTGTGGTGAAAGACTGGATATTGGTAGAATAGAGAAGTTAATCAGAGAAGTATTGTTGTGATCACATAGAAGGATACGAAGAAGAATAGAGAATTGAATTGGTATGTTATTTTGTTAAGGAATTTTATTGGATATGAATTAGCAAGATTAGTATGAACTACAGATCATTTGTTAGATATTACTCTCTAACAATTGTGATAGTAAAATCCCTTATTGGGTGACCCTAACATGTCTATTGTAAAATCCTCTAACCAGGTGGAATTTACAAAAGAGTGTCTAAAATCCTCTAACTAGGTTACTCATAATAGAGTAAAAGACTTTAATAGGTCTCCATGAAAATCCCTTAACCAAGTAGTATTTAACCAGTGTAATTTTTAGTGGTGAATATTCACCTTTTAGAGAATTTTGGGGAATACGTTTGATGAAATTGGTGAATCACATAGGTACAGGCTGGCCCATATTCACCCAATCTTAACATGGTAACTACTAAATATTCATTGGAATTGCCAATTAGATTTTCCATTTGACGATGTTGACCATTATATTCACCTATAACTAATTTGACGTGGTTCTTTTAACAGTCTCTTATTCACCAATGATATTAATTATGAATTACATATAATATTTAAAATAGCCAAATGGTTTATATTGTTATCTTAACCATGACCTATTTCACCACCCGTTAATTAATTGTTTATTGACCATGACATATTTTTCCAACCCGTTAATTAATTATTTTATCGACCACCACGTATTTCTAATTTTTCACCAATAATAGCATTGATCAGGTTGATACATTTTCACCAAAAGCCTAGGAATTTAAAAAAAATAAAAATTGGAAATTTGGAATTTGGAACCATGGATTGATATAAATTCAAATCAAATTTATAAAACTTAAAAGTAGTCTTATCGTGTGTCGTTACAAATTTTTGGAGCTGGAGGGCTAGATTTACAAATAACAATCTTGCAACAGTAAACCGAGGATTCAATATTTCAGAGAGTCAGAATTTAGAGGAAGCAGCACAAAGGTAAGCAATTATTTGTTCACATTTCACAGTATTGCTATTAATTTTAATTTCTAGAGGTTAGAATCCTAGTGACTAGTGAGAGGTCATTGGGTGAAGATGTCAGACAAGGGTGACTATCCTGAGATTGAGTATCCTTAGGCTACTACTGCTGAAGGGATTCAGATATCAAGGGAGGTTGAGACTTAGAATTCTCACTGTGCTCAGGGCAGTGAAGAGATTGGAAAGCTAGACAAGGGTAAGACTTCTCAGGGTAGTGAAGGGCCTTAGAGGCCATCAAAATACCCAAAACTTAAAGATACTACCATAAAGGCTTTCTTTGGAGTTGGCAATGTTTCTTCTCCATCAACATTTGCAATTGCAAGTGCAAAAGCAATTCATAGTAGCTCACTAGTACCAGTACCACAAGCTGGGGTTGTCATTGAGTTAAATGAAAATCAAAATGCATCAAATGAGGATAACAATGGTGGAGTGAGAGAAGATGTTATAAGGGATACACATAACCAATTGGAAGAAAATGCTAGCAATGAAGATAATAATGATGTTGGTAGGAAGAAAAGAAAAAGGGAAGTAAAAATGGGGCGGGAGTGAGAAATGACAAGAAATTTTAAGGTTGATTGGGTAGCAAAGTACTAGTTCATTGAACCAGTCCTAAGCAATGATGAACAACCAAAAAAATGAAGGTGTAAGATTTGTACCTGGAAAAATAAAAGAGAGAAGAAGTTGTAGCTAAAGCTTGACACTATAGAAAAGCATATTGGTAAGGTTTATGAAAAATAGAACATAGACGAACAAGAAATATCAATAGTGAGATGGATATCAAAGGAAGAATGTCTTCATGTTAAGTATGCCATAGAATAAAAAGAGCATAACAAGAGAATGGTAGTAATTACTAGTAGTGAAAATCCAATCAAGGTTGGGTTTAAACATGCAACCAATGAAGCAAACCTGGCAAAGACTATTCAGATGAGTGTTGTTTTTCATATTATGTCCAGAGGGCATCCTATGAGAGACTTCTCAGAATATGGTAATTTATTATCTTTTTTGAAAGTTCCTCACTATCCTATGTCACATTGGTCAACAAACGTTGGATGAGAAATGGAAAACTATCATTCTGAGGTGGAAAAGTAAAATTTATAGGAGAAAGT
Organism: Chamaecyparis obtusa; assembly: GCA_027943335.1. Taxonomy (NCBI): domain Eukaryota; kingdom Viridiplantae; phylum Streptophyta; class Pinopsida; order Cupressales; family Cupressaceae; genus Chamaecyparis; species Chamaecyparis obtusa. Next base: position 36,356 of record BSBK01008731.1, on the reverse strand, counting down.
AAAACAGTCCAGATTCATTTCATTATCCATAGATGAAGTTACTATAGTTGATAACACTACTTGGGTCTGTATGCATGTGTATACAATAAAATAACATGTCCACCAAGCTCATCTACTTTGCATTCATAAAATTAGGGGCAATTCAACAACATAAAACTTATATTTTGAAGTGAAGAATACTTTGAATGAAGTTATTGGTATGGATGATTTGACAATTGGAAAGAAGTTAGTGTGTGTTGGAGCTGATGGAGCTACAATAATGCAAGGCCAAAGGAATGGTCTCTATGCAAGATTACAAACTAGTATTTCACCTTACATGTTTGGCATACATTGCATGGCCCATCGAATGAATTTAGCATATAAAATTGTAAGTGATTTTCCTACAGTGTCAAAAGTCAAAGATCTAGTTCGCGACATATACTCTTACTTCTACAGAAGTCCTAAACGTTTTATAGAATTTAAGATTTTCTCAGAGGGAGTAACACTAGGAAACAAGCTTCTCAAGGATGTTGAGACTAGATGGATGTCTTTGCATGGACCAATAGAAAGAGTTCTAACAGAATATCAATCCTTGATCAGAGTAATATATGAGCACCGCCTCACAGTGGACAAAGCTCTTGATTTGTTACATAAGCTAAGTGATATAGAGACTTTGTTAACTTTAGCTAGTCTTCTCCCCATGCTGGATTTAATGAACAAACTTGTTAAGAAAGCCCAAGAAAGGACTATGTATATCCATGAGTACTTAGATTTACATAGAATGACATGCCTTACCCTAGATAATTTATGCTTAGATATGATAACACTTCAAAGCCCAAATTTTTTTAGGTGGCAAATAATTATAGATTTGAATCGTGCTAAGAATTTTTTACAATTCAATGCAAAAAATTATTTATGCGTGTTTGTGAAAGGATATGAAATACCAATGAACCAATCTAAGATGGGTAAGCGAGGCAGACTACTTCCAGTTAAAAGGGTTGATTTTGACAGGTTTGTTAAATCTATTAGTGAGAATTTGAAGTCAATTTCCTACCAACTTTCAAGTGAGATTCATGAAAGATTCCCTTGAGAAGAAATTCTTGAAGCCATGGGTTGTGTGTTTCCTCATTTTTGGAAAAATGTCAGAGATAGACAAATTGATGCTCATATGTTTCATATAAAAATTGATGAATTGATCAGAGAGTTTTCAAAACATGCAGATTGCAATGGACAACCAATTGAAGGAATTATAGATTCAGCTAATCTTAAAAAACAATGTAGACAATTTGCATCATGTATGAAATTGCAGTTAAAAAACTTGGAGAATCCATATGAACCTAGTGCAATAACCAAGCTTTGGAAAAGGATAGAGAAGAGTGAAGTATTGCATGATTCAATATAAGAATATTTCAAACTTGTTGATTTATGTCAAAAAATGATATTGGGGTCGGTGGAAGATGAAAGAGTTTTCAGTGCATTGGGGTTTTTGAAATCAAAGATCAGAAACAAACTAGACATAAATTTGGAAAATTTCTTGAGGTTGTTTGTAACTCAGTACAATGTTAGAGACTTTCCTTATGATAGGGCATTAGAAATTTGGAATTCCATGTGTGAAAGATGAGGGGTTTTGAACACTTCAAAACATGGTGGTTCTGAGACAAACGATGGATCTTGGTCCTAGACTCAGAATGAAGATGAAGAATTTTTTGATTTTGAATACCCAACTCAGAATGAAGAAGAATCTCTTGCTAGTAGTAGTAGTCAATTTCAAGAGATGGATTCCATGTGGGATATAGAAGCAACAAACTTCTCATTGACATTGAGTGAAGAGTGCAGTGATTTAGAATTAGCATTCGATTAATATGTATTTATAATTTTATGCACTGTATACTTATTACTGTACTTGTTGGATAAATTGATAATGGACTTGATTCTGAATATTTATTATTGACAATTTGACTCATATTACAAGTAATAAGTATTGTTCATGATTTTTCTAATTTGAATTTTGATTTTTGCAATTTGAATTTTGATTTTTGTAATTTATAATTTGAATTCATGATTTTTGTAATGTAGAATGTTTGTGAAATTTGTAATTTGAATTCATATAATTATTAATATCCTTTTCCATCACTGTAAAGTGTAAACGCCTTGGCCCTCAATGCCTCATAGTCATGCAACCATGTTATTTCAAGTTTCAACTTCAAGAATCAAGAATAAGATTCAAAACTTAAGTTGGCTTGGTTTCGAAGCTACGCAAATAGTTCATCTAACTCTGTCTCAACTTCGCTACATGAAAATTAGAGGCCTTTCGAACCCTTCTGAAGTTACGGTGAAAAATTGACAGTCTTGTTAACATCTCCGCTCTCATATAGCCTTGTGTAGTCCCACACAAAGCCTTTCGTAACCTCTCAACTATTTAATCTTGTAACTGATTAACCTTTCTAAAGTTACGCCTTTCTACCAAATGCTTCATCGCAACTTTGTAACCGCCAACACTAATGGCCAAAAAACCCTCGCGAAGCTCCGTAAACCAACTATTCCTGACAAAGTGTCAAATATTAATCCATCCGTTGACACATGTCACAGTCCATTCCTCCATGCTTTCCACATGGCATGCAACTAACTGTCACTTTCAACACTGTTACGCACTGTCACTTTTAACTAACTATCTCTTTAATTCTGAAATTATGCATGCCATTAGTCGGGAGTCCCTCAGAAGTTTAGAACCCTTTAGCATTCTAACCACTTAACTGTTGAGAAGTTATGAAACAACCTGGTGTTACTTCGGAACATTGCCGGTGGTCAAAGCTTCCTAATTTCTTAGAAATTGTCATTTGTGAATTTATTATTTGTCATAGTTCATACTCATTAGTCAATTTATTATTTGTCAATTTCCTAATTTCCTAATACTAAGAATTTACTTAATTCCTCAATTCCTTGAATCAAAACCATTTAAATTTTACTTAATTCCTCAATTCCTTGAATCAAAACCATTTAAATTTTACTTAATTCCTTAATTCCTTGAATCAAAACCATTTAAATTTTACTTAATTCCTAAATTCCTAATTTCCTAATTTCTAAAAGAAAATATTAATATAATAATATGACCATTGGCATTGACATTATACATAATATACAATTATACATTCAATTTTAAATAAATTGCAACTGTGATCTTCAGGATTCAGGAATTAGAATTGAGATTCTTGACTTGAGCCAATGAGCTCTTTACAAAATTACATAGGCACAGTGATAGAGAAATTGAAAATTACAAAATATCCTTGTATTAAATTTAACTTCCTTGAAATTTATACATCAAAATTTCAAATTCAAGAATCAATGATCATAGTACCAGTAACTAGACTCAGAGGTGAGAGGACAGAGACTTGAAGTCTTAGACTTCTATGATATATCAAAAAATTAAAAAATATCCTTGTATATTTGTATTAACTAAAACTTTCTTGAAATTTATACATCAGTGTCAATGATCAATGAATATGATCAATGATCAGAAAATAAAAACTAACATTAGCATTTGGCAAATTAAACAAATTTGGAAATAGTTCTTAGAGTGACAGCTGGTAGCTTGGATTCTTCAGAATCAGTCTTGATTTGCACAAAAGGTGTATCCATAGTAGGTAAACCACAAACATAAGATACCCTATTCAAATTAACTAACCTCCCTCTATTAGGTCTTCATCTAATACCAGAACTATCTCAACTCTCAACTACTTCCATCATCCATGTCAATGTGGCAAGACCAAGGCTTGAATCTGTCCAATGTTTTCCCACACCACAATTTCCCTCTTTGATGGCCAAGTTACCTCTCTAACTATATCCAAGTCTTCAAGGCATTTGTTCCACTTGGCATCTGTTATGGCTTGAGATTTAGCAACAAACTTATTCATGTCAATCTCCTGCTTGTACAATTCATCCACAACTTCATAAAAAGTTGAAATGTCAGCATCACCAACAAAATAAGAAGCCACCTTCCTAGCATCTAAAATTTGGTTGAAAGAATCAACCCACTCCTACCATTCCTTCAAGTGTCCCTCTGTGTCGACAATAGTAGGGATATATCCTTCAGACTCTTCAACAAAAACCTTAAGCTTTGCCTGAATGTTTTGTAACTTGCTAGTGAAAAATGCATACAAATCCTTTACTAATAACACCATTTCCTTAACATCAATTATTTTGTCAAGTAACTCCATTTTTTTTCCCATTAGTAAAACTAACCTATCAAAGAATTGCAAGTATGGGCCCCAAGTATTAAATAATGGGGTTAGTACAGACAAGGCATTAGAACATTGAAACTCTATCCCCTACAAAGAAATGAAAGTACTATGATGAATTTGAGACTTCCCTTTTAAAATATTTACTCTGTGCAATAGCACCTTCTTCAAAGTCTCCTTTTCAGCAATTCCAGTATCAGCAGGCTCAGGATGATCAACGTCCATTATTATCTTTTTTGTTGGAAGTTCTAGAGCTAAGCCCCCCTCATCCTTAGTTTGGACCCTTGCATCATAGACCTTTGTGAATGCCCTAGACTAATTTTTTAGAGTATTTATTTCATCTTTTAGCTCCTTCACAGTCTTATCTAGGAAAAAATTCTTCTTCACTTCCTCTTCAAACTTTTTTCTAGTTGCCACATAATCTCTGAATGTCCTAGCTAGCTTGTTCTCCAAGTCCTCAACCACTTCTTTATTCATGGAGGATGCATGATGTAGGAGATTTTCTATGTCTGATCCTATAGTATCTTGAAACCTCCATATTAATTGTCTACCCTATGCTGTGTCTTGGATGTCAACCAATCTGGGCTTACTAGATTTTGGGGCCACACACCATACTGCTAGTGTCTTAGTATCCATATTGAATCCAGAACCCCTTTGTAGTCCATCAGGGCCAAAAGCTTCATAAGCTATAGCTTTATCTTGCCTCTTGATTTGGTCAATTAGGAATGAGGACTCCAAGTCCCATCCAGGGATCAACAACATGCCACTTCTCTTTACAAGATCTCTTGCCTCCTCCACTTTTAATGTTTCACTTTTGGGATCATAGGCCTATAATTTTTCAATCATTTCAACAATTTTTTCCTGTTATTCCCCTGGTTTCAAAGACAGTGTTAGTTCATTCTGCTTAAATCTAAAGAGAAAACTTTTAAACTCATCGGACTTGATGAATTCATCATCATCTATAAACTCTTTAGCTTGGATGACCCTGTCATCCAATCTAGCTACAACCAATTCTAACTCATCTAGGGCCTTTTCTCCCTCATCTACCATTGATGTCAAAAATTGTTGTCTTAAGTCAAAAAAGTAATGGCTATTACCTGGTAGGATTTGTAGTGCCTTTTTCCTTGCCTTTTGTGGTACATTCATCAAATTTTGTTTCTTTGATGGCCCCTACTTAGATGTGGATGGCTCAGCTTGTTCTATTTATACAATAAACACCACATCATGTTCAACTTCATCAGGGTTTATTCTATCCTCCTCCTTCTCCTTAGGGATGTCTGACAATTTAGACATAATATATTCATAATTCTCTATACACATGTCAATTCTCCACATGTATTGGAGATCAGGAAAGAAACCAGGGAAGGTAGGGTTTACCTTTTTCAATTGCTCCTCTACCCTTACAATATTTTTCCATTTATAGGTTCTCTCTTCACAGGTATCTTTACTAAAAACATTTCTAATAACATCCTCATCTGCCATAGGCTGATTTAGAGCCAAATTGTGATTCCTCATTTCTCTCAGTGCTACTCTAATGAAGTCTTTAGGGTCATACATCCTTTCTTTACCAAAGGGAAATCTGAATTGTCTCAGGAATTCATGGATTTGGTCCACAACATCTTTACCTATAGAGAAATCCCCTATTTGGAACCTCCTTTCCAGAAAGGTTCCCTTATGTCTTTTAGGGCCTAAGTTCTCTCTATCCATCATGATAAGCTACCACATGAATTCTACTATTGCCAATCTTTCTAGGACAAATTTTGGCACTATGTGTAGAGGTTGAGGGAAAGCATACACTCTTATAATAGTAAAATTCTCAAAAAGAAACATATCACCCCAATTGTGCTTAATGTCATTGTCAATTTTAAATGCTAAGGGTCTAAGAAATTTTCTATCAAGTAAAGGAAATCTATCCCTCGCAATACCTAACATGTTCAGTACTGGATCTACAAAATCACTATAAAAAATAATGGAATTAGAGAAATGGTAAGTTCTATGCCATAACCTGGTCCACAGGTGAATCGAAATAGTTCGTCCTACATTCTCAGTCTCATCAATGAACCCTGGGTTGATGTAGCCAATATTGCAATGGAGGATTAGGTGCATCACCATGGAGTATTGATTGAACTTGAAGCTTTTCAAATTAGTCTTCACATTCATCAAATTGCTATGCATTATATTGACTATGTGCCCCACATAATCAAACTCCTTGTTGGTGTACAAGTCCTAAACATTTTTAGCCATGACATAAATGTCAGGACACACTGTCAAAATTCCATCTATTCCAATAAATTTGTGTAGACCGTAGATGGTGTTCTGGAAATAGGGAAAGAAAAGCTCAATATCAATTGAATCTGCAACCTTCTTCAGTAACAACCCTACCTCTTTCTTTTCTCTAGGAATATGCCTCCTCATAACCCTTCCAGTGTAGTAAATTTTCTATCTATTAAATAGGGTCTCCTCTTCTGCTAGGTCAATATCCACGCTCATAGGTCCCTAAAGGTTAAAATATTGAATAAAAGTTTCTCTATCTAACATGTAGAGTATAGACTTGTCATGCTTGTGGAAAGCTTGTGTCACTGGATTGTATGCTTGAATTAGTGCTTTCATGAGGTCTACATCCAAAAATACCTCAAGTACTATCAACTTTCCCAAGTTCCTATCCCATGGGTTTGAAACATGAGGGCCTCTAAATATATTGTTATAGAAATACATGAAGAGCTCATACCCAGTAGTGTTTGGACAGACAACATACCTATAGAATGCATAAGGGTCCCTCCATTCATAAGCATTAGCGGATTGCAAATTTGAGGATCCAGGTAACAGTTTCATCCATTCTTCAGCGTATATGTTTGGCCTCTTTGTTCTTGAATGCACAATGACACTCTTTTTCAGTACTACAACAACATCAGGAGATCTTTGTTCTGCCATTCTTTATGCATACTAAACTCTAAGCAGTAAGCTCCTTTTTTTTTCACTTAAAGCCAAAGGATTCAACTCTCTGGTTGCTCTTCGACTCTGGAAATTATGGATGCTCTGTGAAGTCACTGTAGTGTGAAATGTCTTTAATAACTAACTAGGGTCCAGTAACAAGCAACTCACAAGTATAACCAGCCACCAGGCCACCTAATCTATTAAAAATTAAAATCTCATCAAGCACACACGAATGAAATTAGTAATTACATTTTTCAGAAAAGTGTCACTGTCAACTATCACTTCCAACATAGATTTGGTGGTGATCCAAGATAAAATAATTAGCATGTTTCTGAAGTGATGCTAATGGTACATCTAACCCTAGGTCCCTATCTCAACTTTGCTAAATTGCTACTTGCAAATCAGGGCCCTTGGCCCTTGGCCCTTTGAATTTGAAATCCCAAAACTTTGAGACGTGCAAGTCACACAACACCTTTTTGAAACTTTAGGACTGTTAAACTGACCAGGAAAATGAAACCTTGAGATGTTATGACATAGCCTGGCATGCCACATGACACTTGTACTTCATAACTACCATCACAAATGATGAAGAAACCCTACTGAATCTCTACAAACATTCCATTGTTTGACACTTTCCACGTGGCATGCAACTTACTCTCCATCTATGAATTTTTAATACCTTATGAATTTATGCACAAAGTTAGTCAGGACTTCGGAACCCCTAACCATCATAAAAACTTAACCATTGAGAAGTTACGAAATAACCAAGTGTAACTTCAGAACCATTCAGGTAATCACCATCATAATAAATTAACTGTTGAGAAGTTATAAAACATACAGGTGTAACTTCAGAACCGATCACCATCATAATAAATTAACTATTGAGAAGTTATGAAATAGGTAGGCGTAACTTTGGAATCGATCACCATCATATTAAATTTCCCATTGAGAAGTTACGAAACAACTAGACATAACTTCAGAGCTTGGAGTGGGTTCCAAATTTCCATGAGCCATGTGGGATTTAGATTTTAGAAGCTTCAGACTTCTACATAATTACTATTAGTAATTACAATTTACATATTTTTCAATTTATAAATAATAAAAATATTGTTCAATTTCATGATTCACGTAACATGTTACTGTATTAGTGTATTGACTATTGAAATTTGAAGTATTAGAAAATAACGCGTAAAACTAAAAACATTAACACTATTTTAAAAGCTATCTTCTCAATGTCTCATATGTATATAGACTAGCAGTATCATGATTCAAAAAATGGTATACAATATCCATAAAATGGTATTACTATTAAATTCAAGAGACTAGTGAGTACAATATTACTATTAAATTCAAAAATTGGTATACAATATACAAGAGGCTATAGTATTACTATTAAATTCAAAAATTGGTATACAATATACATAATACTGGTAACTAGTTACTGAATCACTGTTTCACTAAACGGTTGTGGTTTCCCCAGAAGGAGAAGCAAAAAGCTTCCAACCGTTTCCAAAACCAAAATGAAAAGTACATTTGATTATTTCGTATTTAAAAATTACAACTTACAAGTAAGTGAGTAATAAATTTTTTCGTAAGATCCACAAAGAAAAAAAGATTAGTCGATGCGAAGACCAGCAAATAACTGGATCATCTCCTCCTAGAATGCCTCCTGGTTGAAGCCATGATCATAAAAAATGGCACGCATCTCCACCTTGTCATGTTCTACTTCAAGTTCGAACATGTCACTTTGGTGTTCGACGTAACTAGTAGCATGATCCCATGCTGTAGACATAAGATGACAGAGGACATCCTACTGAATCTCCTCCTCCATAACCAAATTTGGTTGGATAATAGGTTTTGGGTTCTCATTTGATGATCCCTCAGCTACTGGAAGACCCATTATGTCATCCAAGATTCCAAATTTAGAAATTTAGAAAGTGCCCCATGTTCTGCAATTCCACTACTAAGGAGTATATAAAGAATAATCACCAACTTGCTAGCCACAATAAATTTTGAAGGAATGTTTCACGTAAGGTGGCTTGTCTGGGAAAAGGAAATTAATGAATATTGGTAAAGAAAAATTGCAGACATTGTATCCTATGTAACTTGGCTCCGAAGTCAAAAAGAAGAATAATGAATGTTGATGAATCACAACTCATATCCCATAAAATTATCCTTTTTAATATCTAATCAAAATCTTGGCCTGGATTATGTACCACTCAAGTTACGCAAACTGCCAGCGTTACCTCGAAATCACCATATCCTAGCTGCGATTTTAAATTTTGAACTGACAACTTGGTAGCAACATTAAATTAAGAAGGAATGTTTCACGTAATGTGACTTGGCTCTGAAAAGAAAGATAATGAATGTTTAGGATTCATAGCTGAGATCTTGTACAAATTAACCTTTTTAATGTCTAATCAAAATCTTATCATCGTTAAGTCTCATTAATTGTACTTTAGTGTTCAATGTCACTTTAACTTCCCAGCTAAGTTACACAGATTGCCAACGTGGCCTTAGAACCCCCATATCTTACCTGCGATCATAACTTTTGAAGTCACGCACACTGTCAACCTGTCCTTTGCATATCTTTGTTGCCTTCAACTGCAAACTGCCAGCATAACCGCTAAAGTCACGCACGCCATCAACCTGACCATTACGTATCTTCATAACTATCAATATCGACCCTCCTTTTAGCCTGTTGAAGCTACACTCACTGTCACCATTCACCACAAAATGTGTCGAAGCTACGGAAATGCCAAATTGTCAACCACAAACTTACTTGACCTTCACGTATCTTCGTGGCCTACAACTCTAAACCGCCAACATAACAACTGAAGTCACGCAGACCATCAACATGACCATTGCATATCTTTGTAACTGTTAGCCATCAACCCTCCTTTTAGCCTGCTGAAGGTATGCAAAATGTCCTCATAAACTGGTCATCAGTAAATGACATGTAGCACCCAACTTGACACACAGTCCTATCACTATGTTTTGAATATTTTCCAATTTATATTTTTTATAATATAAATATTGTTTTTTATTTGCCAATATATATTTTGGTAGTTCTAAAACAAAAACACAATTCGCCAAGATTTTCCACATAGTTTTAGGGAGCATCAATGATTTGCCAAGAGTTTCCACATAGTTTTAGGGAGTATGAATGATTCGCCAATTGAGATTATTTTTTTTCTTTGAAAAGAAATTTTTTTCACCAATAAATATATTTTTTCTTTCTAACTTTTTCCACTTTTTAACACATTTTTTGAAGGGGGGGTTTCTTAAAGATTACCCTGTATTTAACCACTCTTTTGTAACCCTAATTAGATGAACCTTTAACAAGGCATACTCTTAACCAAACTTATTCTAGAAGAGTACAATTATTTGTGGGCATTTTTATCACACTGTGGTTTTCACCCTAATTGGGTTTCCATGAGATAAATACTAGTGTTATTTTTGTGTGAATGATTTTATATGTTGCATGGATGTTTAATGTTTAGTTAATCGATAATGATGTTTTAGGTTAAAATATATCTTAATTGGTAAATCTATTTAAACAAGTATTGGGACTATGAAATTTAGTTTGAGTTGGTGATTGCTGATTCACCCCCCCTTTTAGTAATCAATCCTATACCTATAATTAGTATTAGAGCTAAGTATCCTGATTCAGAAAGCTTAACCACTTAGGAAAAAGATCCAAAGATGACTAGGAAGGAAGCACCCAAGTTTACCAAGGACAATTTCAATACATGGGCAAGCAGAATGAAGTTACACTTGTCAGGAATGTCAGATACATCAGTTATCTATCTTACCACACACTACAAACCACCCATTCGAAAACCCTCTGCAGACGAGAAAAAGGAAATGCTGATACACAACTCAATAATGATAGAGATTGCAAGTGCCTTATCTAATGTTGAATATGTTGATATCCAACACATGGATAATGTAAAAGACATGTGGAATAAGCTGAAAAATGTCTATGGAGGTGATGCACATGTACTAAAGGCTAAAGTTGATAGTCTAAAAGGAAAGTATGATGAGATAAAGATGCAGGATGGAGAAAATATTACATAGTATAGTATAAGGATAAAAGAGATTGTTGCTACCATTAGAGGAGCTAGAGGAAACCTTGAAGATGATGATGTAGTAAGTAAAATTATCAGAACGCTTACACCTAAGTATGCAATTAGAGTTTCTTCTATTCAAGAATTAAGATCTATTTATCCAAATAAAGTTACATTGGATTCATTAATAGGAAAATTGACTACATTTGAGTTGAGTAATTTTGATAATAGTCAACCTACTACTGAAGTTGCATTACAAGCCTTAGCAAATATTGGATCATCTAGAAAAGAAAAATTTGTTTATGATTTAGATGACTATGAAGGTTTAGCTACTGAAGAAAAAGAGTTGGAAGAACTCGAAGCTTTAATAGCTAAGAGATTTCCCAAAGGAAAATGAAGATATAAAGGGAAAAACCCTATTGCTTGCTGGAATTGCAGATAGATTGGTCACTTTACACATAGATGTCCCAACAAACCAAAAAGGAAAATGATAGTGAAAAGAATGATAAATACAAGAAATAAAAAGAATTCAACAAGAAGAACAAGAAGATGTTTTATTTAGCTGAAGATGAAGATAATGAAACTGATGATGATGATGAGGAAATGGTATTTGTTGTTGTAAAGGAAGATCCCTCTACGAAAAACACTCAAACCGGTGAAGAAAAATCTTTGATCACAAGCATGAATTACAATAGCAATTAGATCATTGACAATGGTTGCATACATCATATGATTGAAGATAAGAAAAAATCCATAACCATGGAACATTGCAATGGAGGTTTAGTCAGATTTGGAAATGGCTCTCCTTGTGCAATCGGAGGTAAATGTTCTTTTTCTTTAACTGATGAAATTACTTGTGAAGATGTCTATTAGTAAGATGGATTAAAGTAAAATTTTCTAAGTGTATCTCAATTGAATAACAAAGGATTTAAATTTGAGTTTATTAATGGAAAATGTCAGATATCAAAAAATATTGGTGAACTGATTTCTATCGATGAACATACAAAAGGTAATCTTTTCAAGCTGAATACTACATTTGGTCATTGTTTAATTGCTAAAGTAAAAGAAAGATGGTTATGGCATAAAAAAATTTGTCATGTGAACTTTGATAATTTGGTAAAAGTTAGCAAGAAGAAAAGTGTTAGAGGAATTGTAGACACCTAAAAATCCTTTAGAAAATAAAAGTATTTTTATTTTTTTCTAAAAAACCCCTGATGACATCATCATTTGTTAATTAATTAATTAATATATTTTTATGCCATTAAATCCCTTTATTTTAATTAAACACCTTTAATTAAAGAATCCCTCCTGAAAGCATTTAAATCAAATTTAAATGATTTTCCTATCTTTATTGAATCAATATTCAATAAATGATGTCACAATCCCTAAATAAATTTCATATTTATTTAAAGCCTCAAAAAACCTAGAATCTTCTAGACATTCCTAACCCCTTCCAATATTCCCTAAACCTATCCTAAACCTACTTAGGAGATGTTTCCTACATTTCCTAAGCTAATCCAAGTCCTCTTTGACTTTTGGTCAAACCCTTCCCTCAATGAGCCTTACACACTCATTTAAGCCTCTTCCACACTCTTTAAGGCTTCTTACAGCCTCATAAAGAGACCCATGTCTCTTCTTACACACTTTTCCCCCTTGCACACTTCCCTAGTGTTTCTCACACATGTGTGAGCAACCCTAACCCAAGGTAAACCTTACCATACCCCAAACCATACCTCTTACTCTACCCCAAACCCTGAGTCTTCTTCCTAACCCAAGCCATTAGGAAATCCTATAAATATTCCTCCTTCCAAGAGAAAAGTATTTATCTTATTTTTTCTTATCATTTATGCATTGTTATCATGCTCATTTACTTCTAGACTTAGCATAATCAATCCTAATTGTTAGATTTCTTTATTTTCTTCAAGCTTTCTAACACATCATAACTTAGCCATAATGGATTAACCTAGTTTCTTTCATTTTTTTTCATAGGATAGCATCATATCACATCTCTATTTGGTTAAAAACAATCTTAGCATAAGCATCATGTAGTTTAATCTGCATCTTAGCTCCATTTTGGCTCCTTGGGCTCTAGGGGAAAATCAAGTCTTCTATACCTAATTATGTGCCATTATAAAGTGTCCATGGTCCTTGAATGATCCAAATCTCCCCTAATAATCATTAGGGACATGATCCATGTGTTTTGAGAGCACACCCATATCCCTAAAGTGAGAGCAAATTAAACGGTGACAGGGTGCTCCCGTTTAAGCTCTATCTGAGTGTCTTTGCAAATAGTTTTCTTTATAAGTTAGGTATATGCTCATAAAAAAATGTTTTACATGTCTAAACCTTTCAAGATAGATTATTTTTTCACTAATCACATTTTGGCATGCCTAGTGGGACCCTACACGCCTTCGAAACTACATTTTTTAGGGTTTTCCAAGGAAAAAACTCAAGTTTTCAAAAATCTCATCCTTTTCTATGAGGATTCTCATATGAGTGAACTCCATGGAAGTATATTATTGTATTATAAATCATCCTTAATCATACTAGGACCACCCATTACTCGTATGGGGTTTTGGTAGCCATTTTTGGCTTGTTTTTGGCCTTTTTGGCCCTCTGGCCCTGTTTACTCATACTAGGGGACATCCTTACTCATAATAGGCATAACCATCACTCATAAAAGTAATAATAGTCAAATAACCTCCTCTTGTTTACTTTTATGGAAAATAGGGAGGTCTTGTAAGGCTTTAGGCCAATAAAAAGTTGGTTGTTTGGGGTTTCTAGGGGTTTTCAGGCCCTTTTGACTGCTTGTTTCAAGTTTTTAACAAAATATTTTGCAAGTACCCTTGGAAGGCATCAAAATCACTGAATATATAAGGCCCTAAGGCTCATTAACTCATTTTATCAATTAGGACTTCAAAGATTTCATTTGGTTGCTTAAAACAAACACTAAACACAACTCTTGAGTGCCTAAAATCAAAGAATCTGAAAATGTTTCCTATTCATTCCTAATCAGTCCTAATCAACTTAAAAATTTCCTATTTGGTCCTAAAATCAATCAACATAATCCCTAAGGTCTTTCAGTTGGATAAAAAGAGCTTCAAACCATGCAAATCTAGGGTTTTTAGAATACATTCATGCAAAGTAGGAACATTTCATGTTTTGGAAGCATAAAATGAACATCAAGTTTGCATTAAAAATATAAGTGGTTCTTAATCAACTCAAAAATAATTTTAAGTGGTCCTAAAATCAAACTCAATGCATCAAAGAGAGCTAAAAAGAACTTTAGTTACAATATCTCAAAGTTTTGTTAAAAGTCTCAATACAAACTAGGAACAAAAATCAAACAAAATCTTTGCTAATATTTCCAAATTGGTTCCTAAACATTCCTAAAGGTTTAAAAACTTTCCTAAATCACTCCTAAAGCTTTTTTATTGATGTGAGCAAGTCTCTTGTTACAAAATCTTGAATGTTTCCTAAGTTTTCATGCATCAAACTAAACCTAGGAATCTCATTTTGGGTATAAAACATACAAACTAACACACAAAAGTCTTGAATAAAAAACCAAAGGTCCAAAGAAGTAATTTTTACATTGAGTCCAAATCAAACATAATCTTGAGTGATTTAAAAGAGAAATAAAAGCATCTCTATTCCTTCCTCTTTCAAAGTTCAGCTCAAACAAAACTCAATCTTGAATGGCTTAAAATCAAATCAAAGCTTTTCTTAGAGTTACTAAAGCAACATGAAAACTCAATCTTGAATGCCCAATAAAGAACTTGTAATCGCTTGAAAGTTTTACTAAGAGAGAAAGAAAAAATCAAAATCTTAGACACTTGTGTCTTCAAAATTTTTCAAAATTCAACACAGTTAAATCAATTTGGGAAAAGAATCTTCATGATGTGCATCTAGGAGTTTCCCATTTCTGCAAATCCTTGTTAAAATAAGCAACATAAAACACTTGAACTCAGACAAGTTCACTTGTTTTACTTTTAGAGAGGCCTGTCCAGGGACAAAAGCACTTCCTCTCCAGAGAATGACCTCAAACTGGTATCTTTCCCGACCAGTATAGAAATAAAGCACTGAGAAAACTCTCGCTTACATCCCCTCAAGCTCAGGTGATGCATGTTGATGGTAGCCTGGGGTAGGTGAATAATCCATATTATTTTGGCATGGTTAACTAGGCTCTTAAGTGAGTCACACACGTACAAACCGATTGGGAGGACTCCATGGAACAACTAAAAACTTGATAAAATAGAGGCCACCCTATCTACATCTGAAGGTATCAGAATCCTTGTGCAAGGACCGATCCAAGGGGTTTACCAGATCACCTTAAGATACTCACCATATGTATCCCCTTTTAGGGGGTATCAAGCTGTGGGAAAGGATTTTAGTACTCACCTTCCCTTAGGTAGTTCTACTTGATGTGTTTTCTGAAGTTTCAGACTCAGTACAAAACATATGTTGAAACAAACATAATGCGAAGATTTCTACAATCAATCCTTGTTGCCGCGTCAAATCCTTCAAAACCAAAAGTCATCCAAAACTTTCATGGTCGTCCAATCACCTTGCATCTAGTCTTATCCTCCTATACTAGGTTGTCAGAGTCAACTTGGTCATCCCCCATCCCCTTTCTATCTTCATCTAGAGTCATTCTTCCCTCACATCTTGAGCCAAGTCCAAACCTAATCCAAAACCTTAGTCTTCCAATCCGTCTTCATCCTTCATCTCTAACCAACTCATCTGCAAGTCATCATGTCTCAAAACTATTATAATGAGTTTGGTTACTATGTCTCTTCTCTCAATCCATCCTATCTTGATGATGATAAAAGTCTTATTGATCATGATTCATACTTTGAAAACCTTAGCCATCATGATGATGAGAGTCTTGTGCATCACGATGCATACTTTGAAAATCTTAGCAATATTTCTCCAAACATCCCCCAACATCCAATCATTCCTCCAAATTACCCCACCATGCTTTCATGCATATCCACTAACACTCCTTATTCTACCTTTGACAAGGGAAATCCACTATCCTATTCATCCACACCTTCTTCCTATCTTAAATCTAAGTATGCATCCTTCATACCTCCATCCCCTTCTATGGTCATATTCCAACCACCATCTTTTCATAGCAACACTCCAAGTTACATCCCTTATCCAAATTCTCCATCCCCTTATCTTCCAAATCATTTTCAAATCCCAAATCCTAGTCTTCCAATCCATTACTCTAATCCACCATCCTATCTAAATCCAACCTCTTCTATTCTAAACCACATTACCACAAATCCCCTCCCATAAAAAGAATGCATCCTTCAATCCATTTCATATCCTGTACCTCAATCCATTATTCCTACCTCACCAAATAGCCAATTTAGTTCACAAGATTCCTCTAAACCTACCTATGTGAACTATCCTAGCTCCCCATCTTCTAGACATTCTAGTCCATCACCTCCTCCAATCCAGAAGTCTCCAAGGAGTTTCACAAGGAAGCCAACAAAAAATCCCATCCCTACAACTGAAGAGACATGCCATCTAAATCCTTCATTTGAAGCCATCATTGATGAGCCTCATCAACCTCCCCTAGTTGTTATCCTTCTTCCATATATCCCACTTATTGATCCTCTTCCATCTCCCAACATCATTAAGTCATTCCTATACATTGATTTCACCAAATCTCCATCCACTTCTCCTCCTCCCAGCATTATCCAAGCCACATCCAATAAGCCTCATGATTTCACCCTTCTTCCTACCATCATAGTTGTAGAATCTCCCATCCTTCCATTCGCTCCATCTAAAGAGTCCATCCATACATCCCCCAACACTCTATCCACACAAATCCTATCCAGCAAAGATATTTTCCAAAAGCATGTTGAAGAGTCCATCGAACAAAATCAAGATCCCATCCCTTCACTTCCTCTATTGCATGTTCTATTACTCCCATCACCCCCAATCCTAGATCCTAGATCCTATCATCCTAATTCCTCTATCTCAAGATCCATCACCATCCTCCAATCCCAGTCAAAATCCCATCATCTTATTGTCTCCACTTGAGGATCCTCCAAATCAAACTATCTCATTGCCATCACTCTATCCTCTTGGTCCACTTACATTTGTAAAAGGTAGCTGACTTGAAGAAGAAGCAATAAGTTCCATATCTTCCATTAGGGAACCAGAAACTGGATGTTTATCATATTCCCCAAGTTAGAAATATCCTTGTTTGGATGAAATGCTCAAGAAATGGAATTATCAAGGCAAAGGCCTAGGTACTCATGAACAAGGAAATTTGGAGCCCATCCAAGACAAGAAACATCCAAAGTCACGTGGTATTGGTCACTCATCTGAAGAAGGCACTTTCTGTAAAAATGTTGGTACAACTAAAGCTAGATTCAAGCATCCTTCCAAACATACCATCACATCTCCCCATTATTCCTCCAAAGCATACAATGCTATTCCTCCTCCTCCATCATTGCAACCCATAACAATATCACATTCCTCCTTCATCCTCCAAATCTATTTTGGGTCCCTATGTCCCAAAATCTACCAGTGCATATCCTCTACATACCAAATCCATTTTGGTCCCTTACATCCCAAAATATCATCCTCCATCTTATCCTACTCAATCCTTCATGCAAAATTCAAACATCCCTAGTCGGGATCAACAAAGGAACATGCCCATATCTCATATCTTCCAATCTCCTTTCAGCTCTCCATCCATATTTCCTCCATCCCACATAGCTCCTCATATTCCTTGCAATTCTTCTCACAATTTGGATGCCATATCCAAGATACATAAAGGGAAATATCCACAAAAATCCAAAGATTGCCATGTCTAATCTAAACGACATGCTCAAGAAAAGAAAAATTTAATCAAGAAATCCATAACATCCCAATGGCCACAAAGGCCCAACAAAGAAATAGCTAAATCCAATGCATTTGAATGGCCACAAAGGCCCAGCAAAGAAAAAGAAGAATCCAATGCATACCAATGGCTACAAAGGCCCACCAAAGCTAAAGAAAAGATGATGTGGATCCCAAAGAAAAAAAATGCAATGTATCTAAAAGAAATATCCACAATGGCATCCAAAGTTGCTAATCCACCCGCAACTTAGTCTTCCTCTACTCCATCTCCTCAATCCATTTTGGGTCCCTATGTCCCAAAATATCTTAGCACAAATAATCCATCACATCCACCTCTATCTTCCACATCCCATCAACTTCAGCCACCTTCTTCACAACATGTGTCGAT
This sequence comes from Chamaecyparis obtusa, assembly GCA_027943335.1. Lineage (NCBI taxonomy): Eukaryota > Viridiplantae > Streptophyta > Pinopsida > Cupressales > Cupressaceae > Chamaecyparis > Chamaecyparis obtusa. Next base: position 17,889 of record BSBK01008731.1, on the reverse strand, counting down.
GTTGATCCTGACAACATCCCCCTATCATGATCAATTCCCATCATTCCTGATGAGCTACAACTGATTTAGAACATTGAATGAAGAATCTATGATTTAAGATCACTAAGGAGTTGCTGATTAGATATGAAAGATGATTAAATTAGTATTATGTTGTCATTGATGTCAACTAACTTGACAGTACTTATCTTGTAAGTTACTATACTGACACATCTAAAGAAAGGTGAAAGAGATGAAGAACAAAAATATCTACATGAGGAAGATGTATATATCAGATAAGGATAAGGAATACATTGAGTAACTTGTTGATGAGTCTATGACTTGATGATATTGACTTTATTATGTTGCATTCATATATGATGAAGAATAGAGCTGAAAGATACAAAGGAGTGTTGTTGGTAAATGAAGCATTCTAGTATACACTGACGGAGTGTAGTGTATACCGAGCGTAGTGTTAACCGAGCTTGTGTTCACTGATGCATTTCTTTTTTAATCGAGAAAAATAGAAAGGAATTAAATGATCAGTTTAGCTGATAAAGTGATGAGTTGTAAAGTGTATGAAATCAAGGTAATAGACAAGGTTTGTTATGAAGATTGATGGATAACATAATTCAAGAAAGATCTAATGGAGTAGATTGAAATGTGTTACTGACACATCAGCTGAAGAAGTTTAGAGTGGAAAAATCAGTGAATAAGATTAAGCGGCAAAATCTGATGGACAAAAAGAAAATGATTTACTCGTCTATATAAGAGACATTGGTTTCATTGTTGAGAAGAAGCCAAAAGAAGAAGATACTGTAGAATTATTGCATGAAGGATTTTTCATGCATTCTGATCATACTAGTTAATGAGAACCAAACTGTAGAACAATTACCAAGCTATAGAGAGTAATTACTGATGGATAGTAAGTTGATATAGTATTGAAACTGAAGTGATATATTGATCAGAAAGATTTGAATGAGTTGAACATTGATCTTTAAACTGCAATTAAAGTTGTTTCAAGGTAGATCATCTACTATTACATATTTAACCATTGTACATAGTCAAATCTCTTAACCGAGTGGACTAAGAAAGTCTTTTTGATGTCTCATTCATAGAGTGAACATTGTTATCTTGTCAACCCCAGAGTGACTATTGGTTGGATGATAACTTCTGGTCTAAAATCCTCTAACAAGGTCACACCTAACAGTGTGTTTGTAAACCTTTAACAGGGTTGGGTATTCATCGACCTCACTTCAGAAGAGTGAACATTTTTGGGTTGCTGGTCTGAGGTGGTTTTTCCCTTCACATGGTTTCCATGTTAAATCTCTTGTGTTATGTGTTGATTGTGATATTTGTTTGTTATCATACTTTGCATATTACATGTTAGATTTGATCGGTAACTACTATAATTTTTAAACTGACAATCAAAAAAAACACAGACAGTGAAAGTATTTTATGTTTACCGAGTAGCAGAAGTTGAAGAATTTGTTTTGGATTATACATTTTGTTTTGGGACACTGGATAACTGATTCACCCCCCTCTCAGTTATTCTAACACATTCCATCCAAACACCTTCTACCACCATCTCTCCCATCTACCCCATCCAATCCATGCCTTTGCATAATCCATCCATCCAAATAAAGCTATACCAACATCCAAACAAATTAAAAGGTCAGCAAAAAATTAGAATATCAGTGAAAGGTTAGCAAACAGGTTAGCAAACAAGTCATCAAACAAGTTAGCAACAAATCAGAAAGTCAACAATAAATCAGAAAGTCAGCAACAAATCAGAAAGTCAGCAACAAATCAGAAAGTCAGTAACAAATTAGAAAGTTAGCAACAAATCAGATTATCAGCGAAAGATCAACACAAAGTCAACATAAAATCAAAAAAATCCATAAAAATTGGAAAAGTCAAGAGAAAAATATCAAAAAAAAGAAAAGAAAAGAGAAAAACATTCATCCAATCGTGAAAAATTGGCAATTCAAGTGCCTTGGACAATTACCATGATGAAAACCTTGCAAACATGCATCATGTGTAGGTTCCCCCCATTTCCTTTCTACAATTGGGGGCCATTCCCTTCTACCGTATCTTATCCAACATTTCCTCTATTCCATCTATCTCGCACCTCCTTCATCCTCCTTTGGATCTTGATAAGAAAATAGAGACCATCAAGTCTACATGCTTTTTGGGCACCTTCTTTGCATTCATCACATCTTTTAGCTACATATCCTCTATCCAATCCATTCATCCTAGCATCCATCTTTCAATCCTCAAGGAAATCTGCCATCCAATCTCCCCAAGCATTCATCCATCTTCCAATCCTCAGGAAAATATGCCATCCAATCTCCTTCAAAGTAGTCTACCATCCAAATCCCTGAGCATTCCTCTATCTAGATCCCTTAGCGGTTCCTCTAGAATTCCATCTCCCAATCCTTAAGGAAATCTGCCATCCAATCTCCAAGCAGTTCCTCCATCCAAATCCCAAGAAGTTCTTCCATCTGAATCCAAATCTTCCTCCATCCAAATCTCCCAGCAGTTCCTCCATCCAAATCCCAAGAATTTCACTCTAGCATTAATCCCTAAGCATTTCCTCCATCTTTCCATCACTTGGTGTCTTCCCTTGTCATTGGCATCTAGCTATAGGCTACCCCCATGCAATCCAATGCCATCCATTCATATCCTAACATTCTCCTAGAAAAATCCTCCAACATCTTCCAATCCTATCCACATCTTCTAATAATCCAACATCCAAGATCAAGCCAACCCATGCAATCACATCCTTAGTCTTGTTCCTAGTCTTGTAGCAAGCCTTGATCTCAATCCAATCATTATCGTTGGCATGCATCCTTCCCAAATCCATGTCATTTTAGGACACATCATCCATCACCAGTCCATCTTGGCTTTTCCAACCCAACAGGGGCATCATCTTGCATATCTTTGGAGCTTTAGCTTCATCACTAGGTTCTTTGTATATCCTACCTTGAGTCTTGTACCATAGCGTTAGTTATGTCTCCTCGTAAGATCATTTGTACATATCTATCTTTAGGTCGCATCCTTTGGGTTAGTTAGCCCTTGGGTCATCATGACCAATCTAGCTAAGCACTTCAATAATCATCCCTTGGTCTTTTTTGAGGTTTGAGAATATTACCTATCTCTTGTCATAAGAATCCTTATCTAGTTACCCACCATCCACTTCATGCCAATCCCTTGAGTTTCTCAAATCCTTATCTTAAATTAGAATCAATCCCAGTGCTACCCCTATGACATAAACTTTGTCTAGGGAATCTTGTACTTGTCTTTGTAAGCCTCATCATCTTGAGCAAGAGATTGGCATGCACCGGCAATAATCCCATCTTCCAAAGATCACCAGTCTATCTTAGGTTGAAAAATCCAATCCAATCCTATCTAGTCCTACATCAAGAAGCAATAACTCATCCCCGATGCTTCGCAATCTCCCACCAATCACACCTAGGTCCATGACTATGTTTCCTTCCTCACATTCAGACCAAAGCCTCCCACCATCAATCTAATCAAATCATCCTCCATCATCCTACCTATTGAAAAAGGTTTTGAGATACTTTTTATTTCATTTGGTCCTTTGGATCTATGCCAATATTTTGAGCTTCTTGTAAATATCTCCCCATCTGATGTACATATCATCATCTCTTGTTGTACATATCCTTGTCGGTCCTGCAATGAAATTTGATCAGAAATCTTGTCTCACCCAGCCTTGCACTTCAGCAACATCAATTTTCAACTATCCTTGATCACCATGACTATCCTTGAACTTCATCATCTGCCAGCGAACAACAACACAACATTCTCCCCATCAACATGGGTTCGCACAGATGTATGCTTCTATATTGTCTAGCCTAAGCCTAATTACAGGTCCACATAGATGTTTCCTTCTATTTTTTCCAACCTAATCAATCAAACTGGGTCCAGGACGATGTATCTTTCACCATGTTCAGACCTAATCTCCCCTTATCAATCAACCATCAAACTCTATCCTTGGTAAAGGATATCTTTTGGAGTTATCATTGTGACCTTCAATTTTTTCCTTTGGGTCTTGTTAATATTTTATGGCTTCTCATTGTCCTCTACTCAAAGTCACCATGATCATTTATATCATTGTGTGCAGTGAATGAGGACAATCTAGGGAAAGATCTTTTGATCTTTTGCTTCTACCTATGAGTCAGTCATGTGTTTGTGGTTTCTCCAACATCATTTCTACCATGCCTCCTTCTTGAGATCATGCATGATGCTGGGGAAACCTTGCGTGTCTTTTTAGCATTAGTCCTATGCAACGCTGGTGACAAGGCCTTGTGATCCCAGTATCCTTGGTAGGCCTCTAGCATTGCTATATCAAACTAGGTTGTGCTCTCAAAATATCCAACTCATGGAGCTCCCTAAATCTCCCATCCTGCATCATATAGATTAATCTTGCATCTTTCATATAGTTGCATCCTGCATCTCACCATCATATTGCATTCATGCATCTTTTCTCTTCGAAGGTCATTTGTTTATTCCCCTTCATTCCTCTTCCTTTCGAGAAAATTCCACAAAGTTTCCTCTTTGCATTATTTTCTCAAGGGGGCACACCCCCTTATCCTCTATTCTAGCCCGAGGCATCTTATTTTCTTGTCTTTGATACCATGCCACTTGCGGCATTGCATCAAAGAGGGGCAAAATGTAGACACCTAAAAATCCTTTAGAAAATAAAAGTATTTTTATTTTTTCTAAATACCCCTAATGACATCATCATTAATTAATTAATTAATTAATTAATATATTTTTATGCCATTAAATCCCTTTATTTTAATTAAACATCTTTAATTAAGGAATCCCTCCCCAAAGCATTTAAATAAAATTTAAATGATTTTCCTATCTTTATTGAATCAATATTCAATGAATGATGTCACAATCCCTAAATAAATTTCATATTTATTTAAAGCCTCAAAAAACCTAGAATCTTCTAGACATTCCTAACCCCTTCCAATCTTCCCTAAACCTTTCCTAAACCTACTTAGGAGATGTCTCCTACATTTCCTAAGCTAATCCAAGTCCTCTTTGACTTTTGGTCAAACACTTCCCTCAATGGGCCTTACACACTCATTTAAGCCTCTTACACACTCTTTAAGGCTTCTTACAGCCTCATAAAGAGACCCATGTCTCTTCTTCCACACTTTTCCCCCTTGCACACTTCCCTAGTGTTTCTCACACATGTGTGAGCAACCCTAACCCAAGGTAAACCTTACCATACCCCAAACCATACCTCTTACTCTACACCAAACCCTGACTCTAACCCTGAGTCTTCTTCCTAACCCAAGCCATTAGGAAATCCTATAAATACTCCCCCTTCCAAGAGAAAAGTATTTAGCTTAGTTTTTATCATTTATGCATTGTTATCATGCTCATTTACTTCTAGACTTAGCACAATCAATCCTAATTGTTAGATTTCTTTACTTTCTTTAAGCTTTCTAACACATCATAGCTTAGAAATAATGGATTAACCTAGTTTCTTTCATTGTTTTTCATAGCATATAATTATATCACATCTCTATTTGGTTAAAAAAAATCTTAGCATAAGCATCATGGAGCTTAATCTGCATCTTAGCTCCATTTTGGTTCCTTCGGCTCTAGGGGCAAGTCAGGTCTTCTATACCTGATTTTGTGCCATTATAGAGTGTCCATTGTTTTTGAATGATCCAAATCCCCCCTAATCATCATTAGGGACATGCCCCATGTGTTTTGAGAGCACACCCACATCCCTAAAGCGAGAGAAAATCAAACGGTGACAGGGTGCTCCTGTTTAAGGTCTATCTGAGTGTCTTTGCAAATAGTTTTCTTTATAAGTTAGGTAAATTCTTATAAACTAATGTTTGATAGGTCTATGCCTTTCAAGAAAGATTAGGTTTCCAATGATAACAAGAATACTGATACTGAACAAACTAAAGAATACAATATGTAAGGGATGTCAACTAGGGAAAATGACTACTTCAAGTTTCTCAAGTAAGGTCTACTCTAAAGAACGTATTCTAGATCTAGTACATACAAGTTTATGTGGTCCTATAAGTACATAGAGTTATCATGGTGATAATTAATTTATACTATTTTTTGATGACTAATCAAGAATGGTGTCTGTAATGTTCTTAAAAGTTAAATCAGGAGCTTTACATATGTTTAAAATGTACAAAACAAGAGTTGAGAAGGAAATTGAAAAAAATTTGAAATGTCTCAGAGCAGATAGAGGAGGTGAATTTACTTTAAATTAATTTAATGAATATTGTGATGAAAATAGAATCAAAAGACAAATAACTGCACTGAGAATGCCTCAAAAAAATGGAATTGCAAAAACAAGAAACATATCTATTGTTGAATGTGCCAGAACTTTGTTAAATCATAAATGAGTTGCATAGAAATTATGGAGAGAATCCATTAGCACTATGGTATACACATTGAACCGAGTACAACTCAAGAAAGGAACAAAAAATACACCGTATGAAATTTGGTATGGACGGACACCTAATGTAAGCTATTTCAAGATATCTGGAAAGTAAATGTTATATCAAGAAAGATGCAATGAAAGGAAAACTTGACACCAAAATCGATGAAGAAATATTTTTAGGATATTCTACCAAAAGAGAGGCCTATAAGTGTCTGAACAAAAGGACAAACAAAATGATAGAAAGTGCCAATGTTGGTACACCTATGGTTATCGACTGTAAATTGTCAAAAGAAGATGATTCTAAGGAAGTCAATGAAACATTATATAGATCAATGATAAGAAAATTACAATATATTGTTCATAGAAAACTTCATATTTCACATGCTATTGGCATAGTTGCTATATTTTCATCAAATCCTAAAGATTCATACATGACTACAATTAAAAGGATATTCAAACATTTAAAAGGAACTGAAGATTATGGATTATAGTATGAAAATAAAGGAGAATTTGATCTTAAAGTCTATACAAACATAGATTGGGCAAGAAACATTGATGAAAGAAAAAGCACAAGTGGAGGAGATTTTTATATCGGAAACAGATTAGTGTCATGGACAAGCAAGAAGAATAATTTTATTTCACAATCTACTATTGAAGCGAAATATGTGGCTACTACCATTAGCTGTCAACAAGTTTTATGGATTAAGAAAATATTCAAAGGAATACAAGAAAAGGTAAATGAACCTATTGTTATACATTGTGATAATACTAGTCCCATTAATATATCAAAGAATCTATTAATGCACTCAAAGATCAAGCACATAGCTATCAAGTATCATTTTATATGATAAAGAAGTGAGATTGAAATATATACCTACAAAAGAGAAAGTTGTAGACATATTCACCAAACCACTACCTAAAGAGAGCTTTGAATATCTAAGAGGTAGATTAGGGGTCCTACCCATATTGGCTATATATTAAGGAGAGATGAAATATGCATTAGTTCATAGTACTTTATTAGAATATATGGAACATGAATTGATGTATTGGAGGAATACTCTATGGGAGAGAAGTCTAGGCTAGGAAAAACAATAAAAAGAAGCATAGAACACATACATAATCAGAAGACAAGAGCTGAAGGTTAATCACCTTTGTCATTGCTATCAAAGGAGGAGAGATTATTATGCTGGAGGAGAGAAGTACTATAAAGGGATAGATTAGTGTTAAAGGGAAGAGATGCAATATGGAAGAAATAAGAAATCTGGAAGAGATCAGATAAATCAGACAAGTCAAGGAAAGAGACATGCACATATTAGAAGATCAAAAATTAGAATTAGAAGAAGTGTTTTCCATTAATGCCAAAGGGGGAGATTGTTGGCATAACTATTGGGATAACAAGTTGAAGATTGTTAATTTATGTTGCTACGAGTAAAGACATGATTGGTGGGTGACCCCACAATAGTGGGTTACACTTTTTTAGACATGTTGATTTTTGTTGAAATAACACATTTTTAATAAAATATTATTATTTAAGCCTTGAGAGTTTCCATTTGAAGGAATTAATTACAAATGGTTAGCTCAAAGCCTCTTAGATAAGTAAAACATTGATATAACATCTATAGTCCTCATTCATACCTGCAATGGAGTCTCCTTCACACCTATTAAAATGATGCCAAAAAATCACTTTGACTTTATCTTTTGGGAGATCAAATGAATGCATTTGAAAAACCTATCTATTTAGTATGGTACTACTAAGAAAAATCTTTCCAATGATTATAATGTTAATATATATTAAGTTTATTATGACTTTGTATTTTTAGTTTTACTAAACATAGATATTTCACCACATGTCTACCTCTATGTTTGATGCTTATGGAAAAATAGTAAATGAGAGAAAAAAATAAAAAAAATATCCATGCCCCAGGTATTTAAGTTCTCTTTCTATCAAAACAAATAAAGATGAAATTGGATAAATACACAAAAAGTTATAAGCTATGTAGTCAAGGTATGCAAAAATTATGGTTTAGTCAACTTCAAACATTAATAAAATATGAAATAATCATGATAATGTCATCAAACCAATAGCATGCCCTCCATATAGATGTTACAAAACTAATTTCAAAAGAATCACATTGATATATTTTTTAGAAAAAAAGTTATCCTCTATGAAAATAATGTAACTCTTGGAAAATGACATTTTCAGCAACATACCAATTTTTGTGGGAGAAAGAAAAAACCTAGATAGAAAATCACATACATATATATACATATATAATCTAGATAGAAAATCTTAAAAGACTCTAATTTACTTCATCTTCTGATTTCAAATGGTTTAACAACAATATGCATCCGAATTTGATTTTTTTTTTCAAAATGTAGAGTTCAGTGTCCATTCAGGCAACAAAGTGTAACCCACTATTGTGGGTTCACCCTGGTATACATGATAACCAGTTAAATATTTATCATTGATGTCAAACTATTTGGCATGATGTTTTGACTTGTTACTATATCTATCATAAGGAAAATATTGTTGTTTTAATGATAAGTTAAGTATGGTTACAAAGGGTATGTCGATAGGAATCTTATCAGGTAACAGTTAAGACAAACAATGGTGGATAGATAAATGATTTGATTGTTTATCAAAATATGCTAAGGAGTTGTCTGAAGGATGCTATTCATAAAGATGTTAATTAGATATGAGTAAAGGTTAAGGTAATTTGATTAAGATACTTACTGATAAACTATTGTCTTATTGGTACATTGAATAAAGTCGTATCAGTACAAAGGAAGTCTTATCAGAGATAGTAAAGATCTAAAGATGATGATGAAATAAAAAAGCAAGACAACTCAAGAATAATCTAAGGAGAAAGGTGATGACACAAAGATCGAGGTAAAATGTATTAAGGAAGTTTCTACAAGAGTAAAATGGTTTATGAAATTAGCAAGAAAACAATGATATAAGGAAAATAAATATGAATGGTTAGATTTGATATGAAAGATACAGATCGTTGGATTTAGGTTTAGGGTTTATGATTGAGGAAATACACTTAAGGAAGAAGACATAAGAAGTCTGGCATCACAATAGAGACAAGAATAAGATTGTGATGAAAGACTAGATATCGACGGAACAAAGAAGTTAATCAGAGAAGTATTGTTGCGATCACAGAGAAGGATACAAAGAAGAATAGAGAACTGAATTGGTATGTTATTGTGTTAAGGAATTTCATTGGATCTAAATTAGCAATATTAGTGTGAACTATAGATCATTTGTTATCTATTACTATCTAACAATTGTGATAGTAAAATCCCTTCTTGGGTGACCCTAATAGGTCTATTGTAAAATCCTCTAACCAGGTGGCATTCAAAAAAGGGTTTCTAAAATCCTCTAACTAGGTTACTCCTAAGAAAGTAAAAGACTTTAACAAGTCTCTAGTAAAATCCCTTAATCGGGTAGGATTTAACCATGCTTTTGTAACCCTAATTGGGTGAGCCTTTAACAGGGCAGGCTCTTAACTAGGCGTATTCTATAAGAGTACAATTATTTGTGGGCATTGTTCTCACACTGTTGTTTTAAACCTAGTTGGGTTTCCACAAGATAAATACTGGTGTTATTGTTGTGTGAATGATTTTATATGTTTCATGGATGTTTAATGTTTAGTTAACCAATAATGATGTTATAGGTTAAAATTTATCTTAATCAATAAATCTATTTAAAGAAGCATTGAGACTATGCAATTTAGTTTGACTTGGTAATTACTGATTCACCCCCTCTCATTAATCAATCTTATACCTATATATAGCCTAATCTCTCTCTCTCTCTCTCTCTCTCTCTCTCTCTCTCTCTCTCTCTCTCTCTCTCTCTCTCTCTCTCTCTATCTTTGTCTCTATCTCTATCTGTCTATCTCTATCTCTGTCTCTCTATCTCTCTCTATCTCTCTCTGTCTCTATCTCTATCTCTATCTCTCTGTCTCTCTTTGTATCTATCTTTGTCTCTGTCTCTATCTCTGTCTCTATCTCTGTCTCTGTCTCTATCTCTATCTCTGTCTCTCTGTCTCTCTATCTCTATCTCTATCTCTATCTCTATCTCTATCTCTATCTCTATCTCTATCTCTATCTCTATCTCTATCTCTATCTCTATCTCTATCTCTATCTCTATCTCTATCTCTATCTCTATCTCTATCTCTATCTCTATCTCTCTTTGTCTCTATCTCTCTTTGTCTCTATCTCTGTCTCTGTCTCTGTCTCTGTCTCTGTCTCTGTCTCTCTGTCTCTATGTCTATCTCTCTATCTCTATCTCTGTCTCTGTCTCTATCTCTATCTCTGTCTCTGTCTCTATCTCTGTCTCTGTCTCTATCTCTCTGTCTCTGTCTCTGTCTCTCTGTCTTTGTCTCTGTCTCTGTCTCTGTCTCTATCTGTCTGTCTATCTATCTGTCTGTCTGTCTGTCTGTCTCTCCTTGTGTGAGGTATTGACAAGCTGTTAGGTGTTGGAAGGCCATTTTATGGAGGCCTATAATAACCTATCTCAGTTTTGGGAGATTCAACTTCATTTTAATTTGGCAAGGCAATCTTGGTATATGTCAAAACTTGCAATGTGGCTCAGTGGAAATGAGAAATAGTGTGTAACTTTCAAACCATTCATTATGGCCTCAAACCATCTACTCCATTAGCTCCAATTGCTAGGTAAACCCTAGGAACAATCTCATTTCACCCACAAAGTCGCTTGAATGTTTGCGACCATACTGGACCAAAATGTCCCTAAGGTGCACTAAGCACCATTGGGTATGTCATCAAGTGTTTCAGAGTGCTGAGAGGAAAAGTGGGACCATGCCTAGGGAAAACCTACCCAAACGGAGGTGATGGAAGTGTTAGTTTGTGTCCACGATAAGCAAAAAATGATATGGGCTACTTGGTGACATTTTACTAAGTGTATTTGATAGATTTTGCATCAATAAAAAAGTTGTTGCCATGCAAAAATGACTCTAAGCCTTCAAAAAATGAGACATGTTATTGTAGGGGGGCCTAACATGACCCCATAGGTCAAACAGATCTTGCACAAATGCTACGGTTTGCAGAAAAAAGTATGTTAAAGTTTGACAATTTTTTGCACTTAAGGCACCTAAGGGACATCATTGGTAGGGGATGTTGGAGAGCATTCTGATGTGTTGAGAGGAAAAGTGGGACCATGCCTAGGGTAAAATAGACATAATGGAAGTGTCAGTTCATGCCCATAATAAAAATAAATGTTTCTGCTCCAAGTCGGTTACACAAGGGACATTGTCGGTAGGGTATGAACAAGGCAAGCATTCTAACATGCCAAGAGGCAAAGTGGGACCATGCCTAGGGTAAATCTACCCAAATGGATTTGATGGAAGTGTCAGTTTGTGTCTAGGATAAATAAAAATGTTTATGCTCCAAGTTGATTATACAAGGGACATTGTCGGTAGGGTATGTTAATGAGCGTTTCGACATGCCAAGAGGAAAAATGGGACCATGCCTAGGGTAAACCTACCCAACTAGACATGATGGAAGTGTTAGTTCCTACCCATAATGAATAGAAATTTTGCTACTCCATGTTGGTTACACAAGGGACATGGTTGATAGGGTATGTCAGCGAGCGTTCCAACATGCCAAGAGGAAAAGTGGGACCATGCCTAGGGTAAACCTGTCTAACTAGATATGATGGAAGTGTCAGTTTGTACCCAGAATGAATAGAAATGTTGCTTCTCCAAGTCAGTTATACAAGGGACATTATTAGTAGGGTATGTCGGTGAGTGCTCCAGCATGCTAAGAGGTGAAGTGGGACCATGCTTAGTGTAAACCTACCCAACCAAATGTGATGGAAGTGTCTATTCATGCCCACAAAAAATAGAAAAATTGCTTCCCTAAGTACATTTGAGGGAATAATGACTATTTCACAAAGCACCTACCCTCTAAACACTCTCCCAAACCAAAAAAATTACTCCAATTTAGCCTAGGAAAGGTTCAAATAGACAAAATTGACAATATTTATCTATTGAAACATGCCAAAAGGTGTCAAAAGAGTTAGATATATCAAATTGATCAATCCTAATGGGTATTCCAATAATGAAATTTAGCAACATTGATGGAACTTGTAATGAATAAATTGAATCATATTTAAATTATAAATATGTACATTTCAAAGTATGAATACATACACACAATGAACAAGTCAGATCACTTAGTTTGTAAGTACAAAGATATGAACACAATGAAAACATTGGATCGAATATCAAGTTTCATATATATAAAACTGAATAATAATCATGTACATATCAAAAGATGACATAGATGCCAAATCAGTAATAGTTACAAAAATGTGGCATGTTCCATGTCAAGGTCAATATATATAATCCAAATGTCGAATATATACAAAAATCAATCATTCAATGACCTTAACTAGATCTATACATGTCTCTATCAATATCTATGACTGTTTTGGATCATCAAAATTGAGCCTCTTCGTAGTAGTGTGTGGCTCACTAGGTGTCTACACAAGAATAATTCAAATGCTAAATCATATATCTTTTCTCAAAATTATATCAATATAACTAAATATTGGACTATAATTTGTTGGTAGTTGAATTATTGATTACCTCATCTCTTTCTTCTGTACTTGGGTTGTATAGTAAAGCTGATTGTCTCCTTCATGGTTGAATGAGACTGTAATAGGTTAAAACAATTTAATACAAGTTAATAAAATATATGTCAAAAAATGCTAAAAAAAAAAAAATGAATGGACTAAAAAAAAAATGAATACTAGAGCCTCAGATAGATATCCTATGTTGGTAGGAGTCACAACTACTGATGAATCAACCATGATATTTTCCTATATGGTAAGTGATAAAATATGTTATAGTCATAGAGGGAGGAGTTAGGGCTTTCTAAAAAATAAGAAAGTAATCCAAAATGAGTTGACAAGATGGTTTCAAATAAGAAGACATGCATACCTGTTGCCTTAGTTGTGCTAGACCTCCTCTTCAATGGTTGTGACTCCTTATGAGGAAAGGTAGAGGATCCATGTGAATTCCTGAAGGGGGCTGTAAAAGGTAAAAAAAATTTAATTTACAAGTTAATAACATATATGTCAAGAAACACTAAAAAGCTAAAAATGTATGGACTAAAAAACAAATGCATACCAGAGCCTCAGATGGACATCCTATGCTTGTAGGAGGCAAAGTCCTTGATGAATCAGTTATGACCATTTCCCATATGGTAAGTGATCTAAAAGATATTATAGTCATATAGGAAGGAAGTAGGGAAAAAAAATCCAAAATAAGTTAACAAGAGGGTTTCAACTCTATTGTGCACTTAGTATAAAAGAGTTAAGAAGACAAGCATACCTATTCCCTATGTTGTGCTAGAACCCATCTTTGATGAGTAGGACTTTTAATGAAATGGCATGGTAGAGAATCAATGGGAAGTTTCGAAGGGGGTTAAAATAGGTAAAAGACAATTAATACAAGTTAATAACCCAAAGTTGTTGACAAACTCTAAAAAACTAAAAATGAGTGTACTTATATCTAAATAGATATGTTTAACATATGTAAAAAAAATGCACACTAGAGCCTCAGATAGTTCTTGCATAGTCTTAGGAGGCATCGTGAGATCTGAGACAACTATTACCATTTCTTGTATGAAAAATAATAATATATGTTATAACTTCATAGAAGAATTTAGAAATTTCGAACAAGAAAGAATGTAATCCAAAGTGAATATGAAGATATTACCTCTTCCCTCTTCTGAACCTCATTGACATTAGGCGCATTCATTAATTTTGTAAACCCCATTTTTTTTCTGTATATAGAACAAATAAATTAGGTGCATTTATCAATATCTACATATACATATTTAATCATAATAGATTTTAACAACTAAATTTAAATTGTACTAAATTACTTTATGTTGTTTGGGTGTCTGAGAGGATTTATTTTTTAGCCTCGAAGTGCTGGAGGATGGCTTTCTCATATGAGATTTCCTCAATTCAGGTGAGGTATAGGGTAAGAGTTCAGAGTTGGGGGCCAATTCTGCGGAAGTCTGCGGAAGTCCGCGGTGATGGAAAATTAGGAATACAAAATGGGCACCCGATTTTTACAAATTAGGTGCCCGTTTAGGTTCGGGAGACTGAAGCAATTTGAAAAATCAGGCGCATGTTCAAAAATTGGGCACTCGTTTAGGATCAGGCACCAGAAGCAAAACGAGCGGTCGATTTTTTCAAAACGGGCTCCTGATTTGAACAAATCGGGAGCCCGTTTTGAAAACCTACATATTTTTTTATTTTAAATGAAATTCTTGTCATTTTCATCCACAGGGAAAATGGAATTACATTTGGTATAGCTCGGGCACCCGGTTTAGCTTCACCTGTCGACTCCATCTGCCATTTTTTTCATCTTCCAAGTACGTACTATTCTTTTTTATTATTTTTTTATGATTTTTGTCTTTAAAAATTATAGTTTCAAGTTATTTTTAATTTAAAAATGTATAGTTTAATGTTATTTTCAAAATTATTGCATAAATTTAATTATATTTTATCTTTCAAACTTGTAATTCTTTTTTATTTCAATTTACTTTGTAAATTACCGTACTAAAGTAGAAAATTGGTAAAATTTTGGTATACAAAATTACATTGCAAAACCCTACATAGAAAACCAAAACCCTAGATAATAAAACAAAAATGTAAACTTAGATAAAAAATTAATTTATGAAACCCTAAACTTAGAAAATCAAAATATAAATTTAGAAAACCAATACATAAATTTAGTTCAACCAAAACATAAATTTAAAAACATAGACTCTCTCTCTCTCTCTCTCTCTCTCTCTCTCTCTCTCCCTCTCCTCTTTCTCTGTCCTCTCTACGTACTATTGTTTTTTATTATCTTAGAAAACCAAAACTTAGAAAATCATTTAATATAAATTTAGAAAACCAAAACATAAATTTAGAAATTCTCTCTCTCTCTCTCTCTGATGTAGGTGCATCCGGTGATTGGCAATATTTTGAAGATTCTGGATAATATGTGGTTAATTTGCATTGTACCATGGGTTAGTAAGCCATTTTGTGTCTTAACTGATGTAATAGGGTTAGTGTTAGTAGTCTAAGTGTCGTAGACATGAGAAATAAAACATTTTGTTAATCATGAAGTTGACAACTTTGTTGTCAACTCCACAATCCATTTCTAGTTTAGTTCATATTCCAAATAATCTCATAAATCAGTCATGAGTCAGTTGCGTAGAGGGAGGTTAAAAGTTAGTTATATGGTTAGTTATCGAGTTGTTAGAAAGTCTTTTTATCTACATTTTGTAATCCGATGGAAGGGGGGAGTAGAGTCAAGTAGAATAGAGAAGAGAAGGGAAGAGAAATCGATCTAGAGAGAGATGTCAATGTAATAAGAAGAAATGAATAAAATAACATTCCATACTTATATTTGATCCCTCTTTGTGACTATTTAGTTTTCCTGAATGTTTTCATTTACTTCTTTGCAATTTTTATGTTCCTACAACCATGAATGATGTATTCGAAACCTATCCTGATTGGTGTTTGGGAAGATCGCTGATCAACTTTTCAATCACAAATTTGCTTGAATTTTCTCTAAAGTCAAGATCTATTTTGGAATTAGAATGGGAGTAGCACTTTTTGTTTTGATGTAATTGCATTGTAATTAACCACACTACAGGTTTGAGCAGAGAATCGAAAGTGATCGCAGGGTGTTAGTCATGAATGGAATGGTGGAAACCGGTAGAGGAAATTCATGTTTATTTTAATACTCTGTATTTTGTTCTACTCTAAGTTCATGATGGATTCGAATATTGATATCAGCAAGTCGACACCTTAATTCATACCATGGAATAGCAGAAAAAGATTCCTATGTTATATTCAAATATATTATTGTGTATACAGTTTTTTGTTTTGAAGATATAAATTACTGTGTTCATGTTTGGTATCAAGTTTTTTGATGAAGTTCAATGTTTTATCTGAATCGGTCCAGGCATTGATAATATAGAATCTACTTGTGTTGGTGTCTTCTTGGTGATAATTCCAAATGGAAGAATGGATACAATTCATCATGAAACATTTATATTGCTTCATTGAATCAAGCGTTGTATGTTTTTTATTGACAAATGATGTATGTTTTGTTCAGAAGTTAGTTAAGTTGGCTATGCTTGTGCAATAGCCATCTTTCAATAGTCATTTAGAAGAGCTGAGAATGGTAAAAGGGAGGTAGATCTTGAGACAGATAGAAGGATCCGTGAGAACCATGTTTACAACATGGAATGTTATGGATGATATGAGGGATCATTTCTAAATGAACACGAAGAGTTAGTTCTTGAACTGAAACATAGGAAGAGATTGGCTGTAGAGTGATTCCATAATTGTTTGGTTGGGCTTATTCAAGCTTCATTTTTGAGCTCTGCATCAAGTGGTATCAGAGCCCAGCAAAGGTCTGGGTTTGGGTGAAGAAGATCTAGGATTTGGAAGGTTGAATGTCCTTTGTTGAACCTTTGGAGTTGAACTATCCTCTGAGAGTGTTCCAAAGTGGTGGCTGGATATCTAATAAATCCTAGATTGGTGAGAAAAAGATGGCTTTGACAAGGAGTGAAAGAGAAATTGTTAAGGCATTGAAAGAGTACCTATATGGTGATAAGAAGGAGAGAGAAGAAAGAGAAAGAAAGAAGAAGGAAGAAGAAGCTAGGAAGCAAGAAGAGGAAAGGTTAAAGAATCTGAAAGAAGAGTTGGATAAGAGTATTGCAAAGTGGGAGAGGATAGCATTTCTCTTGGAGCAAGTAGCAGATGAAGATGATGAAGAAATAGATCAAGAAGAGATACACATTCTATTAGAAGGGCACATACAACAGATGAATGCTGGTGTGGAGAGTGAACAATAGGATGTTGTTGTTGAACCTTGTTGAGGAAAAGGTTCTTGCAAATGAAGGAGAGTTGGTGACAGGTATGGTTGAAGAAATCATTTTCCCAGATGATGGGAATGTTGACAAAAATGATCAAGGATGGAAGGACATAGTAAAAGATTCACATACTGAGGAGAAGACTATTGATGTAAAGGATGAAGTATTTGTTGATCACTATGATAACCTAGAGATATACAAATAGGGAGAGTACAAGATGATTGATCAGTATCTTTATACAGGTATAGTTCCTTGATTCAATGATGATACCACTACACATGCTACGAAGGGTATTCACCAAGAAGATTGGAACCAGCATGGTGAGGGAAGTGGCATCACTTCAGTCATTTTTATAATAACAATATTGCCTTCATACAATTGGAAGACTCGAAGAAGATCGTAACAATTCAATGGGACTTGAATTTTGTGTCCCCAGAGTATGATGCAGGTGCATCCGGTGATTAACAATATTTTGAAGATTCTAGATAATATGTGGTTAATTTGCATTGTACCATGGCTTAGTAAGCCATTTTGTGTCTAAT